>OY294047.1:43856886-44011664 GCA_958510825.1 Brachypterus glaber
TTGTTTTAGTTTTATAAAACTATTTCCAAAGGACTTGGCTTTTAGTTTTATAAAACTATTTCTACAGGACTTGGCGTCGTTTCTTAACAATGAAATTATTCTTAGACTTTGAATCCAATTGTCGTTTGTATTTCCGATTTGCGGTCTCGCATTTTCTGTCCAAAATAAATATTTCCAGAATGTAAATTGAATTCTCTGAAATGATATTGAGTTTTAAGGGTTATTGTTATAACTTTACACAGAAAAAAATAATATTTTAATCTAAATGAATATATTACGCTACTAAAACCCACAAGATTTTTTAAATAATTATTTCTTGTAGCATTCTGTTTACAACAGTTAAGATGTTGTGACATACTACCATTTCAGTTCGACAGAATTTAACTATAATTAAACATAACGATTTCGTAGAAATAACAGGCCTGTCCTTTATTTTAATCAAGACGCAGTTATTAACGTTTTTTCTTAGACGAACTAACATATTTTCCTTTTATCTTTTCCTAGATTAATAGAAAACAAGCCGTGAAGATATGTAATGCTACGCGTTCCATTATATATTATTCACAGTAAATGGTATATTGCATTTTCCCAAATATCAAAAAAAATATATATAAAAATTAAAAAAATATATATTTTTTTTTTGAAAAACGAAACAGTTTTTCAAAAAAAAACATCACCTTCAAATAATTGTTGTTCGAAAACGGTTAATCCTACAGTATTATAACAAGAGTACCTTTTTATGTATTTTAACCTGAGGAATCATATTCCAAAACTAAAATTACCAAAAAGTTAGACGGAAAAAACTTTAAGACAAAAAACTAATAAGGCACCCCCATTTCGCACGCTCCTGGTTAAAATAAGCACATGACAATAACATACTAAGATAGGTCTTATTAAGATTAGTTTACGTGCAAAACCTCGTTGCTATATCCCAAAAAGTTCCTGAGTTATTAAATAAAAACCGAATTTTTAAGCCACATTCAAAGGGGCTTAGCTTCCTTACGATGCATTTTTAGACATATGTTTATAGGAACTTTTTGTCACATTTTATGATGTAGAATCACCCCTTAAAATTTCGGACCCTATTTCGAATACACCCTGTATGTTTAGAAATTTGTAAAAATTAATTTTATTTGAATTCCTGCAGAAAATACCAAGTACTTATTTCCTCCTGACGAACCTCTCGTATAAATCCAGGCATGCAAAAAATAACTTTTTGCAAGCGTCACATTTTAGAAATAACCTAATTATAATTTTCACTGTTAGGGAACGTTCAAGTATTACGTAACGCAAATTTTGATAATTTTAGACCCCCACCCCCCCAAGTAACGCTATTTTCCTATACCATTAACATGGGCGTAACACTCCAAAATGACCCCACCCCCCATAGGAGCGTTACGTAATAGTAAGTAATTTCCTCCCGCACATCCCTCCTCTCCCTATCACATCCCTCCCCATCCCCCTCCCACCCACTCCACAGCGCCAAATTATGACAGATGCAACTCGCATCAGTGAGCAGAGACTCACTCCCCCCAAATTATGACAGATGCAACTCGCATCAGTGAGCATAGACTCACTGCCCCAACTTTCAATTCAGATTAAATATTTTTTTAGATAAATGAGCCATAGGCTGCGCCTGTCTCTTAAAGACCCAAACAAACTATTGATGATGAGTAAGTAATTTATTTCGTGCTAATACCGTGGTTTACACATGTCAAATAATAGAATATTACAATGAATAGACACTTAAAAACAATTTGAGTAAAAGAACATTAGAATGAATAGACACTTAAAACAACTAGAGTAAAACAATAAATAATTTAACTAAACTAAACTAAAAAACCTAAACTATACATTATACATACTTGAACGTTCCCTTAAAAAAGTCCAAACGAAAACAGTGAAGAGGGAACGTTACGTGAGGCAATCATAAAATTTCAGTTTCTGTTGAACCAGAAACTTTTATCATCTGTTTTTGTTAGTCTTTAGATATCACAATGAACAATAAAAAATATCTAATAAGACATGATACTTTATTTTTTCTGACTTTTGACCCTATTATATTTGATACTTGTTCCTTATTTGGGTAGACATAAAATAAATCATTTGTTAACCCTTATCTACAGACACGGCGTAGATTTTAAGCCTGGATTGTATGGAATTTGTAATTTCTCCACACTACGACTAACTGAGGCTTTCCGCGTCTCAGTACCTTTCGGATATTCAGTTTAAGCCCTAACTCCGGCGGAGGTTGGTATGTTGCACAGTGATTTTTCACCTGTTCATTTAACCTCTTCCACTCCAGCCGGTTTTTCAAGGTATAGGTCCCTATACCAGATTAAAATTTATATGGAAAATCCCGTATACGAATATCCAACTGTGGATATTGTGGTAAATTTTGCTATGCCTAAAAATATCGATACGTGGATACAATGGAGCGGAAGGGGTTAAAATTAGGCGGCGTAAAAAAAACACGCAATGTCTGTTAGTACGAAATATGTAATAAAAACAATGGGGTTTACCCACTGATTTTTTTTTTATTTTTTTAGAATTTTATGTTTATTTAGCGTATTTATGATTAAATTTTTAATTTTATTTTATAAATATTTGATATATTTGATTTGATATAAAAATGATCAAAATTTGCCTTATATAATACTTGTACGTTCCCAAAGGGAGGCGTAATTTTTATGCCATGTCTATGGTAACGTTCTATGAATAAGGTGTCTGTGGCTGAGGGTTAAAAATGTATTTTTATTATACTTCCTCTTTATTATAGCTCTACACAGTTAAAAGAGAAAGGGAATATGACTATAAATCCTAAACGCTTGAATATAAATACTTTAAATTTTGTGACCAGATTTAAATGCAAAAGATATTAATAAAACCAGTACAAAAAAATACTGCTGCCAACAAAATAATACTTTTTCCTATAGCCCTCATTAAAATCAAAAACAAAAAAAAAATCAAAACATTTTTTTTTTCAAAAAAAAAATTAAGAAAAAAAAAGTTTATTTTTTCGTAAAACGAAAAATAAATTAGAAAAAATTTATTTTGAAAAAAAAATTGTTTTTACCCCATTTTACCCCCTTAACCCAGCCCGATTTTTACGAAAAATCCCAGTCTAGAACTTTGGATAATCAACCTGTGGTCCAAATTTGAAGTCTTTAGCCCAAAGCGTTCTTGAGTTATCGTGGTCACAAATTTCCCAGATATACAGACCGACAGACAGAATTTTTTTTTGACGGAAATCATATTTTTTGGATATAAAACGTCCAGAAACGTAAAAAAAGCAATAAAATTTTTTTGAATTTTTTTTTAAGACTTTCCTTGGGGATAGTAAAACATCAATTACTCCTAATCTTGAATATTTTTGATCGTTGAAAATAAATTTGATAATGAAAACGTTCGCGGACCCCAAAGAACCTTGCTCCTTTCTTATAGAAAAATGGTGTCAGTCAGATTTGACCAAATTTTGAATATATTATGTGGGCATTCTGATCACAATTCTCAAAAATCAATAGTTTAGCTACTAGAGCACTTTGAAAATATCGAGTTAGTTTGTTCATTCTTTTTTGCAAAAAATACGTAAGAAAAATATGGTCTAGTTGGACTTGTGTAGTATATATATATATATATATATATATATATATATATATATATATATATATATAGTATAACTAGTATGGAATAGACAATATTCCGCGCGAACGGAAAGTTTGTCTTACGAGCCGACAGGCGAGTATGACGGTCCCGCGAGCGCGGAATGACTATTCCATACGTGTTGTAGACTATACTTTTTCTTCGACTGCAAATATGAAACACTGTATGGCTTTAAAAACAATGTTTTTTATGACTCGACATTGTAAATGCAACAAAACGCATATTTTTAAATAAGGCAATTAATGTTATTAATTAATTTTATCAAATCAGTACTCAAAAAATATTTTTATTTAAGTTTAGCACATATTTACAAATTATTATGCAAAAATTGAAGGTTATGTCAGATTGCTGTGACAGATATCAGGTTTAAATATTGAACAATAGATGGGGCAGATTTAATTTTTTGAACTAAATTGATAAAAAACTGGTCAAATATTAAGAAAAACTAATAAACTTTATGTAATATTAACGCAAAATTTTAAATTGCATTAAATTATTCAATATTTCATGGTAAAATATATATATTTTTGCTAATTTTGGTATAGTTTTCTTTACTTTTATAAACAAGAGATGGCACTACATGTGCTCATTCTAACACTTGATACGGAATATTCATACCGTATCTAGAGCTAGAATGGATTCATTCTGTGTTTGAAAAGTGTGTGTATTTATTTGATTACATTCTAAAGCAGTCGTAGAAAAATAATATTCTCATTTGATAGTATAGGTAGATTTGGTCTCCAATGTAAAAAAATATGTGAGACTTGTGGCATAGCATGATCCCCTTGCAAGGCCTTGCCAGATTCAAGGGGTAGGTTTTTTTTGTATGGAAGCTTGCTTGTTTTATAAATTATTCTTATTATCAATACGTGCAGGTTTTATACCACTTGTTAAGTTGATATATTCCTGCACATTAAAACAATAAATCCCCCCAGAAAGCATATAATCCTTTTAAATCACAATGAGTTACATCTTTATTTCGCCTCTAAACGTGAAAAACGATTTAATTAAAGCTCATTTCTTTTATTTCAGACAACAACGGCCTACAGCATTCCTCTCATCATGACACATCGTTTTCAATCAACATAAATTCTAATTCTTCAGCGACATCTTTGTCTTCCAACACTGGGCCGTCGATCACCAACTCGGAATGCTCAAATTACATTCGGAAACAGATAATGACTGCGGAGATCCTCCATGGAACGCCCCTAAACAACGAGTACGAGCTCATTCCCTTCAATCACTTTACGTACAACAGAGTTTACCCTATTGATTTAAGTCTGGGAAAAAGAGTAGTAGAAAAACCGATAGGGTTTAAGCGAAAGGATTTGCTGGAGGCTTTGATGAAGGCATTGGACTCACTGAATAAGAACGTCAGTGAAAAAACGAATAGGTATACTCTAGACGATTTTTTAGAGGGATTATATCGCACTGAACCGACCACGGGGACTCAGTATGAACTTTTTTTTCGGACTAAAACTTCTAATAAATCCATCACAAGTGAACATCACGTTACGGGCAATACAGGTGGTTTTACTAAGCTGGTACTGATGAGACCTTTTGCTCCTATACAAAGCATCAAAACAGAAACGATAGCAGGTCCTAGAGATAAGGAGCTGATACAGATAATACTGCCTTTGTCAGGAAGAACAGCAACGTTTCAAAGTTTTATGGACAAGTTTGTAAAAATCGGTTTAAAAAACGACAGAAGGGTGCATTTAACTGTAGTTTACTTTGGGGAAGAGGGTTTAGCGGAAGCTAGGGCGATAATGTCTAGAGTACTTATGACTAAAAATAGCGGTGGAAACGCTAATAACTTAAGACTGTTAGCGCTAAATGAGACGTTTTCGAGGGGTAAGGGGTTGCGTGTGGGTGCTGAACGCGTGTGGGACATAGAGGGTAGTGATAAAAAAGACGTACTATTATTTATGTGCGATGTTGACGTAGTGTTTAGTGCGCGATTTTTAGACCGATGCAGATGGAATACAAAACCGGGCAAGAAGGTGTATTATCCGGTTGTGTTTAGTTTGTACAATCCCCACGTCGTGTATACACTCCAGGGGAAGGAAGTTCCGTCTGAAAACGACCAGCTCGTTATCTCCAGAGACACGGGATTCTGGAGAGACTTTGGCTACGGCATGACTTGTCAGTATAGGTAAGGTATAGTCTTTATCTTGCTCTAGGGAGTTTATTATATTTTGAAAATGAGACATTTAAAAGAAATGTCTATGATAAAAAAAATAAACTCGAAAGGTTGAAATTAAGGACAGTACACTGGGAAAAAAATCTTTTTAAAATAAAAAAGGCATTTGATATAAAGGAAAATTAATAAATAATTAATAAATTAATAATAAATTAATTTCATGGGGGGGTTGGGTTAGTTGGCTAGCGCGTCTATATGACAAGCCAACTAGCCAAGCTAGCGTGTGTTTGATTCTCACTGGCGCCGATTTTCCTTTTTCAGTTAATCGAAATTTGGCGAAGGCGATAAGTGAAGCAGACCCTCCCTATAAAAACTGGTTCAAAGTCAGTATAAGCCGGTGGTTCCCTCTATTACTATTAGCCCACACAAGTCCTGGACTTGTGTGTACTAAATGTCATTTTCATAGGGGATCTCAGGAAAATTCATTTATTATATGCTTATTACTTTAATACTAAGCTTAGCTAAGTACTATTTAACTTTGATAAATGGATATAAGGAGATACTTTAGGCATAGAAAGCAAATCACATTAATTTTATGCATACTTAAATCATTTAATAATGACTACATTTGTTATGTGTACTTCCGTGAATAAAGGTTTTCCGTTAGTTAAAAAATTTTTAGAAAAGAGGATTTTGGATGAAATATTAACATAATATTTTTACAATAATATTTAAATTAAATTTTAAGGCGGATCAAGCAAATCCCGAAAGATCTAAAAGTTTATATATTTTGCATAAAGGGAAAAACTTCAATTGTTTCCTTTGCCCTATTTTATGACCAGTACTCGGCGAATTTCCAGTACTCGCATAGGCGCCGCGTCGACTCTAGCGTTGACGCGAGGTTTTAAATATTTACATTTTATTTCTTTTTATCTTAATTTTTTTTAATGATTCCATTTAAACGAGTAAGGTGGAAAACAAAGTTATAAATAAAAATTAAAAACTTTCGTATTCTTAAAAGATAAAAATAGAATATCGGTTTTTTCTTTGAAAAACACCTATATATTTACATATGTATAGTTAATATGTATAGTCAATATTGTTGTGTGTAACAAATAAGTCGTCAAATATTTCGATTTAGTGACCTTTATATAAAAATTTCCCTCATAATTCGGAAAAATTATTCCGTAAGCCTATGTTTCTGTGTTTATTTTCAACGTTAATGAGTCATAACTGAGTTTAGGCCGACTACTGTTTATGACCTATTAAAGTTTATGATAATTATATGATTATGATTATAACTAGTTGTTTAGAACCGAAATCCATTGAGTTCTAGGTCAACTCCTTCCCGTATACCGTCCCATTTATGGCACGATGCTTTTTTTTTCATTATTTGTGGTGGTTACCATAAATAAGGGATCGATAACTTTTTGTTATGAATAAAGAACCTATTACAGATATCTGAAAAAAAATACGGCCATCTAGAGTTAATTAAGATAATTTTTATTAACGTTTTAACAAGGATTTTGCGTGTCAGCTGAAGACTTCATAGCCTAAAAATCAAAGTGTAATTAAAAATATTTGCCGGTCTAATTGTGCAACATAAAAAATATTATGTTACTATATAAACCTTGTTACTGTAAAAAATTCATCATTTTTTACCAGTCTGTTTTTTTTTAATTTAATTTTGAAAAAAAAATATTAAATTTTTTTCAAAATATGAGTTTTACTAATTTTAGGGGCCAATTAATACCCTTAGAGAAATTTGATCAGATATTTTCAAAATTTTCTAGTTACAACAAAATAAGATAATAACAAAATATAAGGTCGACCCTATTACTTCATATTAAAAAACTTGGCCCGTTTTTCGATAGAAGTACACATATATTAACCAAGGCCTTGATAACATACCTTTACCGCAACTTCTCCCTGAACCTGCAATTATTTATGTGAGGCTTGGAAACTTTTCATGTAGGTCACGTATGTTTCCGAGTTTTCTTAACATTAGTTATATCAATTAATTTTAAGAAATAACTACCCCTCTAGAGAGTCAAGTTATAACGAGAAACCTAATACCAAAATTATTACTAAGAAAAATGTTAGAATGTACCTACACGAAAAAGAAAATAAAAATTTATGTTTTAATAAAAGTTTTGGTTTCTTGATTTATTTTTTAGTAGAACGAAGTTATAATATACTATATAGTTAAGCGCTTTTGTTTTATAAAAAATATCAAATCGAGTGTACGAATTACTCTTTTTACCTCGATTTTCAAATTTGGCGAAAGCGCTAACATATCAACACAATATCGATTTCTCAGTCCTAAACTGTTGTTACAGTTTAGAACTGACATACCAATAAAGAGAAACCTTAAATCAAACCATTAATAGGCAAACTAACTATTGAAGTTAACTCAAAAAATTATGTATTATTAAAAGTTTTGGTAGAAAAATTTGATACTTTGCAGATGATTTTAAATCGTAAACCATCTACTAACTTTGTCGAAGCAAAATTTAATTTAAATCATTAAATCTAGGTTTTCAACATTTTAGTATTTAACTTTTCGTTCTCGAATCGTGAAATTTCACCTTCAAATTAATCTTTTTTCGAAAACGGTTAATCCTACAGATTTAGAACAAGAGTACCTTTTTTTATGTATTTTGACCTGAGGAATCATATTCCAAAAATAAAATCACAAAAAACTTGCACAGAAAAAAGTTTGGGACAAAAAACTAATAAGGCCTCCCAGTTTCGCCACCCCTGGTTAAAATAAGTTCATGAAAATAACACACGAAGATGGGTCTTACTAAGGTTAGTTTACATTCAAAACGTCATTGTATTATTTAATAATAGATAAAAATATCAAGTTAAAAATCAAGGGAAGTTCTTAGTTAGAGACT
Source organism: Brachypterus glaber (assembly GCA_958510825.1). Classification (NCBI taxonomy): domain Eukaryota; kingdom Metazoa; phylum Arthropoda; class Insecta; order Coleoptera; family Kateretidae; genus Brachypterus; species Brachypterus glaber. The sequence goes on from OY294047.1 coordinate 43,865,593, forward strand.
ATTGATATATAATAGTATATTATATACCAAGTGAGAGAAGTTTAACATTTTTGACCTGCGTCAAATTGCGGGATGAGCGCGCTAGCTCGAAGCCCGCAAGACGAGGTCTAAAATGTTAAATCTTCACTCAAGTGGAAAATATAGTATTTTTTTCACTACCAGTACAATTAATTAGCTATATATTTATTTATTTTACTAAAATTTAATGAAAAAGATTATAAATTTAAAATATCACGCTGGTCGTTCGCGGGCATTGAAAAAAACAAATGAATAACTTGATAAAGATAAGATAAGATAAAGATAAAGTTAAAATCCCCCGTGGATCTAGAAAACTAAATATAGGGTCGTCAGAGTTGTATATACTTAAATACAAAAATTAATACACATAGTATTATATGTAGATAAACACAGACATTAAAAATATTAAAATAAATAAACATTTAAATTGAACTATACAGAATTAAAATTTTCATTGAAATACTCCTCAAGAGAGTAATAGGCTTTTTCTAAAAGAAATTCTTTTAGTTTAACTTTAAAAATAATGTCTGAGTTTATGTTCCTAATTGTTTTAGGTAGCTTATTAAATATTTTTACAGTCATGTAATAAGGACTTTTTTCAAAAAATGTGGTGGTGTGTTTCGGAAAAGAAAACATGTTGTGGTGTCTTGTTACTAAACCAGTGTTTAAATCAGAATTTTTTATAAAGAGATGACTATTCATACGTCCAAAAACACAAATATTATATATATAGAGAGAATAGATAGTTAGAATTTTTAATTTTATGAAATGTGGTTTACAATGGTCTCTATATTTAATACTGGATATGGTTCGAACTATCTTTTTTTGTAGAATAAATAACCTTTCAATAAAGGTGGATGCGCCCCATATATTAATATTATGTTCGAGTCTACTCCGTATATAAGCATTATAGTATAGTAATAACATGTTTTGGTTAACTAGACTTTTAAGATTCCAAATTACAAAGTGGGCACTCCTAATTTTAGCAGCAATATCACTTATATGCGTTTCCCAGCTCAAATGTGCATCAACTTTCACACCCAAAAACTTAACAACATTGGTTATTTCGAGCGATTTTTTATCTATTCTAACAAGCATGCTTTTTTTGTCAATTTCATGGTTACGACTATTACCAATTTGCATAACGGCGGTTTTGCTGGGATTAAGTACAAGGCCCTTTTCATCTGACCACTTTTTCATACAGTATGCAGCGTTATTTGCAAGTTTTACAAATGTGTCAAAGTTTGAGTGAAAAACTGTGAATGACGAGTCATCCGCAAATTGACAGACTTCGGTATTTTCTATATTTTCTTGGCTTTCTACAAAAAAATTTAGGTCATTGCTGAAAATAAGAAATAGAAAAGGAGATAATACTCCTCCTTGGGGCACACCATATTTTATTAATTCGGGATGACTTTTAAATTTTTTGTTTATAACATTATTATGTTCTCCCTTGACATTTCTAGCAGAAATTTTGTGGTGATCTGCTGAAATTATTAAGTTAGAAAGTGTTTCTGTGTAAAGTGTAATAAAATATATAAAAATGGAAAGTGAAATGCAAAGTGATGATTCTGGTACTCCCCCAGAAATAAGGGGACAGGCGAAAACTGTGAGGGAGAATCTATTGCCTCAAAAATCAATATATGGGGGTTGTACATCTAGTAATCTATGATCCTTAAGGTAATATATGGGTTGTATAATCTATGGTTGAATATGATGGACCAATGATTTTCACTTTTCTAAGTGTTTTTTGTAAAACATGTTTTATAGGTACTAATTTAGTTAATATTTTTTAATTTATCATACAATAAATAAATTTGGTGTCTTTAGACACTTGTAAATAGCAATGTGATTTAATAATTAAGTTAAAAGTCAGATGGCAAAACAGCTGAATAAAAATTCATTAACCATGGTGCAATTTCATTATTTTTAGAACCTCTGACATCATAGGTAGAGAAATAATATTTCTACCAATGAAAAGAACAGTAATAAAGATGTGGGTTTAGGCTGGTGGTGAAAAAATTGTTTTTTTACTACTAAATGTAATACTAAACCTAATTAAAGTTTAATTTGAACTTAATTAAATTAAAACTTAATACGGTCTAAAATCTGCATTTTAATTTAAACGTGTTTACAGTTTTATTAGATAAACAAGGACGTGAAATGGACATGTTTAGAAATGAAGTCCTTAATAGTAATTAATTTAATCAAGAACTTTAATTAAATTGTCAACATATTACACGTACAGAAAATGCATGTGTGTCGTCTAATATTACCAAACTTTGTTTGGAACATTAAATTCATGATATTAACTAGATGAAACGTTGCAAGCACCCTGTCAAAAAATCGGCACTATTGTACACTAGAGTCATATAGTTTGCAAATTTCAAACTAGGTGTTTTGTTTGATTCTGTATCTTTAAAACATTATATTCTAGCTAAAGACTGTATATAACATTTTTTATAGGGCTTTTATTTAAAATATATTTTATTGAAATCGGGTTATAAATATGTGAGATATGCTAAAAAAACCTTTTACTGCTTTAAACGCCAATATCTCGAAAACAATGAGTTTTAGGAAAACGTTGTTTATAATATTTTTTGACCAATTTAAAATTATCTTTTATATAAGTGCTAAATTAAACAAATACAATAATAATTGCCTTAATTATAAACAAAAAACGCTAAAAATACGAGTTTTACCCTATTTTTACCCCCTTACCCAATCGTTTACCCCCAAAATCTAATCAGCTTTTCGGAATACGATAAGAAACAATATGCAAAAAACCACAAGTCGATATCTCATGTAGAAATGAAGTTAGAGAGTTTACACCCAGACAGACAGACAGACGGACGCAATTTTTTTTTTAGTGATTTCGACTCAGAATGGTCTAAAACGTCGAGAAATGTAAAAAAACGTGGTCAAAGATTTTGACTTTTCGGCGAAGATTTCAATACATCGGCACTCTTAGTAGCACTAAGTTCCGATGTAACATGTAAACTGCATATGCAATGAGAGGCACAGCGCAGTTGGCTAGCAAACCGACTAAAGTTTTATTTTTTTTAAGGTATATTTATTTTAAATTTGCCGCTAAATACTCCACAAAGTCCGATTTACCCTGAAGCATGTGGCTTGTTTTGAATGTCAACATAACCAATATTTATAATTTTTGTTTACCTAGTTTGTTTTTATGATGTTTTGATGTAAAAAAAGAGAATTGATAAAGCTGTTGCTAAAAACACTTTTGTATTCCTGTAGAAACAAAATTTGCTTATATTCCAGTAATTTAGAGGAATAACCCATTGTTTTGTTCTCGTTAATGGCACGTCAACGTTTTACGGTTGTGTAAATTGGGCCTAGTCATTTCGCTTACGACGCATGCGTATCTTACGTTGCCATGGTAATTTCGAGAATGTTTACAAGCGGGAAGGTTTAAAATAACTATACCTTAGAAAAATAAACTTTCGTATTCTTAAAAGATAAAAATCGAATGTCGATTGCCGATATACATATATATAGTTAATATGTATATTCATTATTGTTGTGTGTAACAAATTAGTCGTCAAATATTTCGATTTAGTGACCCTTATAAAAATTTCCCTCATAATTCGGCAAAATTATTCCGTAAGCCTATGTTTCTGTGTTTATTTTCAACGTTGATGAGTCATAACTGAGTTAACACCGACTACTGATTATAACATAGGAGCGAATCTTCAGTGTTGATCATATATGAGGGGTATATAATCAAATAGTGCAATGTCCGCTCAAGTGAATTTTACACCAGAGGCAAAAAATTAACCAAAACACACTCGGTCAGCAAATTTGTATTGTTTTGTATAATTTGATATTCTTTGACGTAATGTTTCTTAATTTTAATAGGATTTTGTTAAAGTACGTAATAGTTTTTTAATTATGGCTAATAAATAAATGGACTTTGGACCTATTCATACTTACTAGGTTGGACCTAGCACCGTTTGAAATTGACATCTAGCAAGAAGAGTCCTATTTATGTGTAGAATCAAAAAATAAATAACCCAACATTATTGGAAACTTTATTAAGAAGAAATAATTATTGTCCGGAAACTGTTCCGTCAATTCACAAAGTACATAGTTTTCATTTATATTTGGATCCTCACCGTCTTCTTCGGACTCTATGATTCCGTGATAGTAGATTAAATCTTCATCGTATCGTCACTACTGTCCATAATGACAAACAAATAATGCATTAACATCCACTTTTTTTCGGTTTTACCAGTATTCTGACTAACAGATGACTGACTGACTGACTCTTTAAAATTGAATCGCATATTTTAACCCTATTTTATACCCTTTTATTGCTAGTTTAGATCCCACGTTTATAACGTTGGATAGAGCGGAAAAAACTAATTTGAACGCCATCTCTAACTCAATTCGAGAAAAATGTGGACATTGCACCATTTGATTCTATACCCCTCATATACGATACGCCCTTATGAAGCCCACGATATGCTTCGAATGTAATGCGGGTTTGTGGATTTCATGTTTTCAACCCTTTCATAATAAGCAATTTACATAACATAGTTCTCCCTATAGACACCACCCATTACAAAAAAAAATGTATATTTTTTAATCGAAAAGTGTCGAAATTCATTTGTTTAATGTGTTTTGTAACAAAAAAAAACTACAGTTTTCAAAAAATAAAAATGTTTTGCAACTTAAAGGGTTAATACAGAACAAATTAAATTTTAAGTAAAAAGTAAAAAATTAAAATATGTACAAAAAATTTGGATACAGTGGACTAGGTAGTAGCTTTTTTATTTATAGAGATATTGAGCTAAAATTTGAAGGAAATAACCATTATTAGTTAAGTTACAAAACATATTATATTTCATACCCTTAAAATATCAAACCTATGTTTTGTAGCGTATGTCACATTTATACTCTCAAAAATTTATGTGTTTTAATTGTGACACCCAAACTTTTTTAATTATGACATGACAATTTACAATTAAAATAAACCAAGATACAAAATGTTTAAGTAAAAAATGCCGTTTTTTAGAATCTTATAAAAATGACTAAACGTAAACAGAAATCTAAACTCAAAAAAAAAATAAAACATACTCACTGGAGGATGTAAATACAGCAATTGAAGCTATTAATAGGAAGCTATATTCAGTTAAAAAGGCATCTAAAGTATATAATGTACCTAGGACAACTTTAATATCGCGAATTAAAGAGTGGAAAAACCGTCCTGCATCAAAGCAAAATAAACCAGGCAGAACCATCGATTTAGGCGTGGAAGTAGAATCTGTATTGGTGTTTCATGTAACATAACAGACCTATGAACATAAGGATGATTTTATTTGCATTTATAATTTATCTACATAGTTGTTACGAGTTATTATTATATATTTCTATAATAAACACATTTTATTCAAAAATCTTGAATTTTATTTATACATATAAGGTATATCCTTTTAAAAATTTTAACAGTGTTCATATATGTATAATTATTATTTTTACCTTTAAAATAAGTCAATATTATAGACAATATTAAAGTTTTAAATTATTTTGAAGCATGTGTGCGTTATTTAATCAGATGTCACAGTTAAAACCAAAATGTGTCACAATTAAACTTTTCTTATTTTAATTGTGACACCTTGGAATAAAGCGAAAAACACCTTGTAGAAAAGATAATATTATTAATTTAACTATCTAACGGCCTATTATGGGTTACCTGAATATGACACTGATTGTTGCTTGCAAATAAAGCTGTATTTTTTGAGCGACTTTAATATTACAAACGATTATTATGTGAAATCAAGAAACCTATGTCACAATTAGCCGAGTCCACTGTACATTTATAAGATACAGAAAAAAAAATCACATGAAATTTAAAACAACCTGCATATATAAAATAGGGTTTCATTCACCGCAATAAAAAACGCGACATAATAAATATTAAACTAGATCACAGCCATAAATATTTAATTTAATCTCCTTTATACATTTGAGGACCTTTACTCAAAAAGGGACCAAAATTTCCAGCAGAAAAAAAAAATTGAATTTTTTGTCTACTTTTTAATATATTTTAATCTAAAATTTAAATTATAATCTAAACTAATAATAATAATTATTCTAATCAATACATTACGATTGAACTAACCTACAATTAGACTAGTTTACAAATTAAAAGTTTTTTTATTGGATTGTATCTAAAAGCGACACTTTTTGTATAATAAACCTGTACGAAAAGTTTAATTTTACAAAAGAATTTTGATTGATATTGGTTGATTGATATTGAAAATGTTGAGATTTGAATTCTAACCTTAAAATTTTTGTCAAAAATACAAATTTATTTATTAATATATTACAATCGAATAAAAAACAGCGTATGATACACGGACCAAAACGTTTTTTGGTCCTTGTATCATAAACTACTATTTTTTTTACTACTAAAGGTTTTTTAGATTTTCTTAATAAATGCTTCTCTAATTATAATAATTATAAATCTGTTACGAAGTTTTTTAATTTGTATTGTCTTTGAGATATTTTAAAAGTCTTCACTCAACTTCTTAATTACCTCCAAAATGTAACGAGGAAGATCTTTTTTAATAGTTTTTCAATGCCCAAAAAAAAAAACGGTTTAAAAAATGTGTAAACTTCTTAGGAAGCAAAGAATAAATAAATTTGTAAACTAGTGTATTACAAAGATTCACTTTAAGGTAGTATTGCTGAATAGTGTATTTTACTAAATTTAAATTTATCGATAGTTAAACTTTTTTTATTTAATTTTTTGCGTTGATCAAGTATTGAGTAAGTATTTCAAAAGAATATTTAAAAATTAAGATATAGTAAAAGGTGTGTTAGCACTATTAGTATTTATTTCTCGATTTGCTAAATTCTCACTTATTAAATTAAAGCTTGTTTTTATTCGATTCATTCTAAAAGCGACACTTTTTGTTCATGTTTTACGGGCAAAAAGTTGAACTTTGTGGCCATAGGGACAAAAAGTTTTTTTCGCCGGCTAACTAAAACTTGTTATTTTTAAGCTTTTAAAAGAAGATGCTTTACCTTTACTGTAATATTTATAAATAAAAGTAAAAAATATGACCTTTTGGTCACTTTTGGCCTTGAACTAACCGTTCTTTTTGGCCAGTTATTATAATCATTTAATACAAAATAAATTTTTATCATATCATAACATAACCTCAAAATATATGTCAACTGATTCACCCACTAAAATAAATTAAAAACACAAAATTTCAATTATAAAATCACTTTCAATATTTATAATATTCATAGAACGGTTTCACAAGTATTATTTTCACAACAGACACATTTTAACAGAAATTAATCACCAAGCTATAGCTTTTTTAATTTGAAAATGAAACCGCAAGCAAAAGAAACGATTTAATTGTTTTTGTAGAGATTTGATTGGACAGCAATTTGTCATGGATAACTAGATAAGTAATAAGACAGTAAAAAGAAATATTTTTTGCACTTTAAAATTAAGTATATTTTAATAATTTATTATAATTAGTAACAATCGAATAAAAAATATTGTGTAATACACGGGCAAAACGTTAAATTTCGATTTCGTAGGTTTATTACCCTCGGGCGGGCCCTATCGTCCGGCCCTCGCCTTCTAAAAACCTACTCAATCAAAAAATTTAAAATTTCTTCCTTGTATTGTAAATATTGAAAGATTTGATGTAGTTGCAACCATAGCAACTTTAGTTATTAAATAAATTTTTTTACGGTAAAAATAACAAAAAAAAGTTTGTTCATTAACTAAATTTCTAACTAATCGTTCAGTATTTAATAATATAACAAATTCCAAATGTAACCTTTTTATTCGAAAGACCCTTTTCACCCAGAACTCCACATTCCTAATCTTTAAATCTCTCTAACACATTTCCTTTTCTTTCTAGGTCGGATTTTCTGAAAATTCGTGGCTTTGACGAGGACATAGTAGGCTGGGGTGGTGAGGATGTCATGCTCTATCGCAAATACGTCCGGAGCGGCATGAAAGTTATTCGCGCCACAGACCCCGGAATATTTCATATTTGGCATCCTAAGGTTGGTAGAATTTATTATGATTATTTTTTTTATCAAACAATCATTTAACAATATTTCTGGCCACGTGTTTTTTTCTGTTCAATCATATTATAGCTATATTCGGAATTTTCTACTGTAGAAAATTCTACTAAGAATCGCTGTATTATTTTGTTTTTCAGTATTTCTCTTTTACAACCAGATTTCTTACCTAAAACTAATTAATAATTAAATATGAATATATTACTATTTATAATTATTGTTATTAATTTATTATTTGCCAAAAAATACCTTAAAATATTCTTTTTATAAAATGTACTGTTTTTATAGTTTGACTTTTATGAACATGCTTGCAAGCCTAGCGGAGTACCGCGCTAATCAGTACTGCAGTAAGTGACTATAATATTGACAGAACTATAATTATAGTTCTTGCAAATTATAATTTCCAAGTTAAAAATGGACAAAAAGGTTTTAGTTTAGGAGTTAAGTGAAATTAAATTAACCCAATCAAAGAATATGCCCGTAAAAATATTAAGATAAGTAATAACAATTTATATGAATTTGCGATGAAAAAATATAAAAGTTGGTTTGACATATTATAAATCATTAAAAAATAATCTTCCAAATTACACATGATTCTTCGAATTATCGAGAAAAATTCATAATTTTCATTCAAATTTGCTGTCAAAGGAAATAATTACTCCAGGGGCATCGCCCCGGTCGTAATTATTTCTAGACAGCAAATTTTCATGAAAACAGCGAATTTTTTCCAAGTTATTCTCAGCCTCTTGTGTAATTATATATTAATTTTTACTTTTAGCTGTGTTGTATACGTTATAGGACAAAATGAAATATGTTTTATGTTAAATTTTCAATGATTCGAGTACTTACGTAGCTGCTGTTCTTTAGGGCTGCAAATAAGGTTTATTTTAGTTAATTACTAGGCTAAGTTTTGATTTTTTATTAAACATTAGTATCAGATTTGAGGAATTTTTAAAACCGAACAGTCCAAACTAACAAACAGCGATTAAAAGCCATTAAACCTACCTTTTGCCTGACTTCGTCTCTGACTTTTAACTTGAAAAGTTCAACAAATATCTACCTACAGTTTAACAAACAAAATTCAGAATTTCTTACTGAAGTTTATCAAAAATTAAAAATAATCCAACTTTTAAAATTTTTATTAATCTTTAGCTTAGAATATTCTTCTAGAGATTGTAAAAAGTTTATTAAACTTGGTTTTAAGAGAAAAATCGGTCTGTTATATATTATTTCCTATCTTTGATGGAAAACAAAACTTGTCAGTAATAAAGTGCACAAAACAACAAATCTTTAGCAAAAAGGCAAACCCGATTACATTTTAAACAGGGTCCTTTACCCTCGTAAAATAAATAGGCAAAAACGAAACGCCTTGAGGTAAAAGTTCAATACTAAAACTTCTAAATCAGAGGAATTCCAGTTACTATTGACTAAGAATGAAATTGAAAAGAGTGCACAGAAGAAAAAAGTATCTTAATCCAAATAAATTTCATTTAAACCAAGTGAATGTTATCCACAACAACATTATAATATAATGTTATTAATATGTTATTAATATGTTATTTTTTTATAGTACCAGATATTAATTTAATACTACCCAGATGATTTTTTTTAAATACTGTAAATTAACTATGACATACTGCCATCTTAGTTTTACAGAATTTAACTATAATTTAATAAAATAATTGCCAAACTCGGATAGGGGTGGCTTGCACGGACCGGAACATATACTGGATATCACAAGGAAGCAGGTAAAGATCGCTCTCGATGAGTGGGCTTATGCCAAGCTAAAGGAGCAATGGTGAACGGTCGACAGTTGCCGGCAAGCTAAGGACTTCCTGGCTGGCCCAAGCAAATCGAAAACCGATTGGTTGCTGGAAAAAGGAAGGACTGCATTCAGACATTGTCTGACAGACAACTTGTAGGGGTCCTCACGGGCCACTGCAAGCTAAGGAAGCACCTTGCAATAATGCGGATTCTAGAGTCCGCTATGCCCAGAGTGCGAAGAGGATGAGACATCCTCTCATTACTTAGCTGAGTGTGTCAGATTTGACAGGATTAGGTTGCAAATCTTTGAAACTCAAAGACTCAACCAAGAGGAACTAAGAACCCTGGGCCAATATTCTGACCTTTATTGAAAGGACGGGAAGATTAAAGGAGGAATCAAATTAGTAAATGCCTGAGATTACCTGGGGTGACAAAAAGGGCCATAAAAAAAGGCCAACACAAAAATTTACTACTGCTGCTAATAAAATAATTTCGTAGAAATAACAGACTCATCCTTTAAGTTGAAGTTGTTTAAGTCAATATTATTTTTTTTTGACAGACTAATATTTTTTTGTTTTTAGTTTAGTTAATAAAAAATAAATCGAATTAATATCTGCTACATGTTGGAGAAACAAACTATCTCATTATAAATCTTATATATTTTCTTTTAAAAAGGAATTTTAACGTTTTATATATAATTTCTTTAACAAAACAAAATATGCCAATAAATCATTTTTGTCGGTTGGAGATACCATTTCTATGTGTGCATTTATTGATTTTTAACTATTCTAGAAAAAATATATATATTAGCATTATTTGCAAAATTTTAATTAACGTGCTAGTATTTTTTATTTTTTTTCAAAGCATCACTTTTTGTTCAAGTTTTGCGGGCAAAAAGTTAGACTTTGTAGCTCTAGGGCCCGTTTGTCCCGTTAATTAAAACTTGTTATTTTTAGGTTTTTTTTTTAAATAATTATTATAATATGCTTTACCTTTACTGTAATATTTATAAAGGAATATAACCTATTGGTTACTTTTGGTCTTAAACTATATGTTCTTTTTGAGCAGATACAAATATTATAATTATTTCATACAAATAAAAATTTATTCTATAACATAACCTCAAAACATACGGTTAACAGGCTAATCTGTATTCATCTACTAAAATAAATCACAAACACAAAATTTGAATTGTTAAATCAATTTCAATATTTATAATATTAATAGAAAGGTTTCAGAAGTATTAATATTTTCATAACAAATAAATTTTAACACAAATTAGTTATAACACTAAGCTAATTTTAAAATTAAACCGCACGCAAATATTTTTTGCAATTTAAAATTAAATATATTTAAATAATTTATTATAATTAGTAAGAATCGAATCAAAAATATTGTTGAATACACGGGCAAATAGTTAAATTTTAATTTTGTAGGTTTCAAACCTACTCAATCGAAAAATTTAACTTTTCGTCCTTGTATTATAAATAACTATTTTAATGGATTAATTCTAAAAGCGAAACTTTTGTTCATATTTTGAGAACGAAAAGTTGGACTTTGTGGCCAAAAATTTTTTTAGGCCGCTAAAACTTGTTGCTTTTAATATTTTTTTTTAAATAAGATTTATCTTTAATGTAATATTTATAAAAAACGCAGTCTGGAAAGGGTACCCATTTCAGCTGTTTTTTCTTTTGTTTCGTTCTTAGTGTCTGCCACTAACAACATATTAAATTTAGAGGATCTCGTTTAACTTACTTTCTGCACCATTTATCACATTAATACGACTTACGGGAGACTCCCTTTCCTTTTTTTATTCCCTGCCCATTCCCATTCAATGACTAACTGTAAAATAGGTTTTAATATACTTAACTACTAAGTAAGTATTAAGTAACAAAACATTTTAACCAGTGTCGGACTGGGCAGCCCAAGGCTAGTGAGATTTCTAACCTGGGGGGCCCCAAAGTATTTAATTTTTTCCCTCCCAAAAATTTTTTATGGCTAACAAAAAAGGCCCTCACCAAAAAAAAAAAAAATCTTAATCCCTTTCCCAAAAACAAGAAAACCACCCCTCCCAAAATTTTTGATGACTAAAAAAAAGGTCCTCACCCAAAAAAAAAAACTTTGTCCCTGACGGTTTTTCTCAAAAAACAAGAAAACCACCCCTCCCAAATTTTTGATGACTAAAAAAAAGGTACTTACCCCAAAAAAAAACTTTGTCCCTGATTTTATGACTAAAAAAAAGTCCGCCCAAAAAAAAACATCATCCGGGGACCCCAATGTCTATACTGTCATGTTAAAACAAGTTGTCCTATCTGCAAAAATTTACTTTTTAAGATAAGCACACCATTGTATTGCATCACACTAGCCCCATGTGCATACTAAAAAAAAATGTACTATCTAAAACACAAATCTCAAAAATTTGCCTAAGATGTTTGTCATACAGTTCCCAGCGTAAAAAATGAGATATGAAAAATTGTAATGCTTGAATTTGGTTTGACATATTTGTTAATCTAGATGGTTTATGATAACTGTCATAAACCATCACCGTCTTTATTGTCAGTTAAAAGCAAAGGCAAAATAAAAGTAAATTAAAATTATGCCTAAACAATTAAGTGAGACTCAAAGAGCTACAATAGCCGGGCATTTTTTTATGCCGGGAATTGTATGTGGAAAATTTTCAATGTTTTCTAAATAAAATCGTCTAAACTAAAGACTAGACTAAACTAGACGAATAAGTCAAGACTGGGACTAACTTTACAGATCTTAGTAAATTGATTGGACTTTTAAGATCATTTTGTCCTAACTTTCTCAGATAGAACAAATGCATTTAGTATGACACTTTATTTTTCTGACAAAAAAAAATATATTTATTTTTCAAAGGATATCTTTATTTAAAATACAGCAGAACCCAACGCCATATTTATTTAAACATGTTTTTAAAAAGTGCAAACAAAAACAATAAAACTGGCTATATCTCAAAATATCTAATTTGAAGATAGGAAATTTTGCCTTAGCAGGGCAGTATACTGCGCTTGCTGGGTGATAATTTAAAACTATACTTTAATTCATAGTAGTCGAGATATTTGGAAATTTCAGATTAAAAAAACCCCTGTATAATTGTATTTCCTTGTGAGGCTGCGTCCCTATAAAATTTTTGTTTTCGAATGATTTTTTTTTAATTGGTAGGATTAATTCTTACAATAAAATTTGTTTTATAAACGAGTATTTTATACTATTTTTTCTAGTTTTGCTTATTTTTTTCCAAAAATTAAATAAAGAACCTGGCACACATAAAGGGGGGTTCCTGGGCCCCAGTCAAACTGCCTCAAATTTTGATATTTTGTAATTTCGGGGGTAAACATTAAATTAGGAAAATTGCAGCCAAATTAAATAAGCAGTTTCGGAGAAAAACGCTTTTAAAAATGTAATTTTATGACAGATTTTTTGACGTATATTAAGGTTATTTTTTACTTACGTAAATATTTACTTAATGGAGCTCTCTACAACTAGAATTATGAAACAAAAGACGTCTACCCTATCTCTATCTCATTTGTGCTACACTTTCTAGCCAACCAAATAAATACTGTATTTGTTTTTCATACAACAAATACAGTATTTATTTGGTTGGCCGGAAAGTGTAGCACTTAGCGACACGAACGAACATAGCTTATGTGAATCTGTAGAATAAGATAATTCTACTAAAATTTAGATGGCGCCAGTAATTTCTTTAATAAAAATACACTTTTCGCCCGGCCAAGTAAATATTGTATTTGTTCAACAAAGAACAAATACAGAATTTGTTTGGTTGGGTGGAAGTGGGAGTGTATGTATTTCTTCTATCCTTTTTGGGTAGAACTTTTGTCCCTGTCTAATCTAACGGGAGAAATCGCTATTAGCCGTTTTAAGTTTATTATACTCTATTACTTAAAGAACAGGCAAGATAAATATTACACAAAAGGCTTTATTATCATTTACTTACATGTGGTTCTATAAAAATTTTAATACTTTGTGAAACTTCCACATGCAGGCATTTTCCACGTGTTTGCTAATTATCTGCATATTTTTTGTTAGATTTTTGCTTGATTATGTTAAAACATGGTTTGGTACATCGACAAATATTTTATAATTATATATTTTAGATTTTCCTAATATATTTTTTCAAAACAATATCTGATGGTTGACAAATCTCTCATGATATTTTCATATGCAAAACATATAATTGAGATTGTCTAGCAACAACTTAATTCATTAGTGAACCCTTTATAGTAATATTTATTAAAAGTTGTTGCTAGGCAATCTCAATAATATATTTTACCTATGAAAATATGATTTGTCAAGCCTCAGACTTATTTTTGGAAAAATATATCAAGAAAATCTAAAATATATAATTATAAAATATTTGTCGATGTACCAAACCATGTTTCGACATAATCAAGCAAAAATCTAACAGAAAATATGCAGATAATTAGCAAACACGTGGAAGTTTCACAAAGTTTTAAAAATTTTATAGAACCACATGTAAGTAAATGATAATAAAGCATTTTATCTAATATTTATCTTGCCTGTTCTTTAATTAATAGAGTACAATAAACTTAAAACGGCTAATTAAGTTAATATTTACGTAAGTAAAAAATAACCTTAATATACGTCAATAAAATCTGTCATAAAATTAATTAATTTGGCTGCAATTTTCCTAATTTAATGTTTACCCCCGAAATTACAAAATATCAAAATTTGAGGCAGTTTGACTGAGGCCCAGGAACCCCCCTATATGTGTGCCAGGTTCTTTATTCAAAATTCACAAAAAAGTGGTTTTTATCACCTAATGACATTCCCTCGTATTTCCCAAAAATTGACCATAAAAGTGTTTTTACAGCTTCAGATATTCCTGTATCGTAAAATTTAGCATTTGTTTCGCATTGTATAATAAAATTAGTATGTAAAATTATTCCATTAGAATTGACTTTCTCATTAAGCTTTGAATTCCATGTAAGTGTTTTTTTAGTACGATGGTCTAGTTTGTGGAAAATAAAAAGACAGAAGTTCAACATTCCAATTATATGTTCATGATATGTACACATTTTTTTTCTTGTTATGCAAAGATTTTTTCTGATGATACACTAACAAAAATAATATATTTAATAATTATTTGAATATGCACACAGTTTTTGTAACATTTAATAACACCGGCCCACAAAATAAAAGTTGTCTGTGCTGGGGTTGTTATGTATTTTGGGATGCTGAAAACGAATCTGTCATAAAAAAGGCACTCCATTGGCTCATGTTTTTGTTACACTGAAATTGTAGATGAGATTTTTACAATTTTAGACGGTTTTTTCAGTGTAAAATGAGCCCATAAGTTGCCTTTTTTATGACAGATTTGTGTTCAGCATCCCAAAATACATAAGATAGGTGGAACTAACACGAAGTTGTCTGTGCTGGGGTTGAGACACCTATTTTTTTGTATTTTGGGATGCTGAACACGAATCTGTCATAAAAATATGCATTATGGGCTCCATTTTTGCTACACTGAACTTGCAGACTAATAATATGAGATTTTTACCATTTTAGACCGTTTCTGCCGTGTAGAAAAAAATAATCCCATGGGTTGCCTTTTTTTGATGTTGGGATGCTGAACATTGTTCAGCATCCCAAAATACATAATAGGTGGGTCTCAACCCCAGCACATGAAACTTTTTTTTGTGGGCCTGTGTAACTGATAATTATTGTCCATTAATATTGTGAAACGGCAGTAGGTTTTTAAACATTTTACTCTTCGCGTTAAAATTTTAGCTGTAGCAGTCATATGCACAATTGCAACAAAATTTTATGGTAGGTACACTGGGTTTAAACTTATATTATAAGGCCGCAGTTAATGTCGTATATATAAAATCTTAAAATTACATATTAATTTACGTTCCTGCAGGTCTGTCTTAAGGTTGGTTTACCCAATAATTAACATTAAACTAACTAAGAATTGTGAAAAATAAATATGGCATTCTATTGGTCAAATTTCGGTAAATTTTTGGACCCGAGAAGACAAAAGTGTTTTTTAAAGTAATTTTTGTCGCTGTTTACGAATCCGCAGTTCGTTTTTCAGGTCAGATTTCTTAGATAATGATATAGATCCTTTACCAACTGACATTTTCTTTAAATGACTGGTTTACTGAGTCATTAAAATTAAACCAACTAAGAACACAAGTTTACACGGTTTTTGACCCAAGCAGTTATTTAGGTAACTTTTGGCGCTGATTACAAACCCGCAGTCCCTTTTTTGCTATCAGGTCAGGTTTCTTAGATAAATGAATAAGCCATTTCAACCAAAAATCATAACTTTATTTGAAAAAATACCAAAAATCAAAAATGAAGCGCAGTTGAACTGCATCGTTTGTAATTTTTTAGGTCGGTCTCACTTATAAGAGACCAGCAATAATCGGTCAGTAATACTGTTGTTGTAAATTTTGGTGTAGTCATTCTCTTTTGTCGTCGCTAGTTTAGCCTAAGTTGTCAGGAAGAAATCTAGATGAGTCCAAACCCATGTTGAGGTAATTCTTCAAAAGATTTGTAACAATTCGCTTGTAGTCGTTACTCCAAGAAAGTTCCGAACAACGCTCTTGAATGAATGAATATTTTGAATAATTACCTCAAAATGTGTGACCAAATGTCGTTGAAAATCCATTTTCTTCATTCCCATCTGGACTTCATCCCTGACAACTTGGGCGAAACTAGCGACGACAAAAGAGAATGACTACACCAAAATTTATAAAAAATTGAGAGAAATTACAAAGGTTTTTGGGATACTGAGCGATTATTGTTGGGCTCTTATACGTGAGACGGACCTAACAAATTATAAACGATGCAGTTCCAATTCACTTCATTTTAGATTTTTCGTATTTTTCCAAATAAAGTAATGATTTTTGGTAGAAATTGCTTATTCATTTATCTAAGAGACCTGAACTGATGACAAAAAACCATAGAGAAGGAAAGAGAACCATTAGTCCAGCCTGCGCAAGATTATTTTGTGACAGAACGGGGCAGCGAAATGACGTAACGCAATATATCTGACCTTGCGCAGTACGCATATCTATCAGCTGTGAAATGCTGTCGGTCGTAAAACAATTCATCACCCCAGTATTCATTTGTCTTATCTCCAAAAACCCCCCAGTAAAAATCTTAAAATGTCCAAAAATAGAGATATGGCAAACCAATACTGGGGTGACGAATTATTAGTAGTTTGTTTATACTGTCAGATCGTCGTTTGTTTCTGTTCATTTTTCGACTTCTACTGTGTTTTAATTGTTTTTTTGCTGCATTTGTTTATAACTTTAAACCTAACCTGTATTGTTGCTTTATGAAGAGCAAAGGGTCAATCCCTGGTGTACTCAAAGTAGGTGTACAAAATCCCGAAACTCACACACCTCGAAAAATTCTTATAAAATAATTTTAAAAAACTATTTCTACGTTTCTTCGTAGATATTTATTGTTTTTTGTTGAATTTTTTACAATTTTTATTTGACACACAAAACTAAGGCTAAAAATACTCAAAAACAACAATAGTAGTGCGCATGTGCAAGTTTATCTCAGATGCGCTAGGTACATTTATCACAGTATCCCACAACGGCTTTGGAGGTCTTTTCTTGTCTATGCAAAAAACGGACTGCGGATTCGTAATCAGCGCCAAAAATTACCTAAAAAACTGCTTTCAGCTGCTTGGGTCAAAAACTGTGTAAACTTGTGTTCTTAGTTGGTTTAGTTGGTTTAGTGTTAATTTAAAGAAAATGTCAGTTGGTAAAGGATCTATATTTAAAAAAAACCTATAAATATTTTATAGTAGTGTCCCTGAATTTTATAGTAATGAATTCTAGATTATGACATTTTGGTGTTTTGTCATAAAATAACAACGTAAAATCGAAGCATATGCTGCAGAAAATTTTATATTCCGACATGTCGAACAGTTATTTGATATCGTTATAGTTTTATTTCCATTCCATTTTTAATAATTGCCAATATTCTGCTATACTCAACTCTTTATTGCATGAATAGGTAGGTACATTTTTTTATAGAGCACATCGATTTTAATAATAAAACCTTTTAATAAAATGTATTATCTTTGTCAATATGCAGTGATAATTTTATAAAATCGATCTTATTTTTGCATTACATTTCATGTTTGTTTAACCCCGTACTATTCTACTTAATTAAGCATCCCCTAACCTCAGTTGTGTGGGCTATTAGTACACAATTACTCAGTAGTTTATCCCTCACGAGAAATTAAGTGCGGTGAAACCATATATTTTTCAGTTTATTTTTATATTTTAGAATAATTATGCTGAACAACTTATTGTTTGAGAACGTTGAAATTAACCAATTGGGTATTCATATACTGGATGTCTAAGCTAAGACCGATCAATCGAACAATTGGCGTTGTTAACAAAGCTATCGGAATAAAATTTATGTCAGTCAATATACACCCAAAAAGCGATATTTGTGCCTAAAAAAAAGTTTTGTACTGTCTTTTATTGTTGAAATACAATTTTTTTAAGTACTGCTTTAAATAATAACTAGATGAAACGTTGAAAGCACCCTGTCAAAACATCGGCACTATTGTACACTAGAGCCATCTAGTTTGCAAATTTCAAACTAGGTGTTTTGTTTGATTTTAAATTGTGTATCTTTAAAACATTATATTCTAGCAAAAAACTGTATATAACATTTTTTATAGGGTTTAAAAAGAGCTTTTATATAAAATATATATTTTTTAAAATCGGCTTATAAATATGTGAGATATTGATTTTAAAAACAAATGAATGGAAGCTTAAAATTTGTACACTAGAGGCATCTAGTTTGCAAATTTCAAACTAGGTGTTTTGTTTGATTTTAAATTCCGTATCTTTAAAACATTATATTCTAGCAAAAAACTTTATATAAAATTTTTTATAGGGCTTAAAAAGAGCTTTTATTTAAAATATAATTTTTTGAAATCGGGTTATAAATATGTGAGGTATGTTAAAAAAAAACCTTTTAATGCTTTAAATGTCAATATCTCGAAAACAATGCGCTTTAGGAAAACGTTGTTTGTAAATTTTTTTGACCAATTTAAAATTATCTTTTATATAAGTGCTAAATTAACCAAATACAATAATAATTGCCTTAATTATAAACAAAAAAACGCTTAAAATAGGAGTTTTACCCTATTTTAACCCCCTTACCCCCAATCGTTTACCCCCAAAATCTAATCAGCTCTTCGGAATACGATAAGAAACAATATGCAAAAACACGCAAGTCGATATCTCATGTAGAAATGGAGTTAGAGAGTTTACACCCAGACAGATAGACAGACAGACAGACAGACAGACAGACAGACAGACAGACAGACAGACAGACAGACAGACAGACAGACAGACAGACAGACAGACAGACAGACGGACCCATTTTTTTTTTACTGATTTCGACTAGAATGGTCTAAAACGTCGAGAAATGTGAAAAAAACGTGGTCAAAGATTTTGACTTTTCTTAGAAGATTTCAATACATCGGCACTCTTAGTAGCACTAAGTGCCGATGTAATTTTAAAAAATGATTATAATATTAAACCATTCTTTAATTTATTTACATTTGCTAAACAAATCATATTATTATTAAATTATTTTTTAACTAATTTCTTTAAAAAACTATGAATTTTTTTAATAAAATTATTTAATCAAGAACTCCATGATTTACACTTATTTTGATTGCAGTTAAGGTTTTCACGAATTGAATATAAAAATTATAAAATTCTGGATAAATGTCATATAAATTGTCAAAATATAATAAACTTTAACTTGGGTAAAAAGCGTCGAATTTAAACATTAAACAATTATAACGTACGGTTAACGTAAAAGTACTATAAGTAGGAACAAAAGAGGCTTAAATGAACTTTATTTAGATTAAAGTGTAAAAAATACAGTAGTTCCATCTAGGGAATAGTTTGGGTACTTGAAACCCTTAAGCACGGACACAAAAAAAATTATTGTAATTTTAACAAAATAATAAATTAGAATTATTCAACGAACTAACAACTCTTCTCTCTAGAATACGCATACCGTTAATATAAATTATCGCCAACATCTCGGTTTGTTTGTAAACAAATAGTAGGCATTCAGGCCTGAACAATAACAATTACCAGTAACTGTTATTGTTGTCTCTGTAAGAACAAAGCTTTGCGAGTAAGACAGACAAATGTATATGTTGGCTACGTTTTTTTCAGTTTTTACAAATGAAATGCCTATTCTAGAGAGAAGAGTTATTAGTTCGTTGGAATTATTCCAAATGAAATTATGAAATATTAGTTGATTAATGTAACAAGAAAAAAATATTGTTTTAATTTTAGTATTTAAATTTAAATTGCTTATAAAAATGGTGTGAAATAAGCTATATCTCAAAAAGTCCAACCCAGTAGAAAACTTTTTTTTGTACACAGTTATAGCTTGTTGGTGTATACTGACTGACATAAATTTTATTCGGATAGCTCTAATATTAACGACAAAAAACAATTGATCTGTTTTAGCTTGGACACCGAGTACAGTAATAATAATTATAATTATTCGCTATAATAATTATTATAGCTAATGAATCTTCCGTTTATTGAAACATGAATTAAACTCGATATGTATACTTTACATTGTATAGTACAGCAATGCTACACTGTAGCATATAATATTACTAAAAGATATTGTCTAAAATAATCAGTAGCGTAACTAAACTCCGCGCATTATCTATCTGAGTTGATGGTCATTTGTTTCTTGTTATTTGGTTGGCAGAATATATTTAGTTCCTTATGTAAGGTTTTCATCTTGTTTAAAATTTATTGTCAATCAAGATATTATTTTGACATTTATAAAAAAATCCAAATAATTTGCTTAAGCAAGAAGAAATAACAAGAAAAGTGCATAAAAAGAAAACTAAAGCATCAATCTATAAACATTTTGTTTAAATGAAGTAATATAATGCAGTGCTCTATAAATTTTTGAAGTAAACACTATAACAGAGAATTTTTTGGTTAAAATAATACTAGTCCGTAATTTTATTCAGGTAATGTTAAATTTAAGTTTATAATAGCACTTTATGAATAAAAACTTACTTTTATTATAATTTTGAACGAAGTTTTACTTTTTAAACAGATTTTGTTATTATTTGTAAGACGTAAAATGACAGTCAATTTAACCTAAATGTTAAAAATTATCAAAAGCACAATAGGCTACAAAAATATTACTAAAAGTCATTTTTAAACCACTAATCATAGCTTCCTTGATCCAATTTGTTACTCAGATAGATAATGCGCCGAGTATACGTGACCGCAGAGTATACGTGGGCTAAATTTTATTTTTAAAATTAACACAAAATTATGCGAAATTATAGCCACAGTAGACCTACGTCTTCTAGAACCCCATTCTGATTAAAAACTGTATAATTTTAAGCAATTTTAATCAAAAGGTTTTATAATATAATTTTTTATTTTAAAAGTCTAAAGTCCCCATGACCGTGGCCAGTTTAAGGAATTATATGCTAGGAGAGGTCATAGAAAATTCAATGAGAACCAACGATATTCTTTACGCTCACCTATGCCCCGCTAGCCAAGCTCATGTGATTATTTTATAACCTTAACTTTCAAATGTTTTTTTCAAAACGTTGTCATGTTAAAAACTGAATTTTCTAGCACAGTGTAGAAAAATGGACTTTTCAGTTAAATTCAATAACGGTTAAGTCTAGGGTCTTAGATAACTTAAGACCTAGATCTAGTGTCCCTAGTTAAGTCCCCTATATAAAAAGAAGGGGTTCACCGTAAATCTTGTGGGGGCGGATAATTTAAAGCGACGCGTTGCGACGCTACTGAAAATTATGTCAGTTGTTGAAACAAATATGTTCCAGCATTAAATTCACATTTGCGTTGAAATTCTATGAATACCATTATTCAATTCTACCCGATATTCCTATAATATAGGGCCAATATTGACAGCTTTTATTACATACTGAACATAATGAACTTATTTGTTTGATGTAGTATTTTAAACAATGAATTAACCTGAAATATTTCATTATTATAACGAATAATTTTTTATTCATAAAGCTAGACATTTTATATACAGAGCGGTCCAAAAGTCACCCCCCCCCCTCTTAACTTTTGAACCAACTGAGATATCGACTTCAAATTTGGAATTTTTAAATAAGACCGCTTAAACTATCTTTTAGCATATCGATACCCCCAAGCAACAAAGCCGTAAGTCATATATTGTCATTTTTCACGACAGCTAAATTTCTAAAATATTTTTTTTTGTTATTTAAGGGTGGGTAAATGATTGAAGTGGAAAAGGAAGTCATGTGATACATCATTTGAAAGCTTATAAAATTCTCTATTTAACTGTTTAAGTATTTATTGTTTATTTACTGTTTGTTTCTGATAATATTCAAGTTTAGAATTTCTTACTTTAGTGATTTTAAGTAAACTTTTGCTTAAAGTGGAGTGTGGAGAAACCTGAGTAGTACCACCATGTGTGTCTTTTTTCAAGGCGTTTACATATCAGTATAACTCAAAATGGGTCTAACTTGAGTTACAACCTTGTTGCTTGGGAGTGTCGATATATTTAATACTTTTAGCTCTTAAAATGTGGGCAGGGGGGCATGGGGGCACATTTTTTTTTAATGGAAAGGGGGGTCGTGTAATACATCATTTTAAAGCTTATAAAATTCTCCATTTAACTCCATATTTTTAAATTTAAAAAAATAATTTTTTTGAGTTTAAAATAAGGTTGAAAATGGGTATTAATGTCAAAATTCCTCTAAAAAAAAAACAAATAATTTTTTAAAAATGCCTAATTTCATCATAAAAATGTTAATTATACTTTTAAACTAATTTTAGTTGACATAAATAAAAATTTATAAAAAAAAACATAAAAAATCGAATGTTTTAGCACAAAAAAATGAAAAATCAAAATCTTAAAAAACATTTTTAAAAAATTTAAAAATATTAGTTTAAATAGAGAATTTTATAAGCTTTAAAATGATGTATCACACGACCCCCCTTTCCATTTAAAAAAATGTCCCTCCTTGCCCCCTGCCTACATTTTAAAAGCTGAAAATATCAAATATATGCTAAAAGATAGTTTAAGTTGTCTCATTTAAGAGTTCTAAATTTGAAGTCAACTCGTTCAAAAGTTAAAAGGGGGGGGGGGTGACTTTTGGACCGTACTGTATTTATTATATTTTAATAAGAAAACTTACATAAGTTTTGATTTTTTTTTAAGAAAAAAGGAAGATAGAAAGACAGAAAGAAAAAATCACATAGTAACGAATCTGGCGTACTAACTGGCTATAGGACTTATTTATATATACCGGATGTTTTAAAAAGGTGGCTCGGCCCTAGGTATATTATAGTAAAATAGTTATACCTAAGCATGTGTTCTAGAAAATTTAGTTTTGCCTTAGGTATCACAATATTTATAATTTTACCTAGGCTGCTTGGGGGTTCTGTGATACAAAAAACTTTATTTATAAAAATGTTAAAGGCGCACTTACCATTGGAAAGTCCACGGGCATAACTTTGACATTTCCTGCTAAAAAACAGGTTTGACGCAAGTCATGTTTTATTTTCAAAATTTCAAAAATAATTATATTTTTAGCTCTATTGATCCGAAATATTTTACTATACTGATACTATTACTAATATTCTCATTTTTTTTAGGTGTGCTCAGGTACTCCAGGAGGTCAAAAACTCTCTGCGGACCAATACAGGGCGTGTATACGATCCAGGGCCCTAAACGAGGCTTCCCACGCCCAGCTAGGGTTCCTTGCATTTAGGGATGACATTGCTGCCAACAGCAGCCCTGTAAAATACCCAATTCACCCCGCAAAACCCCTAAAACTACAAGCCAAAAAGTCCAGAAATGGCACCTGAAGAAGTGAGTTATAGACTGTTTTAAAGTTAAATAAATATTAATAAACAAATTTAATTATGAAAAAAAGTTCGTAAAATTTTTAGAAAATGTTGATATAAACAAAGACAATCTGCATCGAATGTGAATCGCTTATGTGATCAAAAATCTATAGCGATTAGATTTTTTAACTGTTTTTAAAATATCTGTAATAATAGGACAAATAAAAAATGAATTTTTATAGGTCTTGTTCATTTTAGACTATAATATACCAAAGAATAATAAAAATTGAGTAATTCTTAAATAAAGTGATGTGCTGGTAACCAAAATGCTTTTTTCCAATGCTATAGTCAAAATTTAAAATATAGTCATATTAAAGTGGCAAGCGACTTTTTAAAATTATATTCTAAGAACGCTTTGACATAGAGACTTTAAATTAGAAACATTTTTTTCACTGCTTAAAAAAAGTTTCTGTGTCAAAGCGTTCTTGAAATATCGTAGTGTAAAGTTGTTTTGCAAGTCGTTTTTTTTTATAGTTTTGTGTAAAATTACCGCAAGAATTTTTTTTCTTATAACAAAAAATTAATTGAAAAAAATGTGTTTTTTAAAAAAATTGTTTTTACCCCCTTACCCCAACGATTTTTATGAAAAACAATCCCAGCCTAGAACTTTGGATAATCAATCTGTGGTCCAAATTTGAAGTATTTAGCCCGAAGTGTTTTTGAGTTATCGTGGTTACAAATTTCCCGGGCACACACACTGACAGACCGACTGACTGACCGACCGACAGACCGACTGACAGACCGACCGACAGACCGACAGACCGCCAGACCGACCGACAGACCGACCGACAGACCGACCGACAGACCGACCGACAGACCGACCGACAGACCGACCGACAGACCGATCGACAGACCGACCGACAGACCGACCGACAGACCGACCGACAGACCGACCGACCGACAGACAGATAGTAATTTTTTTTTTCACGGTAATCATATTTTTTGGATATAAAACGCCCAGAAACGTAAAAAAAAGCATTAAAAATGTTTCAATTTTTTTTTACTAAAGCAATACGTTCCTTGGGGAAAGTAAAAGATCAATCGAGCATTAATACAATACTTAATCACCTTTTGTTCCGAAATTAAATAAAACATCACAATAAATATTTTAATACCTATGTTTTTATTGTCTATTTACATTGTGAATTGACAATGAGCGTTGAAATCTAACAGTTGACAAATTACAAACAATAGGGAAAATACTTTACATCGAAAAATATAGGGTAGAATTATTTTTTGTATGAAAAAATATGATTCGATTAATAATCGGTTTATTGACGATTTTTGTGGTTAAATAATGTGTTACAAAATTAAACAATAAAATTAATAAAAGGGAAACAAAAGCTTTAAAATAAAAATTATGGAACATTAAAATTAGATAGAATCTATAATTTATTTGAGGCGTATATATATTTACAGTATTATTAATTGGAGCCATTTAGCCTCAATGATTATTTATATCGATAAAAAATCTAAAACAGAAAACAAAATTAAAATGTTCTTATCAGGCGCACCTATTTCTAGATGCGCTGGTAAGGTATTGCGTTTAAAATAATACTTATCTGCTATATCTTCTTTACCCAAGAAGTATTATTAGTCAATACCTTACCAAAGTGTAAAATTTTTGCCAAAATAAAGAATTTTTAATAAAATCTTTGATAAATCGTTAAAATAATTAAAAAAGAACGAAAAACTGAATAAAAGTTAACTTTTAACGTTCGAGATCTAATCTGATCTCGTTTTCAAAGAAAATTATTAGTTTTTGAAAGAATTTGTGCAATATTTGGCTTTATCAATCAAAATATGACAAATGTCAAAATATTAAATTTAGTTTCTAGGATTAGATTCTATAGCTTATTTTAAGATTGTTATCGTGAGTTGTTAAAATTTATTATTAATAATATTTCTTAC
Organism: Brachypterus glaber; assembly: GCA_958510825.1. NCBI lineage: Eukaryota > Metazoa > Arthropoda > Insecta > Coleoptera > Kateretidae > Brachypterus > Brachypterus glaber. The sequence goes on from OY294047.1 coordinate 43,891,332, forward strand.
GAATTCTTAGAAGGGAATTTGGATTCATGACTGGTCTCTGCGTGCAAAGCCATAAAGCTTGATTTTCTTTCGCCTTTTCCATGGATCCATATCAAGGACAAAGACAGAGACGAGATTCGTACGTTGCGCAGGGATATCACTCGATCACAGTGGAATGTGACTCATAAATTTCAAAACCCCAGTGCGTACTTAACCCTATATTGCACATAATTTTATTTTGCAAAGAATTTATGAAGAATTATAAAAAACAAAAGTCCAAACGAAAAACTGAATAAAAGTTAACTTCTAACGTTTCGGGATCTAATCTGATCCCGTTTTCAAAGAAAATTATTAGTTTTTGAAAGAATTTTTGCAATATTTGGCTTTATCAATCAAAATATGACAAATATCAAAATATTAAATTTAGTTTCTAGGATTATAGCTTATTTTAAGATTTTTATCGTGAGTTGTTAAAATTTATTATTAATAATATTTCTTACGAATTCTTAGAAGGGAATTTGGATTCATGACTGGTCTCTGCGTGCAAAGCCATAAAGCTTGATTTTCTTTCGCCTTTTCCATGGATCCATATCAAGGACAAAGACAGAGACGAGATTCGTACGTTGCGCAGGGATATCACTCGATCACAGTGGAATGTGACTCATAAATTTCAAAACCCCAGTGCGTACTTAACCCTATATTGCACATAATTTTATTTTGCAAAGAATTTATAAAGAATTATAAAAAATAAAAAAAATCTTTTATTTGAAAAATTTTGATACATTTTTTTTCAAACCCATCAGGAAACATTTTGCACATAAAAAAGTCCAAACCAAATAGAAAACTAAAATATACTAATATATACTTGCACACAAATTATATCTGAAGGGTACAGGCTAAGAAGGGGAAGTACATTTTTTTCATGATTTCATATTTTTACGCCAGATGGTAGCAAGCAGGAAACTCTATCGTTTAGCAACATAATAGATTAGATTAGATTAGATTATATTTATTATTATCCCAGAAAATTGTTTACAATGTAGTATTTGTAATTTACAATAAATTGAAAAACAGACATACAAAGTAAAATAGTGAACGTCATAAAATATATTAAAATTTACGCTTTAAAAAATTCCTTCAGGGTGTAATAACTTTCATTACAGGCCAATAATGGAAATATTTGTGAGATATTGTAGGTAAAAGTTTTGATGTTCAGGCTAAAAAGGTATCAGGTATAAAACTTTTAAAATGATCTGCTGAAAATTTACTTTTCTTGACATTCCCCCTTCTTAGCCTGCACCCTTCATATGGTAATCAACAAAACAAATTTTAGACTTTTTACGAACTCAAAACACGTTTGGGAACATTTTTATTTAGAGTATGGCATAATTGCCGGGGGGACTCACCGAAGTTTTTAGTTCCAGCGCCTGTTGCATCTTTAACCCTGTTTTAGGTAGTTAGTAGCGATGCCTACTAACCCAGGGGGACCGACAGCTTTATATGCCTTCCGAAGCACTTGGTTACTGTGGAATTTTTATTTGAAAATTTTTGTTCTCTGACCTAGGATCGAACCTCGGACCTCTTGGTTACAATACCAGAGTCTTCTCGACTGGGCTAACACCGCTCCCAAAAACCAACACACTAACAAAAATTCTACTCCAGCTAATCTCAAAAGTGCGTGACATGATCAGCTTTTTAAATATTTACCGGCAATATTAGATACTGATTTATAAATAATGATAATTATCAATAGATTTATAAATAATGATAATTATCAATAGAAACTCCAACTTAAAGAATTCTGGGGGTCTTAATGTCCAGTGTACCTTAATGGGAACAAGGTACAATATACGGTTAAGCAACAGTGATCCAGAGACCTACTACAAAACTTTATGATACAATTTTACAGGTTTTCTTTAATGGTATTTAATGGTATATTTAAATTTTTTTTAAAAAATTGACAGGTTTTAAGACAGTGAATCAAAGCACCAAATTTACAGTATAATTTTTTGGCCGACGTTTCGAGGGTCTACGTGACTCTCTTTCTCAGGGCTTCAATTATTCAATTATTAAGTAGTCCTAAAACCTGTAATCCCATTTTTTTTTAAATAATTAAGAAGGACATAATGGATTTCTATGGTATATTTAAAGTAACTTCGACTTTTAAAAGACAAAAGAAAAGATATTGTAAACGGTATGTTGCACAAATTTTTTTTTGGTCGTAAATATTATATTTTTAGCATTAATTTAAAGTAACACACACTTTTTAATTGAAATTTGAGTAATGTTATCACTATCGGGTTCGCTATTAAAATATAATCTTTTAAAAATAATAATTTTAAATTACATCAATTTAAAAAGTCATATCGTTTATTATTCTTTGGTAACTTATACACATTTTGTTAGTTCATACTGCATTTTGTGGTATTAAATTCAATTTTAGTTAAATCTAAGCTACTAGAACTGAAGTCATTAAATATTTGATAAAAAAAATAAATAGCTTATTACCCCCCCCCCCTCATTACTGCCGTCCTAAGATGAAAGGTCCTATTTATATATGTTTAACATACATAGATAGGACCTTTCAGCTTAGGACGGCAGATTAGGCTTAATTAATTAGTAGATATATGTCTACTACGTTTTACTTTTTTATAAAACAAAAATAATGAATTGTGCTTTTTATTTAAACAGTTTGCACACAATTTAACAAATTACAAAAACGATATTAATTATGTAATAATTTAATTTGAAATTTTGTATCTGGTATTTTTTTATTAACTGAATATATAAATATTTTTGTATATAAATTTTTTTACTGAAAATATATTGAAAATTGAAAATATAATAAAGTAACAAAAATTCCCAATAAACATAATAATGTTGATTATAATCGTCTTCCTCTTCTTCTTCAAAATGTCTTTTTGGACACTAAATTAAAGTGACCCAAAGGGACTTAATGGTCTTTATCTCTCCTTCTTTTTGACCAGGTACAAGTATTAGAGACTTGAAGCGAGTCCCTCTAATGGTTTCAACTAAATATAATTTCTTATTAACATAACCTCACAAAAAAAACGTGGTTATCCCACAAAAGTACATCACAAACATCAAATATTCAATTTAAATTAATTTAAATATGTAGAACGGTTTCGCAGTATAAATATTTTCTTAACAATCACATTTTAACATGAAATATTCTGGCTGTGACTAAACACCGTTAAATGAATTACCAATCGCGCCGTAGACTTGTTGCCGCGTAAGGAACGCAACTCCTTGATTATAATCAACGTATATTCTGTTTAGTTTCACGTTTGGTTTTAGCCATTTTCTACATAATAGAATCGTTATGAAATAAAATGCTAATAAAAATTTATTTACCTACCTTACCAAATAAATTTTAAATAAAGTATTACCTAAATGTATTATTTTTTAGAGCACAAATAGTTAGGTTATTAGGGAAGGTGAGTAGTTTGCTGCAGAAAAGCTACCCACATACTCTAACAAACCTACAGTGCTCTATTAATTTTCACTCAGCGGAGTTTAGAGATTCATCGGACGCAATTCCAGTAATATCTTTTCGCAACGTATAAAGCTATTTATTTTATGTAATTTAAAATATATAATATATTTAACCTTTTACTGAATATTTGTTATCGATATATCAAAAAGAATCATGTTTCATTTTTATTGTTCTTGATAAGGAAACTTTTAAAAATAAATTTACATCGCCATAGAGTTTTTACAATTTGTATATATTCTTAAATTATCCTTGTATATAGTAGTAGTTAAGTGGCCTAGTCATTTTATTAAATCATCATATATGATAGGTATATATACCTTTTTTAAAATAGGATTAGACTTGTAGTATTAATGCTCTATAGAGCCCTATAGGGCATAAAAGTAATCGCAATCATCGAAATAAAAATTATTATTAATAATAATAATATAATAATATTATACATATTAATATTATTATTAGAAGATAATAAGTTGATGATACACGTGGCACTTAAATATTTTAAATAACTAAAATATAAATTAACTTATTATTATTCTGTAAATAAAAAAGTAAACCGTACTAGAAATTCTAGTAGAATAAACTGTCCTAAAAGATAGTCCCGTATTAGAACAAATAAATATATTTGCCCCTAATATAAATTATGTGATTTTAAATAAAATGCCGAAAAACTTTTAAGTGATTTTTACTTGTTATAGTATTTTGTTTAATTTTTATATTTTATTGTTATATAAATGTATAAGCTCATACATAAAACACAAATTAATTAATAGTATATTAAAGTACTAGTTTCATATCATCCGTTTTTAGCGCCCGACTATAAGTTTAGAAAACGAGCCGCTTACGGCTAGTTTTCTAAAGCACTAGTGCGCTAAAAACGTGTTATGAAACATGTGCTTTATACTATTTTTTTTCTATTTTTCTCTAAAATTAAAAAAACTTTTAACTTTTAAATTGAAGACCGATTTAGGGATTTTTATTTTGGGTTGGCATTACAATTTTCGCAATGTTTGAAATTCATAGAAAAACGATATTTTGATATCTTTTATAGTAACAGTACAAATTAACTTAAAACACAATTTGGTAGAAAATTAAACTTAAAAGAGGTGTTGACATTTGCATTGAAAAGTCCTGTCTTGCCAACCCAAAAGAAAAAAAAGTACTAACCTCTTATAGAACTATAAGAATACTCAAAATGCGTGTGATTAAGAGCTTAGTATAAAGTCGCAAAATATAAAAATAATTAAATGTGCCAGTAACAAAATAAGTTTGTGCTCTGTAAAAAATATTATTCGCAATTTAGTTACTGGCATCGGTACCAGATTTTTAAAAGAAAATTGTTTTTCTTTTTAACTTGATTTTAGGATATTACGTCATCATGCCGCGTCATTGTAAATTTAAAGGGTGATTTTAAATCGATTTAAATCATTTTAATTTTATAATTTAATAACTCTCTTATTAAACTCCAACTTTTTACTGTTTAGAGTAGACATATCTTTAGTTTGAAACTATCCACCAAAAGGGCTTTAGTTAAAACTTAATTGCTTAGAGGATCAAAGTTAGGTTTAGTAGGGTAAATTTCATAACTTGTGGTCTTCCTATCGATAACCATTATAGTTTTATTGAGAAATAAGAGAGAGAGATAAGACTAGTTTACAGTGATTTTGCGCGCCTGTTCTTTTTAACATTGTCTTAAGTATTTTTACTCGCTAAATTCGGATCCATCAAGAAAAATTGCGAATATCAGAAATATTTACCTGGAGAGGAAGAAATCATAGACAATAGTATATTGTTTTACTAAGAGGAAAAGTGAAGCTTTTTTTTACTAGTCTGTAGAATGTACGGACGACGCGAAGCGAAGTCCGGAAACTACACACGAGTAAAAAAAAGCACTTTTCCTCTGAGTGAAACATACTATTTTTTCTTCAAGAATCCTATATATATTTTTTTAAATATTAATTTTTGAATTTAATTTATTCAGTAATAAATTATGTTTTTTTTTATTAAAATAGGCCAATAAAACCCTTTCGAAATAAACTTAAACCTTCCTTAGCTCATTTTAATTTTTTTTCGTAGGCTAAATCGTACACTTTTCGCGATTTCGATGGTAACTTGTCTAATTTGAAATTTCGGAGAGATTTGTAGGTGTATAAACCATATATTCTTCTTCAATCATTTTTAATCAATTTCACACAAGGTTTTTGAACAGAATCTCGAGTCAAACACCTGTTTACTTAAGAAACAAACAAGTTTAAAGTATGGCTGTCATCAAAGTCAAAGAGTGCTGCCGCCAGTGGTGGTTTTGCTAACTAACTTTTTTTTACAGCGTACAACAATGAACTCATTTTTTTACTGTAAAAAAATAGATCACTTCTAACTAGTGTGTTCAGTTATAAAATATGAACATTTTAATACGCTTGAAGAAAAAATTATTTTTTTTATGTTTACTTAACAACTGTTATCGGCGTTGTATTTGAGGTCACTAACACTGAATTTTATGTCAAAAAATAAATATTTCATAGGGCGAATTTAAAGTGACGACATTGAGAGCGCGTTACCGTAGTAAATACTAAACGATTTTGCTTATATGGAACCCCACGAAAGTTTAGTTTAATGGTTGTTACAGTAATACTTAACGTTGTTATAGTTCTGGTAATTGTAACAACGAGTGAATGTTAACCAAACTTTCGTGGGGTTCCATATAAGCAAAAACGTTTAGTATCTACTACGCAACAAAAAATATTTTTAGTATGAAACTGAATTTTTTTAATTTTTCACATTAGATTTGGTTTTTGTAAATAAACAGCGCCATTAAATATCCCTTATACTACTTTTTTAGAAGAACAAATTTTAGTAACAGTAGGAGAGCTGGTGACCATTTTTATTTAATTATTTGCTCCCGGCTATTTGTTTATTTGTTTATTTCATGTATGTTATTCTACAAAAGTATGGAGAGCCCCAAATAAGTTACAAAACTTGTGCTAGGGGCTCTCCATTAATTTTGACAAGACAATTGCCATTTAAAATTTCCGCAGAACTGGTCTATTCTTTTCTTAATTTCTGATAAATCTGGGAGAGTTTTCTGAATCCTTGATGTTCATTTAATTTTATATGATAACTTCCAGTTTTTTACAATCAATTTTGACGAAGATGAAATTTGTAATATAATTATATTTTATATATGTCTTAAAGTACATTCAAATTGCTAGACTCCGGATCTGGGTCCTTTGGTTGATAGAAGCTCCAAAACCTATGGCAATGAGCTACCAAAAAAATCTATTTGTAACTTGCCGAGTCGTATACATTTCATTTAGATTCAGATTACGCTATTTTCATAGTTATACACAATAATTCTGGTGCCAAGGGGTAAGAACAGTCTTTAAAAAGTGCCTTTGCATTATGTGATACTTGATTTTTTAAAGAAATGAGAATTTATAAAATGACATTTTGATTAAATGAAAATTATTTCGAGTTTTTAGTGTTGACATATGTCAGAAAATGTTTTTAAAGTCTTTTTTTAAACCTTAGCCTACTAAATAATGATGTAAAACTGTGAAAATAGACTAATCTAAATGTAATAAATGTAATTTGTTTGACTCGACCTTTTAGAGACTTCTAGCATTCAAATGAACCGATCCAGGACCTGGAAATTTGCAAATAGCCTAATTTGAATGTACTTTAAGACATATATAAAATTCAGCTGGAAGCAAATAATGAAATAAAAATGGCCACCAGCTCTTAGACTATAACCACGATTTAAAGCACCCATAGAACAATAGTTTTGGCTAAGGATCCATCTAATTAAGGCAAATATCTCCGATATTCGTCAATTTAAAAAAATTTCGCTGACGGATTCAGACTTAGCTGATAAAAATACAGAAGAAAACGTTAAAAAAATAGGCGCGCATGAAAAACGTAAAAATTTGTAAACTAGTGTAATTAAACAAAATGTTAATATCAAAAAACTGTTTTATATGGCTTTGAAACGTAGACGATAGGACTATTCAAAAATAGTTTTAGGTGTTTCTTGTAAAAAAAGACTCAGTAGAGTCATGCATAGACTTTCTATATCTGCCAAATTTGAAACACTAGTTTTTGTAAAATTATATCCAATCTTAAAATATTGTGTTAATTTATGTATGAGTTTATTTAAATTTAAATCATTAGTATATTTATGTATATTGTAAGACTGTTATCATATTATAATAGGCCACATCGAAAAAAATATGTATTATATAGTATGGTAATTAAATGTAGAATGTGAACCTATTTAAAAATATTCCTGGTAGTTTTGGAATACGTTAAACGTATTACGTTTGCAAAATCAAAATTAAATTCAGATAAAAAATTTAATCCAGCTTTTAGAAATTATGAATGCATCTTTTTAATTTTACTCCACCCTTTGTTGACTCAACAAAGTTGAGTTTGGACAGCCAAAGCAGTTTTCTGTTCATTCTATGTTTTACTGTTCTTTTGTAATTAAACACCTTATTTTTAGCGTTAAAAAGTTATCTCAGCCAAACTGGGAATTTGTTACACGTATTAAATACTGTGTTAGATTTTTTTTATATCAGGTTTGCTTATTGACGTTCAGTTAACCCTTTAACAAAGTTGATGTGAGTATATTTATAATAAAATTTGAGTTTTCGTTTACGAGGTATATTGAATGTTTTGTTTAGAACCCTAATGTTAATTTAGAAACGAACGAAAACATTGATTTTACAAACGTAATCCAATACATAAACCCAAAGCTTTGTATAAATGATGAAAATCCTATGTTTAAACAAAAAACGTCCTTATGTGCGATTGGAATTATCATTAGATATTTATTAATAAAGCTATCCTATATTTCAAACCATAATGAGTTATTACATTTTTTTTTAAATAAATAATAGTTATTTTTGCACGACCAAGACTAAAACCTAATTTGCGCATTCATTTTCGGGACTAACCTTGCCGTTTTTCTCCCTAGGGAATAAAAATAACGGCAACCTTGATAATATTAAAATATTATACTTACTATGTGCTTTGCTGGTTCAAAAATTAGGTTTGGTGGTGTTTTGTAATAAATTAGCGATTCAAACCAATTAATTTTATTTTAACAAAGAAAACCTTTAAAAATAACATTGTTATAACAATTTATACATAACTTAAAATTTATCATCTTCGTCCATTTTTTTGACGTTTGTGTCATAAATAACTATTATATACCAAGGGACTAAACTGGCTGTTTTAGTCCCGCTGCATTAGTGTTTCCTGAACGAGCGAGCGAGCGAGCGAGCGAGGGAAACAGAAATGCAAGGGACTAAAACAGCCAAGTTTAGTCCTGAGGTATAAACACTATTTTTTGCAGGACCAAACATAATATAGGTAGGTAGATAAAATTAAAATTAAAAACCACGCGTCTAAAATCGGTTGTTTTATTTTCGTAATTTAATCAAGATGCCTGTAAATTGCGAAAAGTCAGTTTCATGGCTATAGCGATTTCAATTGTTTTTTAATATGGTTGACACAAACGTCAAAAAAATGGATGAAGATGATAAATTTTAAGTTATGTATAAATTGTTATAACAATGTTATTTTTAAAGGTTTTCTTTGTTAAAATCAAATAAATTGGTTTGAATCGCTAATTTATTACAAAACACCACCAAACCTAATTTTTGAACCAGCAAAGCACATAGTAAGTATATAATTTTAATATTATCAAGGTTGCCGTGATTTTTATTCCCTAGGGAGAAAAACGGCAAGTTTAGTCCCGAAAATTAAAGCGTAAAATTAGGTTTTAGTCTTGGTCGTGCAAAAAATAAATTGTTTTCATTTGTAAAAATTGATACGCATGATGATTTGGAATAATGCACAATAAAGGGATATGTGGTCCGACTTTTTTTTAATAAAATTGTTTTAAAATACCAATTTCGTTTTATTTATAACCACTTTAACCCCTTAAAGTACCAATTTTTTTTTCAGACAAGTGGTTTATTATATTTCGCCTACCCGAGTTAACACGTTAAGCTTCATGGGCATCATATATGATGCTCAGACAAAAGAGTTTAAATATTAGTATAATAAATCGAAATACTTAGATAGCGGTAAAAGAATCATTTCTTAAGCATTATAAAAGATAAAGGATTAAGAAAAGTTTCTTAGCCAGTAGTTTTTGATTTCCCATTTTAAAAAAGGGGGCAAATGGGAAAAATTACAATAATTTTTCTCAAAAAATTTTTGTTTGTTTATTTTTGTGAAAAGTGCTACATAAGGCCACTAGGTACCACCCTATGATAGGGGATTTTAAGTTCGCTGAAACGGAATCCGATAATATTTTTTTCTTATTACACCTCCCGGGGTAGTTATTTTTAAATGTTTACAAATTTTCGTGAAAATTGGTATATAGGGGTTTTACAGTTTTCCGAAACGGAATCTTATAAAAAAATGTTTGAGGGTTTTGAGCATAGTAACAATTATTTCTATACAAAGGTATTTTAATTATTAAAATTATTGTTTTAGTCTTCATGTGTATACAGGGGCGGATCCGTGTTATCTCAGGCTAACACCGGTTGAAATCTGATCGACAATACAAAATATAAGTCGGGCCCGAATTAACTCTGGTAAGCGAAAAAGAGCTAACTAAATGTCAACGAGTTAACTCATGCGAGTGCGTTAAGTGGTTAATTACAAAAATTAGTTTTAAAGTCACAGAACCAGATGATTTTACTAGTAAAAAAAATCTTACACAGAAAAAGAGCTAAATTAAGGGTTTTTTAGAAGAGACGCTTAATTGGACATTATTTTGTTATTTTTAATAACATATTTCACGAAAGCTTTGGTGTAATTTGTTATTCTTTGATGTTTGTATACCTACAATGAACACTGTTCATATAAAAATGCACACAAGCTACACATGTAGCCACACAAAAAAAAGGTCAGAATTTGTTTTGCTATGTATTTTAAAGCACTGAATCCGAATTTGAGTTAAAATTGCAACTCATCCGGTAAATTTTGGACATAACTCAAAAAACGTTACTTTCAAGGATAAGTATCAGAAAAAGTTCTTGTCCTTTTTTTTGTGTGGCTGTAAAATTTATCTACTTTAATGTTGTGAGGTCAAAATAAAGGTAAGTTTATTAGGTATTAAAAACAAACAATATAAAATATTTATCAAAAAACAATTTTCCTGCAATAATTCACCAGTCCAATGACAGTATTCGTCATTGTATTTTGGTTTTATTCATTTATAGATAAAAAAGCTAAACGAGAAATATTAACTAAATAAAAACTCGCATTGACACTTATTGCTGACTAGAAAAATTATCGCTGCTCTAATTGTATAAAAAAATTTAATACACACAGTGTTCCCCAGTAAAATTTAGTTGAACAAAACTAACAAAACGGACTATGGTTCCTTGTAAAGAAAGGTCTGGATGTTACAGAACCAGTCACAGTGAAATTTTGCTTAAAATTTCTTTACGATAAACTAAAATTAAACCAATCTCTTAGTTAATTCTAATACTATTTTTCAATTAGATTTTGAATCGTTTATAAAATTAAGTTATATGTTTGAATTATGGAGAAAATTATATTTTTAAAAGTTATGATGCTATGTGGTCGATTCCATAAAATTTAATTTTGTTGGAAAGTGTAATTTGTCAAATTGTGACCGTTTGTCAAATTAAAGTAGCGTTAGATTGTATAAGTTTTACTCAAATTTGAGAATTATTTTGGTAATTACCTCCTCCAAGAAACGGTTGTGGATCCATCTCTGCACTTAAATAATATTTTGTAATTACTTTAAACGTGTTATTACAGCTATAAAATTATTCATAATTAAATTTTGTAGTTACTTTACATAGCGGCGCTAGATATAGAAATTAACAATCAAAGTTTGACGTCTAATTAAAAATACTCCAACAAAGTCTTTTTTCTTCAAGCGTACTAAAATGTTCATATTTTATAACCGAACACACTAGATCTTCTATCTATTTTTTTACAGTAAAAAATGAGTTTATTGTTGTACGCCCTAAAAAAAAGGTAGTTAGCAAAACCATCACTGGTGGCAGCACTCTTTGACTTTGAAGACAGCCATACTTCAAACTTGTTGTTTATTATGTAAACAGTTGGTTGGCTCGAGATTCTGTGCAAAAACCTTGTTTGAAATTGAATAAAAATGATCGAAGAATATATGGTTTATACACCTACAAATCTCTACGAAATTGCAAATGCTACATTAGACAAGTTACCATGAAATCGCAAAAAGTGTACGATTTAGCCTACGAAAAAAAATTAAAATGAGCTAAGGAAAGTTTAAGTTTATTTCGAAAGGGTTTTACTGGCCTATTTTAATAAAAAAACATACTTTATTACTGACTAAATGAAATTCAAAAATTAATATTTAAAAAAAATACATAGGATGCTTGAAGAAAAAATAGAATGTTTCACTCAGAGGAAAAGTGCTTTTTTTACTCGTCTGTAGTTTCTGGACTTCGCTTAGCGTCGTCCGTAAATTCTACAGACTAGTAAAAAAAGCTTCACTTTTCCTCTTAGTAAAACAATATAATTATTTTTTTTATTTTTATTTATTTATTTTTAGCATTTTATACAGAGTCATGGAGCTATATGCTATTTTTTTTTTAATTTAAGCATTATCTCCAAAAAAACCTTTGAGATTTCACTGTGAGTGGTTTTGTAATATTTAGACCTTCTTTAAAAGGATCCGTTGTCCGTTTTCTTTGTCAATGTTATTAATCTAAATTTTGCTAAGGAACAGTGTGTACATGGGAAAAAAGTTAATCGACCAGAGGAAGCGAGAAAAGACAAATAGAAACAATACAAAAAGAATCAAGTGGCACTTGCAATACAAAAGTTTTTAACTCTTCATTCGACAATGTCCGTTTACATTTACAGATTTTTAATTATACCAGACGGCCCAAATAAAATAAATCATTTTTTTTTTGCAGTTATTATACTATGGTTCCAAAAAAAACTTACAGTGACTCATCTGTGAAAGCTTGGCAAAAAGCATATCAAGTCGGTTGTGTTCGGGTAATTTGGGTCTAATTTATCTAAGGATCTTAGACAAAAGCACCATAATCAACGAACTAATAACTCTTCTCTCTAGAATAGGAATTTTATTTGTAAAAACTGACAAAAACGTAGCCAACATATACATTTGTCTGTCTTACTCATACAGCTTTGTTCTAACAGAGACAACAATAACAGTTACTGGTAATTGTTATTGTTCAGGCCTGAATATACCTACTATTTGTTTACAAACAAACCGAGATGTTGGCGATAGTTTATATTAACGGTATGCGTATTCTTGAGAGAAGAGTTGTTAGTTCGTTGAGCATAATACAAGTTGGGTATTATTCACTGTATGTTTTATTGGTGTACTATACTGGCCTGCTAAAACAAGTTGTCCTATCTGAAAATTAGATGTTTTGAGATATGGCCAATTTATTTGTTTTTGTTTGCATTTTTTGAAAACATGTGTAAAGCAATAAAATGGTGTGCTTATGTCAAAAAGTGAATTTTTGCTGATAGGAAAACTTGTCTTAGCTGGGCAGTATAGGACTATATAAATAAAAAAAAATACCAGTATTATCTTGGTATACGAAATATTAGACATATTTGTATAATAAATATTAGACATGATATTAAAATTATACACTTTTGCAAAAGTTTGCCATCTTGTTATATATCTTGTATATCAATGTTAAAGTGGTTCATAAAAATAGTAGGTAATCAAATGAACGATTTTGGCATAAAATAAAAAGAGATATAGAACAAGATGACGTGCAATTAGGTTTGTTTTGTTTCTCAAAAATGTTCCAAACCATTCAGAAATGCGATTTTGGAGAAACAAATAAATTTTTCTTACCTTTTCGTGTATGGTAGCAAAAACCATTGCGTGTATGGAAACCTAAACTGCCCTACTAACCTAAAAAGCATCAACTCCATATTAAAAAAACTAAGATAATGGCAAAAACAGTAAATCGTCTTAGCCGCACCCGCAGTGTTATAGGTAGAATCGAGAAATTGGGAGTATAAATTTGGGTTTAAAGTACCTTTATTATAACAAAAGTTTCGCAATTATTAATTATTTATTTAAAAAGAAAATGGGACTTACTGCTTTTTAGCTTAGTATCTCATAGTCAAAGTTTTTAGCAACGCTAAACTAAAAAAAAGGATGTGACAAGATAAAGCGAAAACAACCCAAAAATATAAAAAAAAAATATTTTTAAATTTCTTGCCAAAGTCAATTTTACTTTCCCCTTGGACCCAAGGAAAGTCTTGCATAAGTAAGAAAATTGAAATATTTTTATTGATTTTTTTCACGTTTCTCGACGTTTTATATCCAAAAAATACAAAATCTGTCTCTCGGTCTGTCTGTCGGTCGGTCTGTCTGTTTGTCCGGAAAATTTGTGACCACAATAACTCAAGAACTCTTTGAGCTAAAGACTTCAAATTTGGATCGTAGGTTTATTATCCAAAGTTTTAGGCTGAGATAGTTTTTGGTAAAAATCGGTGTGGGGTAAGGTGGTAAAATAGGGTTAAAACAAGTTTTTTAAAAAACATTTATTTTTTTATTTTATTTTCTTTTTCGAAAAAAGAAACTTTTAAAAAAAAAAATTGCGTTTTAAAAAAAAATGAATATTTTTTTTTCAAAATTTTTTCGTTTTTCAAAAAAAATTGTTTTAATGAATCAAGACTTACAGATGTGAGTATTATTTTGTTGGCAGCGGCTTTTTTTTGTTATATCCGGAAAATCTAGCGTCATACAAAAACTATAATAATGCAAAAAGAAACTGTTTTATTAATGCATTACATCCTTCTAATTTCATTTTAATATATTTAGTAATGAATAACTTATTTGGAGTTACTGCTTTTTAGCTTAGTAACAGTCCCTTATTTTGGAGATACTGCAATTTCCATAAGTCTATAACTGTTTACTTAAATTTGATTGGTTCCACAAATGGCCATGGAAATGCACAACTAAGAGTAAGGTTAATGAAAAATCCACAAAAATTGGAGTTGCGGCTTTTTAGCGTAGTGAGGCAGTAAAAGTAACATCTGATGTACAAACTGATGTAAAACTTTTTCACGCTTTACGTTTCTATAGTTTTTTATCACTTAACAAAATCTAAAATAACTCGCTTTCAAAAATATTGCTATCGTTATAAAGAATTTCTAACAACCAAAGACTAAAGACTAAAAACACTGCAATAATGGGTCCCAAGATAGCGAAACCATAAATCTTTCCGAACCTAAGATTTATTTTTGTACTTTTTTTTATACAATATAGCTTCCATTAGATGAGTATCTGTTAATTAATTTAAGATTATCTCTTTTAAGCTCAGTAAAATCTTAACATTTAAAAAGAATCTTATATTTTATACTATGCGTCGCGAAGCCTCGTATCGCTTGATATAAAACAATATTTTATAAGCAAATACTAATAGTTTCTGGACACAAAAGCTCTATCAAATCTAGAAAGAGAGAGAAAGCACGGCCCTAACACAACATACTGTAGATTTTGGCCATACAGCAGATCTAGAAAATGTGGATATTCTGTATAATACAAAACATAAGAGGAAAAGAGAAATTGCAGAAATGATTTTTATAAAAAAATAAAAAGACTCGATAAATAAAAAAAACAGATGTTTAGGGGTTAAGTGGAGTCTACTTTAATTTGGTCCAAATACAAAAATGACATACTTCCGAAAAGATACTTAGGATCACCAAATAGTAGAAGAAGAATTTTTTTTTTAACCTGTCAATGTTTATATCTGTAATTTTATGTAGAAAATTGTATTTATGTATTTAAAATAGAATGTATAACGTCCAACTTTATGGTAAAATGTTTGTAGATGTGTTGACAAATGAGAGACTTTGAATTTTAATTTGTAAGTATACAAATTATTTTTTTTTGCATAGTGGCATAAAATATTTTGCTTATACCTTAATTTATTGTTGTTAATTATGCTAATTCAGTATTTATTAATTAAAGGTTCGAAAACGATAGAAAGGCCCTATCGAAACGTCACAATTTAGAGAAAATAAGTTTTTTTAATTGAATACCCCCCGATACCCCAAAAACCTAACCTACAAACAAATATTAATATAAATGGATATTAAAAAAAATTAATCTTGCGCTTAAGTGCATTTCTAGCACAGGCCCTTATAAAGAAAAGTAATAAGCAGGTAAGTACTGTTATATCCTCAAGAAAGACAAACAAGAAAAATTTTAAAATTATCAATGCTCTACCCGAGGCTCTACCCTTGCCGCGGTTAGTTCATATCTCCGAAAAATATAACAAAACATTGTTTTTAAATATACATAGATAAATAAAAACCGAAGTTTTTTCTGTTTTAAAAACAAATAAAAAACAAATCTGGTTTTTATGTATTTATTTTGTCTATTTTACTAACAGTCGACTGTTTTTTTTCAGGAGAATTTTATGCAGCGCGAAAAATGTGTAAATGTGTAAAAAATCTGCCCTAAAGTTTTTTTGCGTATTTTTTACGCGGTTTTTGCTGTATTCAAAGTCCAAAAACATAAATAGATTAATAATTAATTGTTTTTCTTGGGAATAGGTAGAATAATAACTATTTGTATATATTTTTTTATTCTATTTAAAACGTTTCGGCCCCTGGTTTTGGGCTTCAGTTAACTAAAAATAAACAATACAATTATAAAAGTAAATAATAAGCAAAAACATTTAGGTAATAAATAAAAAATAATGTAAAAATTATATTAATATTAGCGTAGCGTAGCTCCAAGGTTTGCTAATTCCTCAGGAAATGAAAGAGTTTCCACCTCGGTATATAATATAATATTAAATCTCTAAAAGTATGCATAATTAAAGTCAATAGAGGTCTGTACAACTAGAATTATGAAACAGAAGACGTCTACCCTATCTCTATCTCATTTGTGCACGACACACCACTACCAACTTAAATAAATTAAAAAAATATTGCATTTTTTTCAATTTTTATCAACAATTACAGTTGATTTTTGTAAATAAACCTAAAGAAATGAATATTTTTTGCTAAGAAATAAAACTGACGATTTAATAGTAAAATAAAGAATGAAATATAAATCCTATTAATTGTTCTTAGGTTGGTTGCTTAATCTGTTTATTTATTTACAAAACATAACCTCAAATATGAAAAGGTAAATATGAATTTATTTAACGTTTATCATATTTATTATTAACTATATATTATTATTATATATTTTAATATCGTTACCAGTTTCTACATTTCAAGAAATTAATTTCTGTTATAGCTACCAAATGCCAAGATGTTTTTACAAGGGTTGCAAAAGTGCAAACGAATTTCGCCTAGGCTTTAAATCTAAGGTATAAAGAAAGAACTTACCTTTGGTAAACAATATTTAAATATCAAAATTCGTAAAAGTACTATAATAGTCAATAAAAACACAATATTTAGTAAAACACACAAAAAACTGAAATCAAAACAATATCAAACGCAGCTCACACAATGACAGTAGCTAACGAAAATGGCGTTACTGACAGTGCAGCCAACATAAAACCTAGTAGATTTTTTTTTCTTTATGTTGGTGATATTACTTCTATCTTTTTTGGGTAGAACTTTTGTCCCTGTCTAATCTAAATGGAGAAATCTCCATTAATGTTTTATACTAATTAAATAAATTATAATTATTTGATCTGTATTTGAAACAGGATATTTTACCAATTAATTTTATGTTTGTAACAGAAAATAAAAATGTGCTTTTGTAACTGATTCGTTAGTGAGCATAATTTACCCATTGATTAAAATACATCACACAAATTAATTAATTAATTAATTTATAAAATTCATTTAATAAATTCAATTTTATACAAATTATATTTCAATTGTTCGATATCGATTGCGTAGAATGAAAAGCTCGTATATCGGTTTTCAATAAATTTGTCACTAACATTAAATGTCTTTGTCAAAACTTAAAAATGTAGGGGAGATTATATCACCATATGCATATTTTTTTCTTGTAAACCCTATTTTTCAAAAATAAATATATTTTACTTAAAACTTTGTCAGTATTCAAATTTGCTTTACATTTTGCTTTCCACCAAAATCTCGGAATACCTACTGTCCGAGAAGTAGCTGGAAAGCAGTCCTTGGATTGGTAAAAAAATCATGTTTTGTATTGCCTATTTTTGCGTTTTATGGCTTTATATGCAGAAACACATTTAAGTAAAAAAATCTGTCTGTAGGTCTGTCGGTACACAACTTAAACTATAAATTTCAATTTTTTTTTTTGGTGATTATCGGGCCTGCGGGTTGGTAAAGTTTTTGGATGAAAATCTTGCATAACTTGAGAGAATCCGTAATAAACCAAATAAGTGCACTGAAAAATAATCTACAAAGCTACGAAATACATACGAAAAACTATTTTATCGATAACACAGGACCACAAAAAAAAATAAAGTTAGTTTTTTATAATCCAAACTTTATTTTTTCTAGGTATTTTTGGACGCTGAAAGCGAAAATGGCAATTAAAAAAATTCTTGGCCCTCAAAATCTTAAGATATAGCGCACATTGGGTTTTTTTGTATGCATTCAACATCAAAATAAAAATCCGCAAGATTTAAAAAAATTAACAATTATTTCATTTTGTGCTTAGTTTTCGAGGTATTTGGTATGGATTATTTTCGAATGATCACCCTACCCTGTATTACGCAATAACATATTTCAAAAATGTTCCGGATTGTTTTCGGTGAAATAAGTATTTTTTACAATTATTTTAGGACAAAAATAACTATTTTATTTCAATTAACGGGCAAAAATTCAATGATTTTTAACATTGCTTTGGCTTAATAAAGTTTAGATATAATATTCGTTAAAAAAGCTACCTTGGTTTTGCTTTTATTTATCGGTAATTAAAAAATTATCTGTGATCTCATCTCCCCTATAGTATAAAACTATTGACGTTCACATTCAATGTCAGTTTAAAAATTCAATATGTCAAAAAAATATCCGAGCTTTTCATTCTACGCGATCGATATTTATTTGAATTCCGGCATTTAAAGTTTTAGAAAACAAAACTCTTTTTCTGTTTTTTCACAAAAAAAATCCAAATCAACGTTAAGCAAATCAAACCTATTTCAAACTAATATTTTTTTCCCGGAATTTGGCAGCGTCGGGTTTTTTTTTTGTGAAGCTTCCCCGAATAGTCGAAATACACTTCATTAAAAATTTGCATATTTGGCGAAGGCGCCAACATTTGTAGTAATTCTATAATTCCATAATCATAATGATAAATATAAATATAATTATAAGAATTCCATAATAATTTTATTCTATAGAATGGAAAAGATTTTAGTCGACAAGATCTTGTTATCTTTTGTCTCTAACGGTAACTTGAGTAAATACCACACTGATAGGAGTGCAATTGATTGATTAAATTTAGGTAAGGTAGGTGAGCCACTTATTGCCATGGTCCTAATATTGCCACCTGTCTTAAAATCGTTAGTTCGTCCTCTGTTTCATAGATGGCACTGTCAGTATATCTGTTATATCCAAAAGATACCTGTAAATACATGTATCTGTATCCAGTTAGAAAAGGCGTACACAACAACGCAGTTCGTGCTTTTCCACTATAAAAACTTGTACAATTGTGCTGACTATCGCAAGCTGGGTTGCATCCATTATTGTAGTCCAAGCACGTAATAAGGTAGGCACAAACATGCACTATATTAGTTTTTTAATTTTTTTGCAATTTTATTTTTACCCATTAGAAAAAAGATATGTTTGTTGTTAATGCTTACTGCAAAGTTGCAGGAGATTATAAATAAATTTGAATACAGTAAAAAACAAAATGTCTTAACGTGGAAATATTTGGCTACTTACCTTATTTAAACTTATATAATAGTCCAGTCAAATAACGAGAAATTTCAATGTTAAATTGCAATAAATGTACACGGGCTAACATTTTAAAGGGTAGTTGTGGATAGTAACAGAACACTACTTTTTACCAGGTGATTTGCGTAAGGGGTGTGCGCTATCTTGAATTTTAGGGGTGAGTGCGGTTATCTCGCTAAATATGCATCTTACGATAAAAATGCATATAACAAACCATTTTGTTAAGGAGAAAATTTTAAACCATTTTTGCTTGGATCGTTTTTTTTAATATACTTATTAACAACAATCGAGTTATAAATGTTCAAAAATGGCCATGTTGGATGAAATTATTTTTTTTCGATTTTTTAACTAAATTATTTATAGGAGGATAAAAGTGGTCATAAGAAAACATGTAGCTCTTGAAATTCTCTACAAGTTTTATATTTTACATATTTTCATAAATATTTTATTGCGGTTACAGTGGGCGTTGAAATTCGAGTTGCGCCCTCTGTAACAGTACCTATGAACATTTTTAATATATGAAACTTCAAGATCTACAAGTTTGCTCATAACCACTTTTATTCTTCGATGAATAATTTGGCTGAAAAATGGAAAAAAAAAAAAATTCACCCCCAACATGGCTATTTTTGAATTAACTTGATTGTTATTAATATATTAAAAAAAGTCCAAACAAAAATTTTTGGAAAAGATCCTCCTTTAAAACATTGGTTATATGAATTTTTATCGTAAGATGCATATTAAGCAACTCACCCCTAAAATTCAAGATAGCGGACACCTCTTACGCAAATCACCCGGTGAAAAACTAACAGTAGTGTTATATTACCATCCACTACGTCCGTTTAAAATATCAGCCCGTGTGTTATTGCAAATTTACATTTACTGTTTCAAACAGTCAAACAGTTACACAGTCTGTTTGAATGGACTATAAAGCTTTTCTGTGTGTATCTAAAATATCCAAATACATTTTACCATCGTTTAACTTCAAGTCTCGGAATAGCGACATCCTAGACACTTTTTTGTCCATAGTTAAACAGTTCAATTCCTCGGAGACGTCTACTCGGTTTTTTCCTCGTCAGCAGCTGTCATATCTCACTAGTTTTAAATTTTCAATGAAAATACTTTTCTGTGAAACACTTAAATTATTTCGCAATTTTAAAGGGATATGTCTTCGTCCAAAGTCATTTTTATAATAAAATGAGGTTTGGACTCTTTTGCATATTATATAAGAAAATCTGCATGTCAGTGCACAAATAGTTTATTACATAACTAGTGTGGAAAGTGACGAGTGGGAACGAGCCGTCAAGCGAGTGAGGAAACCCCAAGAGTTTAAGAAAAACACTTTCCAACGAGTCATGTACACTATTTTTCCTACGATTCCGAAAAAATATAAAGTTTAAACTTTAAGAATTCTTAATTTAATATTTTCTAATTTTTATTACTTATTCCGAGAATTTTTGAGAAAAACAAAACACAAAATAGCATACAAATTTATATATGTATGTCAACAAGGAATATGTTTTTTATTTACCTTTAGTTTTCTTCGTTTTATATTTAATACAACATATTATTATGGAAGCTCAACACTGTTTAATGGGTTGCCTAACCGCAAGCATCTTTTAAATCAAGAAAAATTTGACACACATTGCCACGTTTAAAGAAACAAAATTATATCACCTTGCAGATGGACAAAGTTATACCCTCTGGGCAAAGTTTCGGTATTCCAGATTAATACACAACTGAGATCTATAGAAGAGAAAAAGTTGCAAGTCGCTTGTAAAACAAGTTTACACTACGATATTTCAAAGACGCTTTGACCCAGTGACTTGAAATTTGCAACAAAGACTTTCTAAGTAGTAAACAAAATTTGTTCCAAATTTCAAGTCTGTATGTCAAAGATTTCTTGAAATATCGTAGTGTAAATTTGTTTTGCAAGCGACTTGCATCTTTTTCTCTACTATATGTCAATTGTGAACTATAGAACACAGTCGTGTTTTTTAAAGTATATAAGGTTTTATATTTTAAACTTTACAACTTTTAATTTAATATTATTTTATAAAATTTATATTCTGCATTTTTTACTTTTATTTTCTTATGCTATATTCTGAATTTCCTAATAAGTGAAAAGCTTGTTTAACTTTTATTAAGTCTTCATACAGATTCGCATGTGAACATTCCTTGCGAGTGACTATATTTGACGTTTCCCACGAAAAGGGGCCATAATTAAAGTAAAGTAATAGTAATGTTGAGGAGGCTTTAAGCCAGACAACCATGGTCTGTTTTTTCAAGCAAGATAGTAAATTAAAAATCGCACAGTAAATATTTTTACAACAGGTTTAAATAGTATATGTTTGTGTATAGAATATAGTTATGTTTTATAAAATAAACTACGCAGTATATTCGCACATCCAATATTCGAATCTGTTTTGAAAATATTCACTGTGCGATTTCTAATTTACTATCTTGCTGATCGCATAGCTTGTTACTTGGTAACAAAATATTTTTCTTAGAAAAAGCAATCTTGGTTGATCCATTCTCCTGCATGATAAGCATAAACGCACAAATTAAATAATATCTTCTCTGTTAACGTTTTATAAAATTTGCTATATGACACCCAAATGTGTCTAAATGAGATTTATTATGACACTTACTTTTTTATTGCATTTTTTCATTCCATAAAAAAAGACGAACAAAAAATGAAAATTTTTGGTTGGTATTGGTTTTGGTCTTCAGAAGAAAAAATAGTATAACAATTCGTTTTATAAGACATGTTTAAGCACTCGTCAATAATTCTTTTAATATACTATAAAATTTTAAATTACTTACTTTACACTCGTCAATAATTTTTTAAATATACTATAAAATTTTAAATTACCACAAAAGGAATATTTTAAAAAACTAGCAACTATTTAAGCGAAACAAAAAAAATCTACTATAAAACCTTGGCTTTTTGCCGGTTTTTGCAAAAAATTAAAGTTTTCTCAAAAAGCGCCGGACAGATTTTGCTCTTTTTGGTGTCAAATTAATCGTACGGATTCAGGAAATATTATTCAAGAGAAAATTTAGTGTTCTCGATTTTTGCATTTAAGGTGATTTCAAACCCACCGTAACAGCTAATGTGTATAGAAATAGACAGGCAGATAGATAGATGTACAAAGATGCATTTTTTTTACTTTAAAGTATGATCCTCTAAGGTAATTTGGCTAAAGATTTTTTTAAGGAACAGACTATGAAAATTTTAATATTTTCTGTAATCAAACGTTGGAGCAGTTTCTGCTGAAAGTACACTTACAATAATCCAGCAGTAAGTTTCCAATATGCAGGGATTCCGAGACTTATAAAGCAGCAAAAACACTTTGAACACCAGTTGTTTGCAGATAGTTTGGCAAACAGCAGCAGTAGATGCTATCCGCAACTTTGTAAGTGTGTTCTTGTCGGTATGTTTTGTGTATCTTTAGTTATTTTATGATAATATCAGACCAAAATTTCTGTTTTTAGTATTAAATAAATGGAAAATAAAAATTTAAAGCGAATTTTGGGTGTTTGTTTACTTTTCAATATTATTGTAACAAATCCTAAATAGGTATATTTTAATATTATAAATAGTAAGGTCACTGACCAGGTTTTCTTGTGTTTAATTAGTTGGCCGGTTGGGTTTTTAACGGTTTTTTACGGCTAAACCGACCAAGAAAACTAACTAGACAAATTGGAAACCATTGAGTGACTCTAACTAGAATCTTGAGATAGAATATTAGGCTGATAATTGTAATCATGTAACCAAAAAAAAAAAAAACAATAAAAAACTTTATGAAAAAAGGTTTTTGTTTCATAGTTTGCTAGGAATATCAGCTAACTGTAATAATAATAATAATAATAATAATATTTCTTTATTTCAAGACATATCTCTACAATACATTATCATATAAAATAAAATAAGCACTATAAAAACAGGAAGTGAAATGACGTCATACATATATCCAAATACATACATGCTTATACATATAGTATGTATAATTCTAAATATCATTTAGGTTGGCATTAAAATATTCATCTATACTATACGGTTCTAACTCTACTAACAGGTTTTTTATCTCTTTCTTAAATAATTTTAGCCTTGTTATTAATTTTATTCTATAAGGTATTTTATTGAAAAATCTTATACACATGTAGTGCGGGCTTTTTTCAGTTTTAGCTAGAGAATGTTTTGGGTATGGTATATCTAGGGTTCTGGTTTGGTAAGTATTTACATCATTTGAAGTAAACGAACTTTTATGTTTAAAAAGATACATTAGACATTCATATATATATAAAGCGTATATTGTCAAAATCTTGTTACTAGAGAATTCACCTCTACATGTTTCTCTAAATTTTTTATCTAAAATATTTCGTAAGGCCGTTTTTTGTATAACAAATATTTTTTCAATATTACTATTACTACCCCAGAATATTATGCCGTATCTTGCTTTTGATTCAAAATTTGAAAAATATATAATTCGTCTACTCTTAAGATTCAAATACCCACAAACGACCCTCAACCCATAATTGATTTTATTTAATTGTTTACATAAACTATCTATGTGGTGGTTAAAAGTTAGAAACTCGTCGATATGAATACCTAGAAATTTTGTATCGCTGACTACCATGTGTTCTTGATTATTCAATAAAACCCTATCCGATACTTCTTTTCTGGATTGTTTAGTCCTAAATAATACTATGCTTGTTTTATCCGTGTTTAGAATAAGCCTATTTTTGTCATACCATTTTTTTGCTTCGGAAATTAATTTCTCAAACTCTGTTAGTAGCTCTGGGAATGACGCTGCCCCAACTAAAAAGTTGTTGTCATCCGCAAAGTTTGTAGAGCTTTGATTTTTGCTAGCCGTTATATAACATAGATCTATGACAAAAATAATAAAAAGAATTGGTCCTAGGATACTCCCCTGGGGGATTCCCAGGAGAATATCCAGGAGTTGGGATAGAAAATTCTTTCCATCCTTTTCTATTTTTACCCCCTGTAACCTGCTTGAGAGATATTAACGAAGCCATTCTAAAGCCACACCCCTGATGCCATACCTTTCCAGCTTTATCAACATGATCGTCGGGTCAAGGCAATCGTAGGCCTTAGAGAGATCCAGAAAAATTCCCAATGAAAGAAAACCCTTCTCTAAAAAAGTAACTATGTTTTGTGCAAACTGAAAAATCGCTGTCTGTACCGACCGTCCTTTTATAAAACCATGCTGAGATACACTGAATAAATCACAGGAAGTTATAAAATTAACTAGACGATCGCACATTGCCATTTCAAATAATTTCGAAAAACTAGGTAGTAGACTTATTGGCCTATAATTCTCTTGTTTTCCTGGATCTCCCTTTTTAAAGATTGGTTTTACAACCGCAATCTTCAATAAAGCCGGGAAAATACCAAACTTGAAGGAATTATTTATTATAAAACATATTACGTCACGTATTTGTTCAATACAAAACTTTATTAAACTAGTTGGGATCTCATCGATTCCACTACTGTGTTTATTTTTAATTCTTTTAGCTAAATTTGATATTTCATCAGGGGTCACAGGCTTCAGAAACATGGACCGATCATTTTGCTCAATATTGCATTCAAATGGTATTTTTTCGGCATTTTCTAAAAGGCTTGGTGCTATATTTATAAAAAAATTATTAAAATTATCAGCTATTTCCTGTGGGTTTCCTTTAATTTCATAGTTATCGTTTTTTCGATGTTTACCAGTTACCTCATTGTGTATACTCCATAGGCATTTACTTTTATTATCTGACCGATTAATTTTATTTTCGAACCTCTGTGCTTTAATTTTAGTTAACAAGTTGTTATATTCTTTTTTGCAATTATTGTATTGAACTTTAAAATTTTTGTCATGCTGGTATAAAACGAGCATAGTATCTAATCTATTTTTACATATTTGTACTTCTGTGTTATTATAAAAAATATCGGATTTTTTCTTTTTTAAGTTAACTAATTTTTGGGGAAAGCAAGCATTAAAATTTACCGTGAATGTATTCATGAAAGATGCCCACTGTTTGTTTACATCCTTAACGTCACAGCTGTATACCCCCTCCCAATTTTCATTTTGCAAATGCTCCAAAAAATTTTGTCTATTTTCTTCATTAAAAAAACGTTTGTATACTGACCTATTTTCTATACATTTTTCAATTTTAAAACTAATTATTTGTGTTGTATGGTCTGAAATACCTTCATTTAGAACCCTTGCATGATAAAACCCCTCAAAATTTGTAAAAATATTATCTATACAGCTTTTTGTCGTTTCTGTGATTCTAGTTGGTTCATTTATTGTTTTAAATAAACCGAAAGAGGCCAACAGTGACGTTAATTCTGCATTATGTTTATTACAGTCATCATCCTTCATAAATACATTAAAATCCCCAGCTATAATAATTATTTTACCCTCCTCAACAATTTGTTCTAGTAACTTTTCAAGTTTTCCAAAAAAAATATCCTTATTACCCTCACATGGCCTATAAATTGATACTACTATTATTTTATTCTTGTTTATACAAAATTCGCCTGCGGCACACTCAAAATGATTTTTACTTGTAAGTTTGTTTAGTTTTTTTCTAACATAAGATTTAATATCTGACCTTGCATATACTGCCACGCCTCCATGTTCTCCCTCATTTCTGCAAAAACTGGATACTAAACTAAAACCTTTTATACCATGACTTGCTAACTGGGATTCAGATTTCCAGTGTTCACTTACACACAAAAACTTGCACTCTGGATTTAGTTCTATCACAGCCTCTAGTTCACTAATAATATTCCCTATTGATTGAGCATTCTGATGTATTAAGCTAATCTTTTCTGTCGTAATAGCTTTGGATTGCTATATTTGTTGGTTCTCGTAGTTTGTATTCTGTCGAACATTATCCATTATTTTCTTGTATTTTCATATATTCTTTAAAAATTTTTTTGAAAAGTTCGTCCCCTATAAATATTATATTTTTGAAAAGATGTTATTTAATAATATTAGAGCCTTAATACAGTTACATCCCTTAAAAAAATGGTTGACTTACAATATGCTATTTAATTTTAATTAAAATCAATAACAGTATACAGGGTAATCAAGAACTAGCATCCCAAAATTTAAGAGGTGATTCTGCATTCAAAAATATCAAAAAAGTTCCTATAAAGTTTGACCCGCAAATGAGCACTAAGGGAGCTACGGCCCTTTAAAATTGTAATAAAAATAAGGTTTTTAATTAATAACTCTGGTACCCTTTAAGCTAGAGCGACGAGCTTTTGCATTTATACTAGTATTAATAAGGGCAATAAGTTTATGTTAATTTATTTTTTTGAATTTATCCATAGGCGTGCCTAGACGGAAAAATGTATTAGGCTTAACACGTTTTTGCTCCAAACTTTTTTATGTGTAAGTTTTTTTGGATTTTTTTGTAAAAAATATAGATTCCTTGTGTAAAAATGCATAAAAAATGTTATATAGTGTAACACTGTAGAAGCAACCGTTTTCAAAAAAAAAAAATGTAATTAAGAGGAAGTAACATTTTGTGCCACTAAAATTGTTACTTTTAAAAGGCTATGTCTCCTTTAATATTAAATTTAGGTGTTCTGGTGAAGAATACTTGTTTGCTCAGTTTTAGATAAAGAATCACCCTGCAGTAATAAAATTTTATTGATGCTTTTTTTTGTTCCCCATTCAATATGTCATCTTCGAAGGGCCGTAGCTCCCTTAGGGCTCATTTCAGGACCAACTATTAGAGAAGTTTTTTTTTTTCATATTTTTGGATGGAGAATCACCTCTAAAATTTTGGCATGGCAGTTACTGATCACCCTGTATTGTTATTAATAAATTATTAATAATAATATAAGCCCTATTTAGGACCTTAATTAAACTCCTAATCTTTAGATAGAATTTTAAAAATCTTATGTAATCTGAAATATAGTTATTTGCTTAACTAGTGTATTAAGTGGATAAAATCACTTAATACACGAGTTGAGAATTTAATTTTATCCAACACCTTTTATTTTTAAATAAAAATCTACAATTTTGCGAAATATTATGTCAAAAATATTAAGATTAAGTTTTCTTAATACTAAAATAATAGGTAGCCATGGCCCAAGTATGCCTATTAAAATAAACAATTGCTAGTTTTACATTTTTTACAAACGTCAAAATGGACGCGGTGATGACAGAATTTTTAATAAAAACAGTATTTTATTCAAAAACTAAAGAATAATTTGGGGTTTTCTTTAATTTTTAAGGTTTAGTTAACGTGCTTCTATTTATAGAATAGTTATAATACTTAATTAATAGGGTATGTAACTAATTTTGGTTGATATCAAAAGCTGTACGGAAAAGAGTGAAAAAATTTTTAGTCACTAGTAGAAAAAAACTCACTTTTGACATTAAATGTTTTAAATTTTAAAATATTGCTCAAAACAAGTGTTTCTGTGAAGGTGTTGGATAAACTAAATTTTAATATAAAAATGTAAAAAAGTGTTTCCAGGCGTCGACTTTTTTTAAATGCATTTCCATTAATAAATAGTCCAAAATATGTTGAAAAGGAAGAAAAATTGAATTTGTAACACATTGTGCCGCTTTTATGGATAAAACAATTTGCTAACGTTTAATTAAATTAAAAATTCGCCGCTCGGATCTCCAACGAATCAAATTTACAAAGTCTTTTGGTTTTTATTAAATTTCTCCTTAAAATGAGGGGAAAAGATTTCTGCACTGTTGAGGTTTGGACTTTACACTGGTTTACAAAAATTTTATGCAATGCCGTCTTTTACTTAAAATTTATTAACTTTATAAGATCTGTTAGGTCCATCCTCAGGGGGCCCCTAAGGAGTTCAGGGGGTTTAATTAAGAGTGCCTTTGTGTGACGTACTCTCAGTTTTAGATATCCTTGCAAATTATTTTGAATTAAACTACACATATTTAAATTTTGGTTTGGACTTTTTGGTTTTGGTTTGGACTGATTATGAATTTACACTGGTTTACAAAAAATTTAAGCAATTCCGTCTTTGACTTAAAATTTATTAACTTTATAAGATCTGTTAGGTCCATCCTCAAGGGGCCCCTAGGGAGTTCAGGGGGTTTAATTAAGAGTGCCTTTGTGTGACGTACTCTCAGAAGAAAATGTACTCAGTTTTAGATATCCTTGCAAATGATTTTTAATTAAAATATACATATTTAAATTTTTGGTTCTCAAAAGAATCTTTATCAGAAGTTCCTAGTAAGGATCCTTCAAAGATAAGTATCTATTATTTACATTTGACAATAACAAACTAATATACATTTTAAACAGCTCACGATACTTCCGTGTGCACATTATCATTATTTATGTCACATTATCATCATTATTTTTTTGAATTTTGCTGAATATTAATTTGTTTTTGCATTTATTTATTATGTACCCAAAAGGTTTGGAACTCTAACTGTAAAATGGAGGGTGATGTTATCTCCAGTGGATTTGCATAGGGCGGCGGTGAAGAGTATTCTTGAGGATAGTGGCAATGTTAGGAAGGGTGCTTGTGAAGTAAATCTTACCTTTTATTCTGTGCGGATGCTGGATGAGATGACTCCAGTCACTTTAGATAGATGCATTCCTGAACATAAGGTTTAAAGCGGTGAAGCGGTTATTATAGCGGTTAGCACATTATAGCACATAAATTATACGGTATGCCATCTGCGGCGGTCAGTCTGATAATCATGTTACTACAGTTACTACTATTTCGTTGGCCCATTTCTTACACTTTTTTAGGGAAGGATAACTTCAGCAAGCAGGGCGCGATAAATAACTTTATTTATTGAAGCGGGTTAATGACTTTAATTATAGCATTTTAATTAAAGTGTGAAATTAATATATTTAAATGAATTTTAAATATGAAGATTGAACTAAATAACTTATTAACTAACAGTACTACACTGCCGTGTTAACTGAAATGGGTCAACATGTAAGAGTACGATCAATGATCGTCGATCATATACTTTTGGCCACAAAACTATATTATTGCAGTAAAAGTGGTTGCAATAATTTTATAAATAAGGATGTCATATTAAAAAACTTTTACAGTGGTTTTCTCAAAACTTGTTTTTTTTTCAAGTACGCCCATTTCAAGTAACACGTCAGTACACAATACCAAGAAAAATCGGACAAATATTTTACAATAATTTATTACCTGTAATAATATTTTCATTTATAGTAAAATAACACAATATTCACAGCGCCTGCACTATTATACCGTAGTTTCGAATTGTCAAAAAAAATCAAAAATCGTCAAATTTGTTTCATGAAATAATAACTTTTTTTCAAATATCCTTGTGTCCGTCCGTCGGATGTCATGATTTTTGTGAACATGATAACTCAAGAACGAATAATCCGATCGACTTGAAACTTTCAGAAAAAATCAAGTTCTACGAGGGGAAAATCGCTATTGTTTTTGAAAGTAATCCCCCCAAAAACAAAAAAGTTATGGGGTTAAACTTTTTTTTTTAATTTTCATTTTCTGCAAAAAGAAAATTTAATAAAAAAATTGAAAATTTATGTTTTTTTGAATTTTTTTTTTTTAATAATTTTTCATTTTTCAAAAAGGTTCTTTTTTAAAAAAGTATATATATTTTTTTATTTTTTTGAAAATTATTATTTTTTAAGTATCTGGGATATGAAATATACCATTTGCTGTGATTAATATGCGTATAATATGTGAATAATATGCGTAGCATTACATATCTTCACGGTTTGTTTTAAAATAATATTGTAGTTTTCAAAGTCCAATCTCCAATTTTACACCAGTTTTTTTACAGTGTGTAATATATTTTCTTAAATAAAAGTGTAAAAAGTCTGTCGACTGGTAGTATTTTAAAGAGTTCAAGAGAAGTAAAGGATTTAATGAAAAGTAGAGTTCTAGATTATAAACATAATATAAATTTTTTGCATCTATTAATCTATCAATTTGTGCAAATAAGGAGGTTACAAAAATAATAGTTTGGTATAAAAGCTGTTTAAAAGGGTAAAAATGTTGTTACCAGGAGTAAGAAAAGCATGAGTAGAAGCCATACAATTGGCATTGTTAACAAAAAATGTTGAAGATCTACAATAGACTGTTTGGTAGAAAAATTTTTGGAGAGGATACATACTTTTTGAAATTGTTATTTTTATCAAAATTAGTGGAGAGTCCCTAACACAAGCTTGAAGCTTATTTGGGGTTCTTCACGACACTGTAAAATTAATCAAATAAATAAATAAATAAATAAAATAAATAAATAAATGAATTTTTGTGAAAAAATTGACATGATTCATGTAAAAAATATTAGGGAGCTAAAATCCAAACCAATGGTAGCCTACGATATAAGTTATTTTTTTTATACTTTTAATACTTACGTACCTTACTACTTTAGATACTTACACAGTAAGGATTACACAGGTTTACAAAAAAAAAAGTCAGGACTATTTGACCGGACCATGGTATTCCTAGGTATTTTGGCGCCCTGAATCAGATCCCGGGTTCAGTTTTGCCCCATCACGTCAGGAAAACGATATTTCAAGGTCATTTGAGGTCAAAATGGTGACTTTTTGGGAGCGGCACCGGGACATCTCAAGCGACCTGTTAACTTCACGGGTAACTGTGTAGGTCTTGAATACTTTCTGAACGTTGAGATATTGTCCCGGGGCCGCTCCCAAAAAATCACCATTTACCCCTCCAAATGACCTTGAAATCTCGTTTTACTTAAGTGATGGGGCAAAATTGACCCCGGGATCTGATTCAGGGCGCCAAAATACCTAGGAATACCATGGTCCGGTCAAATAGTCCTGACTTTTTTTTTGTAAACCTGTGTTATTGAAAATGATTAAACTCTAAGAATAATATTTTTTAGAAAACTTATATTACTCAGCCATATCGTTTTTTTATTTTGTGCGGAACATAATATTTTGCGTCAAGGAGCGCCAACTTTAAGTAGGACTATATGTCAGTATTACTCACTCGAAAGGTTTTGTTTTTTGATTTTGGTTTCAAAAAAATGTAATATATTTTGACGTTTTATTGTTTTTTATAGAAATTTATTTGATTATCGATTTTTTAAAAAACATTGACAACCAGAAATGCCTTTGGTTTGATTTTCGTATTTAAAAAAGAAATCATATGTCTATCAGAAATAGTTCTGGTTAATAATAAAGATAAGATAAATTTAAGAATGGGATTTTATAAAACGTCAAAATTAATATAAAAAGTTCATACGATATTTGACCCATATATCGTATTCCAGGAGAGCTGCAGTTCATAAAAGATGTCAATTAAAAAAAAAATAAAATAAAATAAATGTCAAATAGCTTAATTAACGCTGGTTCCATTTAAAAAAAAAAATGTTGAAATCAGAATCAAAAAACTCCTACGATCCTCTGTGAAAATGACATTTAGCACACTCTTTTGTTTTTTAAAAAACGCCTCATATCGCACTAGTTTAATATTTTTATATCACACTCGTGTGATATTTATGTATGGAGGTTTGACTAATTTTATTTACCTCGTAGATTCTACGAATTTTATTCACCTTGTTTTATAAACCATTTTCCACCTTTCACCAGTCTTTTATTTCTTTTAGGTGTTTTAATCCAAATATTTCTATTTTTCATGTCAAAAATAGAAACTATAGTTATAACGTTACTATTTTGACCATTACTGTCTAGTCTAGACAGTCTAGATCTCATAAAAATTACTTAATTTTTTATTTGGTTACATTACATAAAATACATCAAATACACAGTATTTTTCTTTTGAAATGTAAAACAGAACAATTTTACTATCTTATATGGCAGCATAACCACAGAAAACTAATTTAATAATTAAACTCAAGTTTGCATTTATTTAGGAATAGGCAAACCATTAAACAGCTATGTATTGTATTAAATATAAAACCAAGAAAACTAAAACTAAATGAAAATCATATTTCCTGTTTGACATACCCACATATATAAATTTGTATGCTCTTTAATATTATTTTGTGCTTTGCTTTTCTTAAAAATTAATAAAAGTTAGAAAATTTTAAAATAAGAAACTTTATATTTTTTGGGGATCGTAGGAAAAATAGTGTACATAACTCGTTGGTAAGTGTATTTCATACACTCGTGGGGATTCCTCACTTGCCTAGTAGCTCTTTCGTAAACCTTCCCACTCGCGTGAAATATGTCACTTTCCACACTAGTTATGTAATATACTATTTTATCATTGATGTCACTAATGCCAGTGAAATCAAAAAAGTTATCGAATTTATTCATTTTGTAAATCCCACACGGTATAAATAAATAAAGCCATATTTTTTCCTGTGCTTATATGCATATTTTTTTTTTTTTGGTTTAATCTTATTTGTCTCAAAGTAGAGAAGCAAGTTATGGTTGACGTTAAAAATTTAATGGTGAGGAATAGAGATAAAAAGCTCTTTTAAAACGTGAATTGTTTATGAATTTTAATAACGTATTAAAAGTTTTTTTTAATTAAAAAGCAGTAGGATAATGTAAAAAAGGATATAAATTAAATTAAATTATCGTAAAAGCGAAAATTTGCAAAGTAGACTAATTTTACAAGTTTTATTTATTTATTTTTTGCTTTCGGCTACCTTGGAGAAAATAATAGTTATTTATGGTATTAGTGGGTAAAGTAAGATATTGCCCATGAGAAAATTAACCTGCTGCTGCTGACGCCAAGCAGGTTAATTTTCGAGAGGGCAATATCAGTTTACTCATGAGTGCCATACAAGGTTTTATCCAATAAATAGCTTAGGAATTCATATTTTTATTAAAAATTTTAATGACATTTACAAGAAAATAATTTGACAAGTGACAGTTGAGTGGGTAAAATAAATAATTATGCACTCAATAAAGTAAAAGCCACGCGGGGGTTATTATTGAGTTTATCTATTTAAAATAAAGCTGGTAATTGTCTTATTATCTTTATGTATTGGATAAAGTATTTTTATGAGGCAAAACAAGTTTTCCATGGTATTTATTCGTTTATTCCGAAAAACTAATTTTTTAATGTCTGTCCGTATTCGGGGTCTAAAAGTGACCAAACCCTATCAGATGAAGTTGGGCATAGGCTGAAATTTTTTACTGACAATTATTATTTGGACTTTCCTTCATCACACTTGGCTATTTTTTTTTTAATTGCAAATGCTTTGTAATACAGTGGCGTACTTTTTTTCCAACCAGTGCAAAATATTTAAATTTCATACTGTAAACTTGCACTTACTTTATTTGCTGCAATTTCTGTATATTTACTACTTTTAACACTATATTTGGTCAAATTCTTAAAAAGTACATTGTTTTAAAGATTTATTAATAAAAATACAAAAAATATGGAATCTGGGCGCTTACAGGGGGATCCAAATTAAATCAATTTTTTACATGTTTTTTAATGACAAAAGATTTAATGACAAAACAATAATAAATATTATGGGTTAACCCATTCCTGTAAAGTTGTCATGTTTTGAGATAAGAGCTTTTTACACAGATCAGTCGATTTTTTATCCTAGATCAAAAATAGTAATTATATACCAAGGTAGAGAAGACATTTTTTAAAGCCGAGCGTATTAAATCCCTAGCTGCGCAGCAGCAACGGATTTAAGAGTGCGAGGCTATAATAGTCTTCTCCACCGTGCTTTATATATTAGTTTTTTCACTACTAGCACTATTTAAATAAGTATATTAATTCAAATAATAAAATAAATTATTAATAGAAATTATATTTCTTAAAATTTTCATAAAAATCAAGTAGACTTGATCAATGACATTTGCTCAAATAAATACTTTGAACTGACGTTTAAAAATTTAGTTTTTTAATTTTTTTTTTTTTATAATATTTAGCTAATTATTGATTGTGTTAATTAGTAATAATTATAATTAATTATATTTAATAAATAGAAATATATTTAAAGCTATTTTCTTGGGTTTAATTAGTAAAAATTGCAGAAAGAACTGAAAAATCTAAAGTGACAGAAATCAATTGTTTATAAAATTTACTCCTTCTAGGACAGAAAAAATTATTATAGCTATAGGTGAAGAAAATTGATTTCACAGTCTAAAAACATGATAAATAATTATTTGTTGTAAATCTAGTAGTGAAAAAAAAAAATATTATTAATAATTCTGCAAATTAAAAATAACACTTGTATAGAATTAAAAAAAAAACGCGAGATGGAACCGTAAAATTAACTGTCATGCCTATCTTTAAATTTTCATATTATTATTGTCCAATAAAAAAGAATCCAAACAAAAATGTTACACTTTAATTTTTGGTTTGAATTAGTTAAAAAAAGGGATTTTTGACAGGGTATCTAATTAAAAAATCCGTAGTTTGTTTTAACTTCCAAATTTATTGTTTTAAGCCAATAACCCCGTTTAAATGTTTAGTTTTTAAAATCAGTGTAAATTTTGGTTCAACAAACCGCTATTGTTAATAGAAAATTTTGTCTATCAGACATAAAAAAATTAATTCAAGCAATTTGACCTGAAAAACTATTTGGTAACCTGTCAACCCAATACTCGATGAACAGTTGCAAGCCTCTTATCAAAACATCGGTACTGTTTAATTTACATAATTATATTTTTTAAATTTTATTTTGAAAACTCAAATCTAGGGATTTTTGAGATAACAATTTAGTTGGTATTTCCGTCCTGCGCTCTGGCAGAATAAAGCCACCCATTCATTCGCTAATTTTGCAGACAAGCAACAAGTTGAAACAAGTTGAAAAATGTCGAATTAGCGGTCGATCGTGTACGCTATTAATAAATTCACATGTAAAACATCGTCGTTAATGTATTTGCAAAGAACTTTTACCTCAAGAAGTAATTTCAGACCAATGTTTATAAATGTGTCATCTTTTTATTTGTTTATTTACTAACAGAAACGCGATCAGCTGTGTAGTGTAAAATGTAGATGTCGCTAGTCGACTTTCAGGCTACCTAGTAGCGATGTTGTGTAGTTTCCGCCTTATCATGAATTCAAATCATTATACTTAAATTAAAAATGTAAAACACTTTATTGTGTATACTATAATTATGTTTAATAATATAGTATATTTAAATCTATTAAAATTAAACTAATAGTTCATATAAAACTCATACAGAACTAATGTTTCTTAAAATTTACAATATAATATCCAAAGTATATGTTTCCAATCGGCAACACTGTGCCCCTGTCAGTCATTTTACGACATTAGACTGTGAGTTTACACATTATTTCTCTCTCTTTACCCGTACTAAGTGTAAACAATAGTCACTCCTCACCAGCCCCTCACCATAGTTGGTTCACGCTTCAAACAAAGCATACGGTAGATTTCATCATGCTCCTTTTTGAGGTAAAAGTTCTTTGTGTATTTGTCATGAAACCTATTCATGATGTCAAATACTCTCCTTCCAAACCCATATTTATCCTCACAAACCTCAACATCAAGAGGAAGCCACATGTGCACATGAACATCCAGACCATCGATCAGCACCAGCAACCAAAGATTAGTGATCCCTATTTTTCCTTTTTATACCCTTATTTACTTAAAAATTAGTAGTCCACTAGCTCTTGTTCCATTTCGTTAATTAAATGTCGCTAAATGCAAGGTTTGGGGTCCAAAATGATCAAAATTTGCGTAACGTAATACTTGAACGTTCCCTATGTTCCAAAGCTAGTGATGAAAAAAAAAATAGTTATCAGATTTTATTAGAGGCAAGTCATAGCTTTGAAATATAATTACGTATCAATTATTGGCGGTTTAACGTTTGATTTGTGAAACATTTTTTTATTGCTTTTTTGTATTTCCATTTTAATTTCCTTTAAAATATATTTTTAAATCACTATTTTTTTTATTTTCCGGTTCTGCAAAAGCTGTATATATAATCATTTTTAAAAAAGAGATATATTTTACAAATAAATATCATACCTGCACAAATTTAGCCAAAATCCTATAAATTTAAATTTATTCCATTTCATTAGATAAATGTATTATTTGCACATGGCACATAAAAAATTGTATATTAATAATTGAAATTTAATAGAATATTTTTGATTTATCGAAAATATTTTGAATTGTGCACGTATAAACCAATGTTTTAAACCATCCATACCTAATAAGTTTTGATAACAATATTTTGGAACATGAAATATTTTAATTTTATTGAATATTTATTAAAAGGAAACTACACTCATAAAAAGGTATATTAAAGTTGAATATAGTTATATTCATTTATGCTCAAATATACTTATGTTGTATATAGTTAGAAATAAGTTCGAGAAATTTAAGGGGTGATTCTAGGTTAAAAAATTTCCTATAAAGGCTGGTCCGAAAATGAGTGCTACGGCTCTTTAAAATTGTAATAAAAATAAGGTTTTTAATTAATAACTCTTGTACCCTTTAAGCTAGTGACGAGTTTTTGCATGTATACTAGTATTAATAAGGGCAATAAGTTTAGGTTAAATCATTTTTTTAAATTTATCCAGAGGCGTGCCTAGAAGGACAAAATATGTAAGGCCTAACACATTTTTGCCCCAACTTTTTTATGTATATATTTTTTGGATTTTTTGTAATAAATATAGATTCCTTCAGTAAAAATACATAAAAAATGTCATATAGTGTAACAATGTAGGAACAACCGTTTTCAAAAAACAAATGCAATTAAGAGGAAGTAACATTTTCTGCTACTAAAAATGTTACATTTTAAAAGGCTATAACTTCTTTAATATTAAATTTAGGTGTTTTGGCGAAGAATACTTTTTTGCTTATTTTTAAATAAGAAATCGTCCTGAAGCATTAAAATTTTATTGGTGCTTTTTTTGTTCCCGATTCAATATGTCCATCTTGGAAGGACCGGAGTTCCCTTACGGCTTATTTCCGGACCAACCTTTATAGGAACTTTTATTGATATTTTTTAACGTATTAAATTTCTCTAACTTATTTCTGAATAACTCTGTATAACTTCACGGATTGTTTAATCAAGAATTAATATTCTAGAATTACTTTCCAATAATTCTGTATTTCGGTCAAAGTTAGTTTAAGTTATATTGCATACAAAGTTAGTTTACTACTATTTTGTCCTTGCTGTTTCAGCAATTTCTTACATGTGTTCAAAGTTTTCCAAAGGCCACTGCATTCTGTAGTGGAAGCGTGCTCTGTTTAGCAAAATACGTGCTTTAGGAGATGTTTCAGAGATAAACATGATTCTGTACTTCAAAAATGTTGGGGTTGGACAATATATTGATAATACAGGCCTGCGACGAAAAACCTTTCTTGGAGGGTGATTTTAATAGATGTTTGAATGTTATTACTATAGTAATATTAGAAATATTAAAAAAAAAACGGATGTCTCATACAGTTTTCCCATTTTTTTAATGTTATATGTATACCCGGTATATATACATAGATAATAAGATAAGATAAGATAAGATAATTTATTAATCCTTATGAGACACTAAAATACAATGTATAAGTCTATGGGCAAGTCAGTATATAAAAAAAACATTACACAATTAAAAAAATAAATAAAAACATAGAATAATATAATAATTTAAAACAATAAAAAGGTATATTTTGCAATCATCCATCAAAATATTCTTCAGTACTATACAGAATTTTTTCGGTTAAATATTTTTTAACTTCCAACTTAAATTTATTAATAGCCATTATATTTTTTATATTTGGTGGTAATTTGTTGTATGTACGAATTCCCATCTAACACGGACCCCTCTCAAACAACGTGGTACGATGTCTAGGAATCGAAAGATCGTTGCACTGCCGTGCAGACATTGCACTGGATATTTCCTTATTTCTTAAAAACTGAGAGAAATTTTGTTTAACATATACGCATAATTTATAATTATAAATCGAATATACAGTCATTACCCCACATTTTTTAAATAGTGGGCGACAATGACTGTTTGTGAAAATCGACTTCGCCAGAACTTCCCCAAAACAAAATTGAGTAAGAAAATCTGCTGTGGATATATGCATTATAGAAAAGTAGTAACGAGTCAAAACTTACGGTACTTTTTAAATTATGAATTGGAAATTTAGCACCGCAAAGTTTTTTACATATAAAATCTATATGACTTTCCCAACCACAATTTGCTGAGAGATATGTACCTAAAAATGTAGTTTTATGGATTTGCCGTCGAGTCGAACAAGCACGCTGAAAGGAGAGCCTTCTCCCGACCGAACTTGGTAGCTGATTAAATGTGTCTTGTCGTGATTGAGAAGAAGTCCGTTTTCGACACGCCACTGGGACATTCTCCCCACCACTACATTTGCTAATTTAGTAACTTCATGTAGCGATTTACCGAGTATTATAAACGAAGAATCATCTTTAACATTATTATTAACTTTAAGATTATCTTGCAAATCGTTACAAAAAATAAGGAAAAGCAGTGGGGAGAGAATAGACTCTTGTTGTGTGCCGCAGTGTAAAACAGTTTCATCTGATTGAAATTTATAATTTATTATATTTCCATTTTTACTTCTGATTTCGACAAATTGTTTACGATTTGAGAGAAAGCTTTTTATCCAGTTCAAAGCCACCCCCCTAAGGCCTATATAAGATAAGATAAAGCAAGAACCTTGACGTTAGGCGCAGAGCACATAAACTATTACAGTAGACCAATAGGGTACTTTAGTGGAAACCGCTCTGTAAATATGTATATGTGCCAAAAATGGCATAAAGAGAACTAAATATAGAGGAAAGCATGAAAATTCTTCTCAGTGTTCTATATCACTCCACCATGCAATTTATAATCCTAGTAATAAACTTTATATTTAATATATATTTAAAAATGCTGAGAATATAACAATAGTCACTTGTTTTTTAGTGACTATTTCTGCCTAAGATGTAAACAAGCTCCTACTTAAAAAAATCCTCCAGATTTAATATTTAATCTTTGAGTTTTGATTTTATCTTTGTGGATATTATATTATTACAATTTATTATACTTGAGCACCATGTTTTTATTTTATTTTAATCGAATTTGCTTAAAAAAAACATAAAATAATTTTAATAGAAATTATATGGGGAATTAATTGTATTTACATTGATGACACCTAAATTAAAAATTTTTGATTTGTTTTTTTTTTATTGCAAATTCATAACACCGGCACACAAAAAAAAAAATTGTCTGTACACCGGGCACCACCTATCTACGGGCATGTTTTTCGACCCGCTGAAAATGAATTTCAAGTCAGTTTAGGCCGTCCAGCCTTCAATTTCGAGTAAATTGCAAAAAAAACCCAAAAAATAGCGAAAATTCGATGTTTTGGCAAGAAAAAAAAACTTTTACTCGAAATTGAAGGGTGGACGGCCTAAACTGACTTGAAATTCGTATTCAGCGGGTCGAAAAACATGCCCGTAGATAGGTGGCGCCCGGTGTACAGACAATTTTTTTTTTGTGTGCCGGTGTAATTGTTATAAACGTTTTAAGGTTGTACTTTCAGTGTAATACTCGGAGACCGGGATACTACTCGGAAAGCTGGGTAGTCTACTCAGGTCTCTGTAAATCAAATGCTTTCATTCTATCAGCCGAACAACTCCACTTATAGTATTTCGGACTTTCCCGAGAATAACTCAAATGACACAAAATCAAATTTTGCAAACTCAGCCTATAATCACACACAAAACGATTAGTCCAGTAAAATAACGAAAAATTCCTGTTAAATTGCATTAAATGTACACGGGCTGATATTTTAAAGGACAGTGGATGGTAACAGAACACTCCTGTTAGTTTTTCACCGGGTATCTTGAATTTTAGGGGTGAGTGCGCTTATCTCGCTAAATGTGAATCTTACGATAAAAATGCATATAACCAATTTTTTTAAGGAGAAAATCTCCAACAATTTTTGTTTGAATATTTTTTTAAATATATTAATAACAATTGAGTTATAGATATTCAAAAATTTTGAGGGTGAAGTTTGTTTTTTCCATTTTCAGCCAAATGATTTATCGGAGGATAATAGTGGTTATAAGCAAACTTTAGCTCTTGAAATTCTCTACAAGTTTTATACATTATGCATTTTTGTTCATAGGTATTTTGTTACGGTTACAGTGTGTAACCGTACCAAAATACCTATGAAAATTTATAATATATGAAACTTATAGAGAATTTCAAGAGCTACAAGTTTGCTCATAACCACTTTTATCGTCCGATGAATAATTTGGCTGAAAACTGAAAAAAAAAACAATTTCACCTCCAACATGGCTATTTTTAAATTAACTCGATTGTTATTAATATATTAAAAAAATGATCCAAACAAAAATTGTTGGCAATTTCCTTCTTAACAAAATTGGTTATATGCATTTTTATCGTAAGATGCATATTAAGCAACTTACCCCTAAAATTCAAGTTAGCGGACATCTCTTAAGCAAATCATCATTACTATTACCATCCACCAAAAGCCCGTGTACATTTATTGTAATTTACATTTATTATTTGCCTGGACTAAATACAAAACATACATATTTATTATCATTTTATAAGAATTTTACCTGTCTTTTAGATTTTTGATCCACTGAATAAACGGTTTGGACTTTTTACATTAATTTTGCAACGATGAACACTGTTATTGTATCGATGCTTAAAATTTTCATTAATTGTATATAAAGATTTTGTACTTGTTTTTGTATCTAGTGAGATTTTTTATGTATTCTTTAATTAATTTAATTAATTATAATTTTGCATGTATGTAATATACAATGCATATAATCCAGAGTCTCGCATAACTAAAGTTTATTTTTTTAAGGTATAGTTATTTTAAACCTTCCCGCTTGCAAACAATCTCGAAATTACCATAGCAATATAAGATATGCATGCGTCGTAAGCGAAATGACTAGGCCCAATTTACACAACCGTAAAACGTTGACGTGCCATTAACGAGAACAAAATAATGGTCTATTCCTCTAAATTATTGGAATAAAAGCGATTTTATAGGCAAATTTTGTTTGTACAGGAATACGAAAGTGTTTTTAGCAACAGCTTTATCAATTATTTTTTTTTTACATCAAAACATCATAAAAACAAAGTAAGTAATCAAAAATTATAAATTTTGGTTATGTTGACATTCAAAACAAGCCACATGCTTCAGTGTAAATCGGACTTTGTGGAGTATTTAGCGGCAAATTTAAAATAACTATACCTTAAAAAAATAAACTTTAGCATAATACATAACATACGATGCCGTAATTGGCTTGATGTGCCGTCATGTATCTTGTGCGCAAGCTTATAAAGTTATGTTAGGTTCGAATTAGAGCCTGTGGATAGGCCCTAAAATACTTTTTTTTTTTGATAAAATCTAAATATAATATTTTTAGGTTTTTTTTTGCGGTTGGTATTGAAGACACAAAGTTATGTTGTCTAATGTATTATACCGGTGACCTTTTAAAGTAATGCCTGTTTAACGCAAGAACTCGTACATTTTAACATAGCAATTTTAAATCGGCAAATATTTTTAATATTCCAAACCATTTCCATTCTTGACTTCCGCTTTTCAACTTCTGCTACATACATGTTCACTCAAACTTATCCTTGAAATGAGGTCCTTACAGGGTGAGCTAAAATAAAAGGAATCCCGCCAAGTATTTTTATAGTATTTTTTTATTTTTTGTCTTTGTCTTTTCTCTTTCTGCCAAGGAAACGTCACATTAACCCTTTGAGACCCAATTTTTATTTATTTTTTTTGAATTGTAGACTGGTCATTGATTTTTTGTTATATAAAAAACAAAAAAAAGTGGTACATATATGACCCAGTAGGCATCTTAGTCGGGTTATATATGTCCCACTGGGTGGGTATAATATAATTGTTATTCTGAAATAAAATTTATATTAGGACAAAAATTATTAACAGAAATTATATTTCTTTAAATTTTCATAAAAATCAAGTAGCCTTGATCAATGACATTTGCTCAAATAAATACTTTGATCTGACGTATAAAAATTTAGTTTTTTTTTTTATTTTTTCATAATATTTAGCTAATTATTGATTGTATTAATTGGTAATAATTGTAGTTAATTATATTTAACAAATAAAAAGTTACTTAAAGCTATTTTCTTGGGTTTAAATTAAATTAAAAATTGCACAAAGAACTCGAATATCTAAAGT
This sequence comes from Brachypterus glaber, assembly GCA_958510825.1. Classification (NCBI taxonomy): domain Eukaryota; kingdom Metazoa; phylum Arthropoda; class Insecta; order Coleoptera; family Kateretidae; genus Brachypterus; species Brachypterus glaber. Next base: position 43,933,839 of record OY294047.1, read on the forward strand.
GACAGAAATCAATTGTTTATAAAATTTACTCCTACTAGGAGAGAAAAAATTATTATTTCTATAGGTGAAGAAAATCGATTTCACAGTCTGAAAACATGATAAATAATGGTATGTTAAAGCTAGTAGTGAATAAATAATATTATTTAGGTATGGTGGTGTTTTGAGTTGTTGGTGAAAGTGTAACCGAATATCTTTACCCCGCAACCCTTGGACAAAATCTGAAATGACGTCCCTGTATATTTCAGTTTTTTTTTTTGATAAAATCACTCTGTATATTAATATGATTGAAAGTGGTATGGAATGTTGCTAGAATATATCAAATCTCTTTCCTCCAGTAATACCATATTCTGTATGGGTTACTTGTTTAAGGAAAATGTCAAATACAGAAGAATGAGTGTTGAAAAAGTTTCCAGAACGTTGCTTTAAAGCAAAATATAAAATACTTTTTCAATATTAAAAAATTTAATCATAATTAAAAAAATTAATAATTATTAAAACAAAATTGATTAATATTAAATTGCAGAAGGTTGCAGGGCAGTAACTTACTATTTTTTTCGCAGGGGAAATTTTGTATACTGCCGTGTTACGAACAGATGGGTATGGTAAATAAAATATCTTTAGAGGAGTTTTTGAGAAAATCGATTTATTAATGTTATATGCTTAATTTTTATTGGAAATATGTAAAGAATTTATTTTAATTTTGGCTATGTTTACCTTGTAAGGTAAACTACGAAATTCGGTGATTCATTTTTCATTTATAAATTTTTAACGCCCTTATCGTGGGTGTAACTGCATTTCATGGTTTTCGATAACATGTTATGTCATTCATTTAAATATAGTATATGGTCTGTTTCATCAAGCAAGATAGTAAATTAAAAATCGCATAGTGAATATTTTCATAATAGATTCGTATATTGGATGTGCGAATATACTGCGTAGTTTATTTTATAAAACATAACTATATTCTATAAAGAAACATATACTATTCGAGCCTGTTGTAAAAATATTTACTCTGCGGTTTTTAATTTACTATCTTGCTTGAAAAAACAGACCATAGTTACTATCAAAACTCACATGATTTTTTAAGTAAATGTCAAATCAGATATCCCCTCTGTGCGTATCTAAAGAAAGCTTAAATCATTCTCTACAAAAAATAGCCTATGAATTTTAGAGCCACGACAAGAAGACTTAGATATAAGGGCGAGAAAAAAAATGTCGGAACCCTTAATTAGAGAGTTTAACTTGCATTTGATCATTTTTAGGGTTTCCCGTCTTATAGGATCGCTTATTTATTATCTTATATATTGTCCATCTGTCACAGCCGTTTGTCCCGGGAACAATATAATCTAGGAAACTAAAATTAGACTGACAAAAATCAAATCCAGGTACATTTTTAGATCAATTTTTCAAAAATTCGATTTTTTTAGAACCTTATCGAGTTAGGTATTCTATAAAAGGTCCCTTATTATAAATATGCAAAAATTATAAAAAAAAAATAAAAATAACTGACCATAAAATTAAAAAAATATATATATTTTTGTTATGCCCCGATCCTCTATTTCAGATCCTATGACATTTATAATTTTGAAAAAAAAATATGTATAACAAAATCAAATTTTAAATACTTCCCTACACAAAATGTCAGATGTATTTTTGAGCTACGACTTAAATAAAAACAGAATACGCAAATCTACTACTTGTACTTGACCAATTTTTTTAAGTACTTTTAACCCTTAAGCTGCCAACATAAATCGGTTGTATTTTTTGTCGCGCCAATTATGGTATAATTATACAAATTAAATTAAAATTAAACAAACTTGTATTATAATACAAGTCCCAATTTGTTACCACATCAAAGTTGGCATGCATGGTTTATTTTGCAGAATCAACTTGAACAAATTAAACTGCTCATGTATTCCCTAACAACTGATAAAATATTTGCTACCGAGAGCTGTGGATTTGCTATGATAAAACCAAGAAATCAATAATGCCTTGACTAAACTGCTTTTTAAAATTTAGTTTAAAATTTTCAACAAAAAATAAAATTTTTAGAAAGTTTACTCATTTTATCGCTTTTTTGGGGATAGCAAGGAAATGCGACCTCGCCGAGTCAAACCAACCCCAGATTCGGATTCAGCTACTCAAAAAACGTACTGAATTTTTTTTGTGTGTCTGTGTTATTAGTATATATTACCGTATGGAACATAATTTTGAACAACTAAATTTTTCTATGGGTAATAGTTTTAATTACAACTTTCTCGTACCTACATTTAGTTTTGAGTTGAATATAATAATGTGCGATAGTGATTTTGAGCAGGTGAAAATTTTTTTTATAAATATAAAAGTCAAAATAACTTAAGAATGAGTGATTATTTTACTGTTGGATTTTAAATTACGAGAGTTTTTCTTTTATTTTTGGACTTTTTATTTTTTAATGTCAAAAGTGAATAAGTAGGGCCTTAAAAATGCTAGGAGTTCAATAAAAATGGCAAGGGGGACAAACCTAGGACGGGGTGCTTAGACTCACCTCGAGTTACTGCAGTAAGGGATGCCCTGAGTTAAAGTCTATACTATTATAAATTCTAAATTCGCTATAAATTCACTTATAGGCGACAAATTCAGTTATAAATGTTATATTTTTTTAATTAAATGTATTAAATTTAATGTATCATATCGTGCAAAATACAAAAAGTTAAATCTGTGCCAAATTTGGCATTACTTACTTCATTTAAAAATTTAAAAAATATTATTTTTTTCCAGTTTATTTTTTTTTGTTTGGGCTGAAATTTGCTATAAAATAATATGGCATTTTTCGCGACATGAGGGGGTTTAAAATTGTTAATGTGATTTCAATTTTTAGCCTTGTTTTATCTTTTTTTTTTGAGCTAGAGTTTCGAACAGAATCTTGCCAAATTTTGTTTGTTTGAGCTAAAATTCGGCACAGATCTATTTTTTTGTATTTCACACGATAAGGTTAACCAAATATATTTAATTTTAAAAACAAGTGCCTTATAAAAAAATATTTTTTAATTTTTCAGTTTTCGAATAAAGTAGTTGGACATAAAGGTGGACCCTAATTTAATTTTTTGAGCTGAAATTTGGCACAGAATTTTATTATGGCATATTTTGCTACATGAGGGGGTACTTAAAATGTTTAAAAAACTTGTTTTTTTTTAAGTACCCTAGCATTTGATGTATTTTATTCAGTAGTAGATATAGGATTTAGAGTGGCAAATCTAGGTCGAAAATTAGCATGATTGATTGAATACGTTATTTGTACGGTAGATAGACTTATCACAAAGGATTATAAAGGCATCTAATTGGACGAAATTCAATATTTTTTTTTCTTTCTTTCTTTATACAAACTTATATAAACTTTTGGACAAAACTGTATGTTTGATTGATCCATCTCTAAAGCTACATTCAGAGTTTTTAATGTTTATTTAATATTTAATTTTTTAATCTTATTTTAGAACCAATAGTGTTTGTTTGTTTTACTGTTTAACGTCGTTTTTCGCTGCTATGGCCTAATTGACCGGACCGCCATCTTTACGTGTCCTTCGAAGCACGGTCCTCAACAGAACTCGCATCCACCCTGAAATGTGTTTACAGTTTCACCTGTAACCCACATTACAGTTAGTCATCGTAGTTCCATCTACCGACTATTTACACCACTATACATTCATGCTCTATGTGGGGATCGAACCCACAACCCCGGGATCCCTAATCAAACGCGCTAACCATTGCGCTACCGGAGTCGGCTAGAAAAAATGTAAATAAATACAAAATCAAAAAATATTTTGTACACATTTTTGTTACAACACCCACATTCCCCTGCTTGGTCCCGAATATATAATATATATCGTCATCTAAAGGCTCTAACGGTCTAACTCCAAAACGTCATATTTTTCAGGAGACGTAAAAAACGATTTAAAACTTAATTATAGCAATTTAGAACTTTAAAACTAGCTTGTTCACAGGTAAAAATGTTTGAAATGTGTTAATGTATTTAAAACTTTTCATTGTTATCTATTTTATATAAATTATTTAAAAATTAAATTTTAACCACAGAATCTAAATTCACTAATGGTCTAACTCCAAGGGAAGATAAAAGAGGATACCTATCGTATTATACCGCGTAATATTATTACAAAAAATTTATATTTTTATATTTAATATATAATATTACTACTAGGTAGGCATAATATATATATATATATATACATTATTAATGGCAATAATTATAATTATCATCAAACAGTAAATTAACAAATATTTGAAACGGGATCCCCTGTTGTCGAGAAATAGTTTGACATTAGTGACAGTTCTCATTTAATTGTTTTCTCACAATCATATGATGGAGTTAGACACTTAGCGACTTAAAATATTTACATTTTTGCATTTTTTGAGGCTGATATTGGTTTAATGCAACTTTTTTTTTTTGAAGTATGTTGGTAATCAGATAATGAAGCAAATTTGATAAAAATCTCATTTTTGAAAAATTTGGAGTTAGACAACTAGAGCCTTTAGTGGACGATATGGAAAATTGGCGCTTCCAATAGTCAATAGGAACTAAGTCCAAAGGTTAGGATAAAAAAGTAAAAAATTTTTTTTTTATTATTCAGAAAAAATTAAATATTTTCTGGCATTTTTTGCAGCAATAACATCGCTAAATAAAATGTCACACATTTCAAATTTACAAGACTTGTACAAAAAGAATGACCGTTCTTTGCGGTTTTCTTAAAGTTGGTTAAGTTGGACTTATCATCTTTTGGTCCTACATACCTCATATCTAGGAATTTAAGAAAAATCTTATTAATTAGTTATCTCTAATAATGAATATATAATTTTGATAAACATATTAAAAAAATATATATCTATACAATTAAAAATTAATCTATATAAAGTAAAAAATCATCCAATATTGTATTGTATTAAATTTAATTTCAATATGAGTACTATTAAATATATTTTATTTACCATTGCTCTGGTATCTGCAGTTTCTGTAAGTTTTTATTTTTAATTTTTTTAAATTTTAACAGGGATTAATAATAGTTATGATGTTTATATTTTTTAACGGGCCATAAGTTATATACTGAAAAGGAGGGTATCGCATTTTGGGCTAAATCGCCTGCAACGATAAGACTTTACATGCTTATAGATACATAAAAAATAAATAGAAAATTTTAGCCCTTTTTACATCCCGGAATATTTTAATTTTTAATTAATTATTTTAATTAAGAATTTTGACTATGTCAATGTACGATTTGGCAACATTGCACGAAACTTCAAGTGTCAAATGTCATTCTTCAAAATAAAAAAAAAACCTTGAACATTAAGTACTACAGTGGGGCCAAAGTGGGTCTGTGTTGTGTTCACTGCTCTTGACTATAATATTAAAATATTTTGTTGTGTTTAATTAGTTTTTACGGTTTTATTATATACTGTAATTCAATGTGTAATTAGGCTGGACTTATGTGACTAGTTTCAGTACGCTTATGGAGTTATTTTGAGGTATTTATACTATAATAACATTGTAAGCAAACCATTAGCTTCAACGATAACCAAAGCATCTAGTTCCATGGGACAGTGTTACCCAAGACAAGTAATTTAATCTGGCTTTAAACATGTTAAATTAGTTTATATCCATGATATGATTTAAAACTAGATTATGAAAAAGTTACACTTTTAATATGAATTAAATATATTTATTTAAATATATATTTCATTAATATTCTACTGTGTTTTTATTCTACGTATTTATGTTGATTTCGTAAATAAACAAAAAATATTGCTTTTTTTCAGTATAATAGTCATATTTAGCGCAAGAATAATGCGATGTTGTCGGGTTTACGATAACAAATAATTCCTAAGTTTTTATTTTTTTTTTCATTTTGTTTCTTATCAACAAATAACACAGTTTATTATCATTTCTTTTCATCATTTTGCACTTTTTTATACAAAAACATATTTTTTTATTTAGCCCAAAACTGCTATTTAAAACGATACTCTTCTTTAGTTACAAATGGATAGGAAGTTATGATCCTATAAAAATCTACTTTAATTTTTGTTTAAAACACTAAAGTTCTAAAGCCACGTACTTTAATATTTAAGGACGGACATGAAATGTTTCGCATTTTTAACAAAAATTAAAGTACAATTGTAAAGGATAATAACTTCCAATTTCCTATTTATTTGTAACTGAATATTTAGTTTACTTTTTACAGTGCAGTATAATATTAATTATATATCAAGGTAGAGAATACATTTTTTATAGCCGAGCGTATTAAATCCAGAGTTGCGTAGCAGCGAGGGATTTAAGAGTGCGAGGTTATAATAGTCTTCCGTAGTACCGTAGTACCGTAGTTTATATATTAGTTTTTTCACTACTAGCACTATTTCACTATTTGTATTTAAATATTTAAATAAATTATTAATAGAAATGATGTTTCTTGAAATTTTCATAAAAATCAAGTAGCCTTGATCAATGACATTTGCTCAAATAAATACTTTGAACTGACGTTTGGACTTGCAGAAAGAACTGAAACATCTAAAGTGACAGAAATCAATTGTTTAATAAATTTACTCCTACTAGAAGAGCAAAAATTATTATTGCTATAGGTGAAGAAAATTGATTTCACAGTCTGAAAACATGATAAATAATGGTATGTTCTAAAGCTAGTAGTGAAAAAATAGTTATTTATGGTACTAGTGGGTAAAGTAAGATATTGCCCATGAGAAAATTAACCTGCGCGGCGTCAGCCAAGCACGTTAATTTTCGAGAGGGCAATATCGGTTTACCCATGAGTGCCATACAAAGTTTTATCCAATAAATAGCTTAGAAATTCATATTTTTATTAAAAATTTTAATGACATTTACAAGAAAATAATTTGACAAGTGACAGTTGAGTGGGTAAAATAAATAATTATCCACTCAATAAAGTAAAAGCCACGCGGGAGATATTATTGAGTTTATCTATTTAAAATAAAGCTGGTAATTGTCTCAGTATCTGTATGTATTGGATAAATTAATTTTACCCCCTTTCTGTACATACTAAAGGACTAATCATTATTAATAATAATTATTAATTGTAATTAGTTATAATTGATTTAGTTTTATATTTTTAGGCAGAAAAAGTGAACCTTACGTTATATTCTGAAGCACTATGCCCATTTTGTAATATATTCGTTTCTGAGCAACTTTATCCGACATACCAACAATTAGGAGATTCTATGAATATTGAAATTATTCCATTTGGAAATGCAAAGGTAAGTAAACAAATAAAAATACCTCCACCCGGGTACACCCCTTAGATAAAAAAGAAAAATAGACAAGCAGTATTAGAGAGGAATGTTGACTCAAAATAATTAAAACTCTTAAAAAAATATATATTTTTCGTACGACCTAGTGTACACGAAATAAAGAAAAATGCATGTTCACTATATACCCTCGTTAGGATATGTTTCTATCGCACGAGTACATATTGCATATTTGAATAAAATGATTACTATGTACACTCATTTATCCAAACGATTACACATAGAATTCATTTTGACAAAAGTCATTTGACGTTTATAAAATTTTGTAATGTCAAAATTAAACACAGGTAATTCTTTAAAATATACATTTTTAAAGAGTCAAGACCATAGATCGAACGAAAAATGTTGTTCGCAACTGGTTTGCGACAAGTCCTTAGTGCACTCGAATGTTTTTGTGACTTTTTTCGTCAAAAAAACTTCATTCTCGTGCACTAAGGACTAAAGTCGCTTACTCGTTACGAAAACTACTATTAATTGAATCGTTATAATATAATATTATGACATTTTTTATGTATTTTTACTTCTTGAATGGAATCTATATATTTTTTACTCAAAAACAAAAAAAAAATACACATAAAAAAGTTTGGGCCAAAAATGTGTTAAGCTGCACACGTTTTGTCCGTCTAGGCACGCCTCTGGATAGATTCAACAAAATAAACATAAACTAATTGCCCTTATTAATACTATAACTCGTCGGTCTATCACAAAGGGTACCAGAGCTATATTAAAAATCTTACTATTAGTACAATTTTAAAGAGTCGTAACTATCTTAGGGTTCGTTTCCGGACTTATGTTCCTATGTTGGTTTTTTATGTTTTGTGATGTAGAATCAATTCCTTTAATATATGCCATAGGACTGCAAAAACCGTGTAGATGGAGCCTATAGTTAATTTTTGATTGTTTTAGGCGACGAACGAAACAGGAAACTGGACCGTTACATGTCAACACGGACCTGAAGAATGCGAAGGAAATAAAATTGAGGGCTGTGTTTTGGAGCTCTTTAATTTTGACCAAGCTTTTAATTTTCTCTATTTGACTTCATTAGGAGAAACTTACGAAAAGGTATTTTAATAATTGAGTTGGCTACTTATACGTCCGACGTATCAAAATCTAACTCTTCGATTTAGGTCAGTTTTTTGCCTGTTTGGTGGTTTTGATGCTAAACGGGAAAAATACAATTCCGACGAAAAATGTAGTGTACGTCGAACGTACAAATAGCCTGTTCTATGTGAATTTACTGAAAATTCGTTACCGGAGTAAATACTGAACGTAATAAGGGTGCGTAACATTTCCATTTAAACGAAGGGAATACAATTTTGACGCGAATATACCCTTAAAACTTTAGGAACCCTAAAAACCAGCCAATAAAAATACAGGACGTACACTTAGCTTCGTGTACGTCGGACGTACAAATAACCTGTTCCTTTAATAATATTACAATTAAACTAGGAGTAGTCCAGTGAATGGAGGGGTTTTACACTACAAAAGGTCCGGTAGTTCTAGATTTATTATTATGTTGTGTAGGTAGGTAAGGTAGTAAAAAAAAGTTTTCGTCAACCTAACTAATACTTAAAATACTGTTTGTGAGCCTTGTTCTGGTGCTAGTTCTCTTTTAAGATTTGACTTTGTTGGTTAGTTATTGACCAGCATTAATCAGCACACTGTCATGCGCTAATATAAAAAAAGTTGTCTTCAAAACATAAAAAAATATTTTGAAACATCTATTATTTGACACTTTGACAAATATTCCGGACATCATAAAATATGATTCGATGCACTAGGTCTGTTCGTTGGTGTTGCACATTCTTGCACTGACCTACACTTTTCGTCCAACCAAATAAGTACTGTATTTGTGCTCTATTTTTTAAACATGACAAATAATTTGTTCGACTGTAAAGTGCAAGAAAGTGCAACACCAACGAACAGACCTACTGTTAAGTTCCAACAAAGCTACACCCACTGCCTTTTGACTTTACGTTTTATCTGTTTATATATTTTTTTTTACTTAAATTTTATTATTTTTTTTTAGAGTGCCGAAACAACTGGTTTGGACTGGTCCAATGTACAAGAATGTCTAAACAGTGGAAGGGCTGATGAAATCCTTCTCCGAAATGGAGAAATTACTGAATCTTTAAGTCCACCAAGGCAATATGTACCCTACATTGTAATTAATGGGGTTCATACTGAGGAACAGCAAAATGATGCACAAACAGATTTGTTTACACTTATCTGTAATATGATAAATAATATGCCAGGTAAGGCATGTCAAGCCACCATAAAACAATAGATGTTATTTAAAATTTTGGAAAACATTAAAAAAATTTAAATAAAATTTTGTGACAATTATATAATGGGTGTTTTTTTATTAAACATTTCAAATTTTAAAATTACCCATTTTTTCCTTTTCATATTTATATTTTTCGAAAGTATTAAACCTACAAACAAATACATATGATCTTTTATTTAATTTAATAGGCTTTTTTGTGCTAAATTGTCAGAACTTGCCTGAATTCAAAATATTAAAATAACTCAATCTTTTCAGTTGCTTTTCATCCGTGAAACGAGTAATATGTGCTTTCGGCAGGAATTAGTAATACGTTAAGCGCGTTTAATTTTTTAGCATCAAGTCTTTTAGTATTATTTATTTATTTATTTATTTGCTATCTTAGATATGCCCCAGAATCGATTTTATATATTTTATAGTGTTTGTATCGAAGATGTACAGTAAAATGACGAACATTTGATTATATTGGAGTAAGAAGGGAATTTTATGTTTTTTAATCATTTATAATGCTGATAAATTTTGATTTGGAAGCAACTAACACGTGAAGAAGTTTTTATATGTACAAATTTTTTTATATACTAGCGCATGCGCAAATATAATTACAAATTAGAAAAAACTGCCTTGGCAACAGCTGACACAATCAACAGTAAACACGAAAAGGAAAGAAGGAAAAGAAAAAGAAAAGGTCTTACAAAAGACTGGAAATTTTATATAATTAAAACAGTGGGCATGGTAAAAAGCCAGACAAGAACCACTCTTGGTGAATTGAGTAACTAAGAGGGATCTGGCTAATTATCTCACTGAGAAAAGGCCAAAATAAAGGAAGAAGAAGAACTCAATCTTTTGAAAGCGCCACAAAGAAGGAAGAAGAAGAAGAAGAACTCGATCTTTAAACCCAGAAATTCCCCACAAGGATATTTGCTTGGACCGTTAACCCATTCATTCATTCAAACACTGGGAACTTCACACTATTTAAAAAAATTATTACGAGTTAAAATTATTAAAATTTGACATGCGTCTCTTATTTTTTATTATAAAATCTAATTTTTAAATAACTTTTTTTCTATCTGTTACGGAAAGGTAAGTTTATCTGAAAACTTTTTCAAATTTTTAAAAGTACGGCAATCAATTTTTCTTAATTAAAAAAAAATGGTAATTTTGTGGTATTGTCAAGTCGATCCGGGTACACACTGTATATACAAACTCCAATTAAGTACTACACAAAGTTTATAAGTTAGGTTATATTCGAGTAATAAATTGAAGTTTGTATAAGTACCAGTCATCATGTACAGAGTTGATTAGTACAAGAAACCGAAAATATTTTTATCCAATACATACAGATAATAAGACAATTACCATCTTTATTTTAAATAGATTAAAAGATTAAAAGTCAATAATAAGTCCCGCATGGCTTTTACTTTATTGAGTGGATAATTATTTATTTTACCCACTCAATTGTCACTTGTCAAATTATTTTCTTGTAAATGTCATTAAAATTTTGAATAAAAATATGAATTCCTAAGCTATTTATTGGATAAAACCTTCTATGACGCCTCGCAGGTTAATTTCTCATGGGCAATATCTTACTTTACCCATAAATAACTATTTTTTGCAGATGCGTTGTTTCGAAATTCACAGGACGATATATTTAGTTTTAGGATATTTAAAATAAGAACAAAGACACTAATTTTAATTTCCCAATTTCCCCAAAAACTTTCTAAGTGTTGGGTTCTAAACGAATCTACCCGTCCACCACCATCCCTAATAAATATTTAAAATCAATTACCAAGCTTTGTTAGAACAAGATTGAAACTTGTACAAAACTGTTCAAGAATTGTTTAAAACTTTTAAATGGAACTGATCAAATCATTCGGAACATTATTCGAATTTGTGGCCTCCCGGACTTCGGGTGTCCCGGAATTTCTTCTCTTATACGCCGGTCACCGAGATTCTCTTTTGGAGAAGCTGACGTAATCAAGAAACTTTGCTTCTTAAGTAAGTTCACTGTAAAAAGTAATTTGAATATTTAAAAATGGTTTGGCTGTTTAGAAAAATGTGTATTTATTATTAATAAACGCAGATCCCGGGGTGCCACCTCCCAAAAAATGTAAAAATAATAATTGTAATTATTATTAATACTTAAAGTTTGTGTAGCTCCTTTTCTACACGTTTAAAGCTCATTTGAAGCTCTCCAATGGAGAGTCTCCATGACGCTGCTGTATAAATTAACTAATAAATGAATTATAAATTATAATAATAATTATTAGATAATTTCATAATATTTGTACATGAGAATACAATTTATATATATATATGTAGTATGCTGTACTGATAAGTGAAAATACCTATGATGGTTTTTTTTACCCCTCTTTTCTCTGAACTAAAATCGTAATGTTGTTTGCTTTTTAATTTATAAAAAATAATTTATTTGTGGATTAATACGTTATAATTTAGAGGTATGTTTATTAAATAAAAATTATATTCTCTCCCTAAATATCAATTCGTGATACTAGGTTAGGTACCGGTGATTTTTTGTCAAATTTTACTCATATTAATCCCAATTTTTGGAAAATGCAACTCCTGGTAAAGCAGTGATTTAAAAAACCACGATACCTAACCTAGTATCACTTATGATATTACCCCTGATAATATCTTAATTCATTTACAAATATGTCTGGATATTCATAATATTCTTAACAACGTAATGAAGAAACTTCTAATAGTATATTAAAGTTCTAGTTTCATAACATAAGTTTTTAGAGTACAAGTTTAGAAAACGAGCCGCTTGCTGCGAGTTTTTTAAAGTACTAGTGCGCTAAAAACGTGTTATGAAACGAGTGCTTCATACAATTTTTTCTATTTTGCTCTAAAATTTTAAAAACTTACATTTAAATTGATGACTGATTTAGGGTTTTTTGTTTCGGGTTGGCATTAAAGTTTTCGCCATGCTTAAAATTCTAAGAACAAATGATATTTTGATATACTTTATAGTCTTGTCTTCTCTTTTTCACTGCAAGTAACCAATCCACAACGGTAAAAAATAACCTAAACACAAAATTTTGTAGAAAATTTAACTTTAAAGCACGGTTGACATTTGCACGAAAAACGTCAAGCGATAGGCTTTTGTCTGTTGCCAACCCAAAAGAAAAAAAAGTACAGACCTCTTATATAAGAACACGCAAAATGCGTGTGATTATAAGCTTATAAGAGTCGCAAAATAGAAAAATTAGTTTGAGTGTTTAGCGAAAATTCTTGAAATCTTTATACAGGGTTATTCAGAAATAAGTTTAAAAATTTTAAGGGGTAATTCTAGATTAAAAAGTATACAGGTTTAAATTCAGTTTTAATAGTACAATGCATTTTAACGGCCTCTTAAAGAATAGCACTTTTTAAGGGACCGTATCTCCCTTAAACGTGAATTGTGGATATTTGTGTACAGGAACTTTTTTTCATAGTTTTATATGAAGAATATCTGCAGTATTAAAATTATTATAATTTAATTGAAATAAGTAGGTAGGTATATGAAATATAATATGCTCTACATCTTTTTTTGCTAAAAAGTACATACAAGTACAATTTATTATCTCTTTTTTGAGAAGTCGGATATTTTAATGTTAAAAAATACTTTATTATTTACAGATAAAGAAGGTAATTAACAATTTAAATTTTAATTTGAAAAAGAAATAAATAAAATTGTTGTCACTTGATAATACTATTAAACCATTTAAAAGTGGAATCGGAAATTAACCCTTAACCGTTGCTTGGAGTGTTAATATGTTTTTTCATTTTTACAAAATTAGACAAGTGTTCAGCTGGACTAAGTATGTACTAGAGTCCGCGCGTTTTGTTCCAACAAGCAACTGTTGCTAAGGAGAAAGCACCGTTGCTAAGGGGCTTGTATGTAAACAATCGGTTTTGACTTACGGCGCATTCTGTCTTTAATTACATCATTGTACCATTCTTAACACGCGTGGACTCTATATCTATTGCGCCTGACAAAAGAGTCACCTACATAACCTTAAATTTCGAGGTATTTAAGAGGTATTTTAGCGTTGACACTAAATCTACCTAAGCTAAACTAAAATTTGTCATTTTGACATGGTCTTGAGTAGAAGCACTTTTTTTATTCATAGGAAGTTTTATGGATCATTATATTTAGGGACACATTTACATCCAAATGGGGCAATTTCCTGGACCCAGAAAATTGCCTAGTACACTGTAAAAACTGCATGTAAACTAATGTAAAAATACATGAATTTACATAGTACGGAATAGTAAATTTACTATTCTGGACTATGCATAATTTATGAATTTATGTAAAAGATTGTAAAATAATGTAAAATAATGTAAAATAATGTAAAAGAATGTAAAATAATGTAAAAGAATGTAAAAGAATGTAAAATAATGTAAAAAAATATATTTAAATTGATTTACATATTTTTACATGATTTTACAATGTCGGGCTATGTTATTTTAAGACGCGCGTGCGCTTTGGACAATAACCAAGAAGGCGTCGACCGTTTAATATTGTTATTGTTAGAGATAGCGACGCATGCTGCTAGGTCAAAGTGTTAAAAGTGTAAAAAAAGGTAAATATTATTTATGTACGATATTTAAATGCTTTATTTGTGGCCTAAAATGTACATTCATTATAAATTACGATCTTTATCAACCAATAGATCTTTAAAGAAAGATGTAAGCAGTTTATACTCCTATTAAGGGTGCAAATCGTTTGGTTTATTAAACCAAATGAACTTTAAGCTACGATATTTTAAAAAAGCTTTGACACAGAGACTTTTAATTTGGAACAACCATTTTCTAAGTAGTAAATATTTTTGTTCAAATTTCAAGTCTATGCAAAATATTACCATTCTGGACTATGTAATTTTTACCGTTCCGGTCTATGCAAAATATTACCATTATGGACTATGTAATTGTTACTGTTCCGGTCTATGCAAAACATTACCATAACGGACTATGTAATTTTTACCATTCCGGTCTATGGCAACATATTACCATTTACGGACTATGTAATTTAATGTAATTTATTTTTACCGTGTAGTGCCTAATAGAGGATCTGGAACTAGTTATGATGGATAAATTGAATTAAGTTAAATTAAGTATTTATTAATTATATTAATATTAATGTGAATTTAGTATAAATATTATTTATTAGAGACCTGTTAAGGGTCAAATTAATTCTATTTTGAAAAGATAAGCTAATTTCTTATTTATATTAATAATTAACTATTTATGATTTAATAAGTTAATTAGGCGAGACCGGGGACAAACATAAAATTGCCATGAAAGTCCCTTTCCTCCCCTCGCGAGCATTTTAAAATTTTCGCCTTTTACACTTAAATGCTTATGAAAAATTTAATTTTCCAGTTAATTGCGTATGAAAAGACAAGTTTTGTTGAAGTTTAGTACAACGAACCATGAACTGTTATCTTTTTTTATTAAAAAATAACACACTGGTCAACTTTAAACTTAACTTGATGGGAAAGTAAGCTAAATGATAAGTTGGGTGGTTGACGAGTTTTTGCGTTTGATAAAGAAACAAATGAATATCAAGTCAGATTCTGCGTTAAGTTTAGTAAAACATGTTGATTAAATTTAAATAACTCGTGTTATATTGTAATAATATAGTTTATAATATATTATCAGTAATCTGTTATGTAAAAGCATGTATTCTACATAAAATATGCAATTTATGCTACAGCACTGTAATCGTAATAACTACCGGGAGTTGGGGATATTCGTTCGAGAAAACTGAGACTTGGTTAAAAAATTGACTGAGAAAAAAATACCGCAAAAAAAGCTCCGCGATTTTTTTACCGCCTAAAACATTTATACCGAAAAACATTTGATGCAAACAGTTAGTAAAGTTACCGCGAAAACAAGGGACTTGTTTCCGATAAGAGGACCTTGACCTTAATATTTGCTAAAAATTTCAATCGGTCATTCCGTTCATAGTTATCTTGTTCACAAAAATATAACATACGGACGTACAGACATACGAAAATAAAAGCTATTCAGAATTCAATTAAAGACATTTGTTTTTGCAAAAACTTTTTATCGAGGGGCTGACCTCGTCTGAAATTTGTACAAAAAAGTTCCTTTTTGCAAAGAGTTCCTCAGAGTTCCCTCGGAGTTCCTCCAGAGTTCCTTGGGAGTTCCTCCTATGTTCCTTAAGAGTTCCTCTCTGGAAGGGGTAATTTTTGGCAAATAAGCCGTAGATATTACAGCTGTGCAAGCACTACTGCCAATAAGGCACCCTCAAAAAAAAGCTTTGTCCCTAACGGTTTCAACCAAACTTGACGCCCCTACAAAAAAAGAAGTTGGCGCCCAAAAAAATACCTTCATAAAAAAAAGCTTTGTCCCTGACAGTTTCTACCAAACTTGGCGCCCTTTCAAAACAAAAATTGACGCCCCAAAATTATTACCTTCAGGAAAAGGAAGCTTTGTCCCTGACAGTTTCTACCAAACTTGGCGCCCTTTCAAAACAAAAATTGGCGCACCAAAATACCTTCAGGAAAAAATCTTTCCCTGACGGTTTCTACCAAACTTGGCGCCCCTTCAAAAGAAAAATTGGTGCCCAAAGGTAGGATGTTTTGATAAGGTTAACGTTAATCCGCATGGGTAATAAATCCTCCAGAGTTCCTCGGAGTTCCTCCAGAGTTCCTCGGAGTTCCTCCAGAGTTCCTCCTGAGTTCCTTTGGCTTGTACAAAAGATTTCCTCGCGGTCAGCCCCTCGCTTTTTATCTAGGGTTGTTTTTGACGTTTTGGAAAATATAAAACCACCGTCTCGTATAACAAAGTTGCTTTCTATAAGGGAATCTTTTATTTTATTACATCAGACAAATGGATAGCTAAACCAAAAATTGTTACTTTTTTCCTAGTCTCCCCTTTGTATTTTAGTTTCTGATAAGAATACAAAGAAAAAATATATATACATGATATAGAAATATATCATTTAATGTAGTGTTATTTATATTCTAATATGGGTCTTAATAAATTTATAGTATTTACTATTTCTATTTTGTCTGCAGCTTCTGTAAGTTTTATTTATTAATAATTATTTATTATTCATTTCGCATCTTTATTAATTTTATTGATTTAATATAAATATAAATATTATTAAAAAAAAATATTCAAAAAATAATGTTTTTAATCATATCGAAATCGATAAAACTTTATAAAAATGTTTTTTAAACTATAGATAAGTTTCCTATTTTTAATTTAAAAGTTTTTTAAATGTCGTAAAGGTTAGTTCATTTAGTTCGTAGCACTAAACTAACAAAAATTCAGATAAGATCTTTTTGCAGTATTATATCTTACCAGTACTAAGTATTTCCAAATATTTTTTTAAAATTTGGCGCCAAATACGTGACAAAGTCCGATTTACACTGATGCGTTTAGGTTGTTTTATATTTCACGTAAACATAACCAAGCCAACATTTTATATTCTCTACCTTATACAATATACCAATTTATACAAAATAATTAGTTTTTCATAAACTGAGAGGTCATGTCACTGGATACCTAAAAACTCTTTGTTTAATACAGTATTTTATATTTATAATTTGTAAAAAAACTCGCCTTATCTTTTTGTGATGTTTGATGTGAAAAAAAGGAGAATTGATAACGCTTTAACTTAAAACACTTAAAAATAATAAAAATTATTTCTGTAAAAACAAAAGAAACAATTTTTTTTTATAAAATCAGTTTTATATTGTTATTATTATGTTATATTCTGATTAATTGCGCATGTCAACGTTTTAGGTTTGTGTAAATTGGGCCTAGCCAATTGGCTTACGACGCACGCGCAACTTGCGTTTCCATAGTAACTTAGAGATTGGTTAGCAGCCGGAAGGTTAAAAAAATATAACTTTATTGAAAATACTATAGTAGTATTGAAATTATATAATGGTAGATATATTTTTTGCTTATTTTCTAGGCAGAAAAGGTAAACTTAACCCTATATTCTGAATCATTATGTCCATATTGTATTCAGTTCATTGTTGGACAACTTTACCCTACTTACGAATTAGTGAGAGATAACTTAAATATTGAAATAATACCTTTTGGAAACGCAAAAGTAAGTAGAAGTTATTAATTTTTAAACAAAATATATACACAATAGAGAGATCCTAAAAAAATGATATTAGGTGCGCCCTTTAAAGAAAGATATAGTTTTAAATGTGAGTTTTGGGCTAAATGAGAAAAAACATGTGTTTGTTTAAAAAAGTGCCAAATGATAAAAAGAACAAAATTAAAAAAAATAAACACTCGTCAGGAATTATTTGTAAACCCGACAACAAAGCATTATTCTTGGGCTAAATTTATCATACTGAAAAAAGTAATATTTTTTGTTTATCTAAAAACCAACATAATAACATTTAGGTAGAATGTATAATAAAAACACAATTATATTAATTAAATATATTTTTCTACTACCTAATTAAGTGCTAGTTTATATTATCTACCGTTGTCAAGGATTGTTTTTGGACGACGGTCAATTTTGATTTTTTGAGACAACTACTAACTTTTTTAAACTTATTTGTCAAACTGACAGCTATGTCAAAATTATTTTTATACTTTATTTTTAACTGATATTTGGAGTTACTAGCTTTAGGATGTAGAAAAGTTAGTGTATGACCACGTATGCGAACTGTCTTAAGTGTTCTCTACTGATTTTTGCCTCGACTCCGTCTCAGCAAAAAAACTTCAGTCTCGAACACTAAAGACCTAGTTCGGATACTAGGTGCACAATATATTATTATTTAAGTTAAAAGTCTATGTGTAACCTTTTCATAATCTAGTTTTAAATCATACCATGGAAATAAACTTATTTTAAATAATAGCACGTTGATAGCCACATTAAATTACTTGTCTGGGGCAACACTGTCCCATGGAACTGCATGCTTTGATTTGTAGTTGAAGCTGCTGATTTGCTTACAATATTATAAATACCTTAAAAATAAATTCATAATCGTACTGAAACCTAAGAAACTAGTCACAACAGTCCAGCCTAATTACACATTGAGTTACAGCTTGTTAAAACCGTAAAAACTAATAAAACACAACAAAATATTTTAATTTTATAGTCAAGAGCAGTGAATATAACACAGACCTTTCCTTTGGCCCCACTGTAGTGGTCAAGGTCTATCCAGAAGCTTGCCTAAGAACATACAACATAAGAATGCGATGCCGTGATTCTCTTACAAGATACATGGCGACACATCAAGCCAATCACGGCATCGCATTCTTATGTACTATGTTGTTATGCGAGCCTGTGGATATGCCCTCAAGGTGCAAAGGTATTTTTATTTTGACAACATGACACTTGACACTTGAAGTTTCATTAGATGCAGTGTTGCCAAATATAAAAAGGGGTGGAATTATAGCTAAGTGTTTAATTTTTATGTATCTATAAGCATGTCAAGTCTCATTGTTGCAGGCGATTTAGCCCAAAATACGATACCGTCCTTTATTCCAAAATTATCTAAAAATTATGTGTACCAAACACGTCGATAGCTCAATGTAATAGGTGAAATAAAATATTTTTTTTTGTGTGTAAAACCGAACATTATACCGTATACATCTTAGAAAAAAATTAAAATGAACATAAAATATAAAACGTCAATAAAAATAAAAAAACAGTAAAACAGTAAAAAGTCTCCGGAAAGTCATAAAATAATTTTTTTGAGTATTATGTGTGTTTTAGGCAAAAAACAAATCAGGAGAGTGGAAATTTACTTGTCAGCATGGAGTTGATGAATGTACCGGAAATAAAGTTCAGGGATGTGTTCTTGATTTGAACCCTTTTGATAAAGCATTTGATTTTATCAACTGTGCCTCTGCAGGATATACAGGAAATTTGACGTTTTCAGAAATGGTGATTTTACCTCTTTAACTTACAAAATATTTTTTTTATGAATTGTGTACAATAGTGTTCAGTCTTTAAACTAAAAAAAAAGCAGTGTCTTGACCCTTAGCCACAGACACGGTGTATTTATGCCTGGATAGTATGCAATTTCTGATTTCTTCCCACTCCGACTAACTACGGCTTTCCGCGTCTCAGTACCTTTCGAACATTCATTTTAAACCCTAAATCCGAAAATCCTAAAGCTGAATTCAATGGAAACAGAAAAACTCATTGAAAGCTGAAAAATCACTACTGAACGCTGTGATCAGTTTCGATTGACACATGTGACTGAATAATTACTCATCAACGTTTTGAGATGATTACTTTTGATTGATTTTATAAAAGCGCTGGAATGTACTTTTTGTGGATTTTTCTAACCTCCTGACAAGTGACAGATATTAGCCGTCCAGCAGTTTGCTAGCAAAACTTATCATTTGATGACTTTTGATTAGTTTTGGTGTTTCCATTGAACGCAATCATTACAACATCACAGTGATTTTTCACGTGTTCATTTAAAATTTGGCGGCGTAAAAAAAAAGACCATATAACGACGAAATACCCCGATGCGATTTTTACCAATCCCAGCCTAGAACTTTGGATAATCAACCTATGGTCCAAAGAAGTCTTTAGCCCGAAGCGTTCTTGAATTATCGTGGTCACCAATTTCCCGGACACATAGACCGACAGACAGACCGAGAGAGCACTGACAGACCGACATACAGAAATTTGTTTTTGACGGAAATAATATTTTTTGGATATAAAACGTAACTTAACGAAACGAAACATAAAGAAAATCAAAAAAATCAATTTTTTTACTAACACAAGATCTGGTTGGGACAACCAGTTAAATACCTAAATATGGAACAACTACTTGAAGCATGTAGGATCAAAAGGTTATGTCCAATATTTGGAAAACCACAAAATCTTTAAAACTATTTTTGAGATTAAAAAAATCGAAAAAAGCTGAAAGAAAATTCCAATTAACGTAACTTTTTCAGTAAAAACTTACTTTTATTATAAGAATCAACCAATTTTAAAATGAACCCCCCCCCCCAAAACAACAAAGTTATGGGGGTTAAACTTAAAAAAAAATAAAATAAACTATCATTTTTAAAAATTACAAAAAAGGAAATTAAAATAAAAAGTGAAAAGTTTTGAATTTTTTTTTTCTTTTTGTTTTTTGTTTTGAAAAAATTTTTTTTTGTTCTTCAAAAAAAGATCTTAAAGTAAATTAATATGTAATTTTTTTGATTTTTTTTTAATTTTTGGCTTTCAAAATTCAAATTTAAGTATTTGGGAAAATGCAATATACCATTTACCGTGAATAGTATATAATTGACTTGTTTATTTTTTGTAAATATTGCTTATAATTGCTAAATATCAACTGATTTTTTTAGTGTGCCAAGCGAACCAATGTAGACTGGTCCCAAGTTGAAGAGTGCTTAAAAAGCGGAAGAGCAGATGAAATCCTTGCCCTGAATGGTAAACGAACCCAAGCGCTGAAACCAAAAATGCCCTACGTGCCCTATCTTTTGATAAACGGCGAGTGGAGTGAAGCAAAACAGGATGCATCAGAAAAACATTTGTTAAAAGTTATTTGTGATATGTTAAATGAAAAACCTAAAATATGTGCATATGTTAGTTAAATTCATTTATAAATAAACCTTTTTATCATTTTTACTTTATCATAAAAGAAACTAGAATCTATAATTTATTTGAGGCGTATATATATTTGAAGTATTATTAATTTAGGCCATTTCGCCTCAATGATTAATTATATATTTATTTATTTATTTTGTACAAAGAGTTTACAATTTAAAGAAATATTACTTAAAATTACTTACAGGTACTACTCCATAGGATTGTACATTTTATAGTGAACAATAAACCCCTTTCGGGGTTTGTGCGTATACTCCAATTTCTTATAATACAATTAAAATTTATTATATTATGTGATTTGTTTTATGTCATGTCCGAAACCAATATATTTTTGAACAAATTTCTTCATAATTTTCAATTACCCATTCTTCAAACTTTTTCTTAATTTTATGGTATTGTCTATTTTTTAAGTTTTCGGGCATTATATTTATTATTTTATGTATAGTGCCTTTGTG
Source organism: Brachypterus glaber (assembly GCA_958510825.1). Classification (NCBI taxonomy): domain Eukaryota; kingdom Metazoa; phylum Arthropoda; class Insecta; order Coleoptera; family Kateretidae; genus Brachypterus; species Brachypterus glaber. Next base: position 43,955,488 of record OY294047.1, read on the forward strand.
ATGCTGCAAAAACAGTTTTAGGAAGTACTAAATGTTGGTTAGTAATAGATCTTGTTACTGTATCATGTGATACAGGTTGAAATGTATTACTGTTCTTATAGTGAAGTTTGATTATATTTTGTATATATAACTGTCTAACATTCATTAATTTAGCTTCTTTATATACTTCATTTGTACTAAATAATTTTTCTTTAAACAACATTATTCTCAGTAAATATAGATAAAAAATCATTGAGGCGAAATGGCTCAAATTAATAATACTGTAAATAAAAGAAAGTATTGTAGAAAGTATTGTGACAGAAAAAAAAAATATTTTTTTTTTGCTTAAATCATCTTATTTTTTTTCTGAAACGTCGAGAAAAATCAAAATAAGCAAAAAAATAGGTCTGTCTGTTGGCCTGTCTACCTGTATCCACGATAACTTAAGAACGATTCAAGTTATCGACTTGAAATTTGGTTTGAAGGTGTATTTTTACATTATCTTGAACAAGTTCGTATTTCAACAAAATCGGTTGGGGAGAAGGGGGATAAAAAAAAGAGTTAATTTTTTTTTGGTCCTATTTTTTTTATTATTACAAGTGAAGAAAAATTTAGAAACAACATGAAAGAAAAAATAAAATGTTATTGCCATTTTTTCCAATAATTAAAAAAATAATTCCTAGTTAGGTATAGGAGTTATACAAATACATACATACAGAGCGTGTCAAAATCCTTTTGAAGTTTTAAACACATAAATAAGATAACTTAACTTTTTTTTTGGTATATATTTGATATGTTTAGGTGCCAAAATGGAGACAGAGGGACAAGGGGGGATAGTTTTTTAATAGAAAGGGGGTGGTGTGATTCATCATTTTACAGCTCATAAAATTCTCCATTCGAAAATAATTTTTAATTTTTTAACGTTTTTTTTTTAAGGTTTTTATTTTTATTTTTTTTTTGCTAAAAAATGCTATTTTTTAAGATTTTTTTTGTAAAATATTATTTGTATCATTTAAAATTGGTTTAAAAGTATAATTGATGTATTTGATTCAGGAAAAAAACCATTCTTCAAAAATTGTTTGATTTTGTTAAAAAATTACTAAAATTACCACTTTTAACCCTATTTTAAACCCCAGAAAGTTGCTAGGAAAAATTAAAATAATAAGTAGTCAAATAGAGATTTTTATAAGCTATAAAACGATTTACCACACGACCCTTCTTTCCATTAAACATATTAAATATACAAAAAATTATTTGGGTTATGTTATTTACCTGTTCCAAATTTCAAGTTTATATCTTAAGCCGTTCAAAAGTTAAAAGGGAGAACGCTGTGTGTACAAAAAGTAATATTTATTCAGTCGGAAAAAACTAAATTTCAGTTCGAAACATGGTGGATTTTCATTTTTTTGAAAACTTTTTTCGTTGTATTATTTGCATTTTTTATTAAAACATTACACAGGCCCACAAAATAAAAAAAAAGTGGTCCGTGATGGGGTTGAGACCCACCTACTCTTATGTATTTTGGGATGCTGAACACGAATCTGTCATAAAAAATGCACTTCATGAGCTCATTTCTTTGCTACACTGAAAAAACTGTCTAAAATGTTAAAAATCTCATATTATTTCAGTGTAACAAAAAAATGAGCCATTGAAGTGCATTTTTTATGACAGATTCTTGTTCACCATTTCAAAATACATAAGAATAGGTGGGTCTAAACCCCAGCACAGACCACTCTTTTTTTTGTGGCACCAGACAGTTTTTCCAGTGTAGAAAAAAAATGAGTCTATGAAGTGCCTTTTTTATGACAGATTTGTGTTCAGCATCCCAAGATACATAAGAATAGGTGGGTCTCAACCCCGGCACAGACGACTATTTTTTTTGTGGGCCCATAATGTTTTTTCAGTGTAGAAAAAAAAATAAGCCGATGAAGTGCCTTTTTTATGACAGATTCGTGTTCAGCATCCCAAAATACATAAGAATAAGTGGATCTCAACCCCAGCACAGACCACTTTTTTTTTGTGGGCCCAGACAGTTTTTTCAGTGTAGATACAAAATAAGCGCATGAAGTGCCTTTTTTATGGCAGATTCGTGTTCAGCATCCCAAAATACATAAGAATCCGTGGGTCTTAATCACAGCACAGACCACTTTTTTTTGTGGGTCCAGACAGTTTTTTCAGCGTAGAAACAAAATAAGCAGACGAAGTGCCTTCTTTATGACAGATTCGTATTCAACATCCCAAAATACATAAGAATAGTTAGGTCTCAACCCCAGTACAGACAACTTTATTTCTTTTGTGGGCCTGTGTTATTTTATTCCTGGGTCCAGTAAATAGCGTTTAAACCTTCATAAAAGTTACACTGTTCATATGATTAAAATTCACGCAGTTTTTTTGACAAGGTTAATTTATAAAAAAACATAGCCTAAGGCGTTTTAAAATAGTAAACTTTTATCAGATAAGTACTGTAATAATAGCTCATTAGTTACGAAATATGATCGTAATAGTATGGCTAATAAATACATTGCTAAAATGTACAATGATGGTAAGGTTAAGTTTATTGACCCAAATAGAAGTATTTCCGTTTTTTACAATTTCATATTTTTATTTGATTGATGGATATTTTTTTTTATCGGAAATAGCTCACAAAGATATTTTTTATGGTGGCTTTTGAAAATTATTATTTCTTAAAAATGTGCAATGTTAAAATTAAACTTAGTTTTCATGTACTTACTGTATACGGTTTCAGTGATCTGATAATAAGGCATATTTATAGCATCTACAGTGCGTGCATTAAGTCTGGAATCACCCGATTAACTTTTTAGTTACAAGTAAAACACAAAAACCCTCGGATAGGTCGATTTTTATTTTTAATTTTGCAAATTATGGTGTAATAAAAGTTATTAAAATTTGCACCCCCTTGCACCCTCACCCCCCAACTTTTTTTTCAAATAGCAACCTACCCCTTGTGACACTTCGTTGGAAAGGTAATTTAATAAGCTTTCCAACGGTGTATAATAAAGCCTAATTTGGTAAAGGGCTAATGATAAAATGCACAATTTAGTTTATTATAAAGACATGTAAAGTATAACTTTAGTTCACTATAAATGTTCAAATTGATGTCCTTCAGCTCTTTGACAGTGGACAGTAAAAAAACGGGATTAAAATCGATTAAATAGTAAACATAAAATTGGACAATAAAAAGAAAAAAAATTGCATTTTTCAACAGGGTATGAAATATTACAATAAGTTTAAAACAACCTTATTTAGATTCTCAGGAAGGTGCCAAGTAGGAAATAGGGCAACAATTACCATATTATGCGTAATATTTCACACAATGTTTAAATAAAACATGCGTTTTTTCATAGACCCTTTAACAAATTAGGCTTTATCATACACTGTTGGAAAGCTTATTAAATTACCTTTCTAATGATGTATCACAAGGGGTAGGTTGCTATTTGAAAAAAAAAAGTTGGGGGGTGAGGGTGCAAGGGGGTGCCAATTTTGATAACTTTTTTTAGACCAAAATTTGCAGAATTAAAAATATAAATCGACCTGTCTGAGGATTTTTGTATTTTACTTGTAACTAAAAAGTTATTCGGGTGATTCCAGACTTAATGCACGCACTGTATAATAATTGTAATTGAATCGGTGAGATCAAGAAGGGAAAGATTGCACTTTTTGGACGAAATTGAATGAGATAGACATTTTGTTCTTTGGCATATGTTGACACAAAAAAAGTAAACATATCACAAACTGTTGGGGGCACTTCGTGCCTCTACCATTAATAAAGTCTCTGAAAAGTAAAATTTTTCGAGTCGACCTGTAATCTACTATTGCACGCTTATAGATATATAATAGTAATTATATACCAAGGTAGAGAATACATTTTTTATAGCCGAGTGCATTAAATCCCGAGCTACGTAGCAGCGTAGTTTATATATTAGTTTTTTCACTACTAGCTCTATTTAACTATATTTTTATTCAAATAATATAGTAAATTATTAACAGGAAAAACGAACAGTACTGCATTGGCTTCACATGCTTTGGAAAACAAACATCAAATGGACTTTGAATCGGTAGAAATTTTATATACGGAAAAAGACAAAAAAAAAACGTGAATTCGCTGAAATGATTTTTATAAAGAAAGAACAGGAAGCGATGAATAGAAAAACTGATGTAGAGGGACTTAGTGGTATATATTTTAACTTAATTATGGCACAAATAAAATAAAACCAATCTAAAAGAAAACGAAATGTCATCATAACCGGACTAACCACGAAAAAATACTTGTAGTGGACACAGTAGAAGAAGAAGAAGTATTATTTTAATTGTCTGTCAGCTGATACGTTTTGTGTAATAAATTATTATTAATAACTGTAAAAGTATTGTGTAGTCCTTAATAATGTTTTATTTATTATATTGTGTATATATGTATGTGTCTAACGTGTATTCAAACTGGGTTTAAATTTGTGTAAGTAGTTGTTAATGATTTTTTGGTTAACCCAACAAAAACAAAATTTTGGTTATACAGAAACTTGTACATATATAATTTTAATATTGTTTTTTTTCTCTCATAATAAAGGTCTGAGGACGAGGGAAACCACCCTCGAAACGTTACGATTTAAGGAAATAGTTTGAGTATTATTAATTTCAACCCTCTTCCCAAAAAAACATCAACGAATAGAAAAAACCGGGGTAAAAAACACTAAGGTAAATTATTGACAAAAATTATATTTCTTGAAATGTTCATAAAAATCAAGTAGCCTGACTGACGTTTGGACTTTTAGTTTAGTAATTTAGTTTTTTTTAATTTTTTTTTTTTTAATTTTTTTCATAATATTTAGCTAATTATTGATTGTAATAATTGGTAATAATTATGATTAATTATATTAAATAAATAAAAAGTTATTTAAAGCTATTTTGTTGGGTTTAATTAGTAAAAATTTCACAAAGAACTAAAACATCTAAAGTGACAGAAATCAATTGTTTATAAAATTTACTCCTACTAGGAGAGAAAAAATTATTATTGCTACAGGTGAAGAAAATTGATTTTGCAGTCTGAAAACATGATAAATAATGGTATATTCTAAAGCTAGTAGTGAAAAAAAAATATTTACTTAATAAATTCTTTGAGTTATTTAATTAAATAATCATATGAAGGGTATCAGGAGAAAACCAGGAATGCCCATCAGAAACCTTATAGACAGTCCTTGTTTTCTCCCGACACCCTTCATATATTTTCAATGACTAGTTAAATAATTTTATTCACGACTAAACTGTTGTATGATAAATGTATAATTTTCCATGTTTCGCTCGATTGTTGTAACCTCATCAGGATAGTCTTGATTATCACTATTTTATGCACGGCTTGTTCTCATTTTTTTAAGATAAAAGTCCAAAACCTTGAATTATCAAAGTTATTATTTAGAACTATTATGGTACTTGAACCAATTAAGTAATTATTTGCTTAGGTTTTAAATACAATAAGATTGCTTAATGTCAGTGACCGATTTTTATATAATTTTTTTGATTTTTGTAATTTTCTATGGGAACATTTTATACAACTGTACAGGATATACGAATTAAATGTTATGTACCCATTTAACAATAAATTGTTCAACAAATTTACAAAACAATTAAATTTAGGAAAAGTGAAAAAAATATTAAAGTTAAGGTTACTATAATTTATTTGAGAAGGTTACTATATCCTACGTTTTTATTCGGTAGGTACCAGTAGGTATAGCGGCGGTCTGCAGCGTAACATAACCCTACTTTAATAGCCCCTTTTTAATAACCCCCAGAACAGAGCTGTTTTAATAGGGCTTTTTCTAATTCAGTTTATATCAGATCAGTTTAGATTGGATCCAATCTGATATAAACTGAATTAGAAACAGAGCTGTTTTAACAGGTCTGTTTCTAATTCAGTTTACATCTGATATAAACTGAATTAGAAACAGAGCTGTTTTAATAGGGCTTTTTCTAATTCAGTTTATATCAGATGAGTTTAGATTGGATCCAATCTGATATAAACTGAATTAGAAACAGAGCTGTTTTAACAGGTCTGTTTCTAATTCAGTTTACATCTGATATAAACTGAATTAGAAACAGAGCTGTTTTAATAGGGCTTTTTCTAATTCAGTTTATATCAGATCAGTTTAGATTGGATCCAATCTGATATAAACTGAATTAGAAACAGAGCTGTTTTAACAGGTCTGTTTCTAATTCAGTTTACATCTGATATAAACTGAATTAGAAACAGAGATGTTTTAATAGGGCTTTTTCTAATTCAGTTTATATCAGATCAGTTTAGATTGGATCCAATCTGATATAAACTGAATTAGAAACAGAGCTGTTTTAACAGGTCTGTTTCTAATTCAGTTTACATCTGATATAAACTGAATTAGAAACAAAGCTGTTTTAATAGGGCTTTTTCTAATTCAGTTTATATCAGATCAGTTTACATCTGATATAAACTGAATTAGAAACAGAGCTGTTTTAATAGGGCTTTTTCTAATTCAGTTTATATCAGATCAGTTTAGATTGGATCCAATCTGATATAAACTGAATTAGAAACAGAGCTGTTTTAACAGGTCTGTTTCTAATTCAGTTTACATCTGATATAAACTGAATTAGAAACAGAGCTGTTTTAATAGGGCTTTTTCTAATGCAGTTTATATCAGATCAGTTTAGATTGGATCCAATCTGATATAAACTGAATTAGAAACAGAGCTGTTTTAACAGGTCTGTTTCTAATTCAGTTTACATCTGATATAAACTGAATTAGAAACAGAGCTGTTTTAATAGGGCTTTTTCTAATTCAGTTTATATCAGATCAGTTTAGATTGGATCCAATCTGATATAAACTGAATTAGAAACAGAGCTGTTTTAACAGGTCTGTTTCTAATTCAGTTTACATCTGATATAAACTGAATTAGAAACAGAGCTGTTTTAATAGGGCTTTTTCTAATTCAGTTTATATCAGATCAGTTTAGATTGGATCCAATCTGATATAAACTGAATTAGAAACAGAGCTGTTTTAACAGGTCTGTTTCTAATTCAGTTTACATCTGATATAAACTGAATTAGAAACAGAGCTGTTTTAATAGGGCTTTTTCTAATTCAGTTTATATCAGATCAGTTTAGATTGGATCCAATCTGATATAAACTGAATTAGAAACAGAGCTGTTTTAACAGGTCTGTTTCTAATTCAGTTTACATCTGATATAAACTGAATTAGAAACAGAGCTGTTTTAATAGGGCTTTTTCTAATTCAGTTTATATCAGATCAGTTTAGATTGGATCCAATCTGATATAAACTGAATTAGAAACAGAGCTGTTTTAACAGGTCTGTTTCTAATTCAGTTTACATCTGATATAAACTGAATTAGAAACAGAGCTGTTTTAATAGGGCTTTTTCTAATTCAGTTTATATCAGATCAGTTTAGATTGGATCCAATCTGATATAAACTGAATTAGAAGCAGCCCTGTTAAAACAGCTCTGTTAATTATATTAGCAGCCTTGTTAAAGCGTCTCTGTTATAGGGGCTATTAAAAAGGGGGCTATTAAAGTAAGCTTATGTTACGCTTGAAAAAAAACTGCTAATTTTGGCGGTTTGTGTTTAAAACAAGCCGCAAAGATTTATAATGCTTTGTATAGGATAATTCTTGCAGTTGCAACTAGCTTTTTTTCCTGGTGAGGTTTTAAGTTAGTCTTCATTAAATTGCAATTTTTAAGTGGCGCCTACAATTTGTTTTGTTAAATGGTCTTTTTTTTCAAATTTGGTAAAACTTACTCTTTTAATGTGGGAAATTCGTAGAAAGATGACACATTTTTGCGAGAAAGTGAGGTGTATTAATTTTGTAACTGCTCAAGGCTACATAAGATACGCAAGGCTTAATTACGATAACATCGTATACAAAAAGTAAAAAAAGAGAAACATTTTTATAGTTCTATTAAAAAATAGATATTTTGACTATATCTGGTAATTTATCACATATATGCAAATTAAAGTTATTGTTATAGTCAGAAGAACATAATAAAAACAAATGATATTTTAGGTGTTCCGTTTAGAACTAGACAAACAATTAAGAAATAATTAGGAAATACAGCTAAAAAACTGTCGGTTTTTTTATTTTAAATTATTCCTAATTTGTAGTGTTATTAAATATTTTTAAGAAATGCGACTCCCTGATCTTGAATACTTATATTACTCAAAAACCAGTTATTTACTTGGCAAAAGATAATACTTAACTACACCATTTATCCCGTTTAACATCAGATAAAATTAATTGAACATCTTTTCTATTTTAAGCGAAAGAGAGTTTTTATTTGTTTATTTTAAACTAGATTTTTATATATAATATACACGCAAAAAATAAAAAAATAACACGATAGCTGACAAAAAAATCTACCCATTTTTTTTACTGACTGGATTTTTGAATCCAAATACAAACAAATTCTGTTTTAACATTATAAGAGCAAATAAAAAAAAGTTTAGCAAAAATACTTTTTAAATTTTTTCTACTCAACGAAAAAAATATATTATTTTGTGCTTTTGCTTTTCTTAAAAAATACTTTTATAAAGGCCTCTTTTTTGCAGAAAATTATTTTTTGTATGGGTAGGGGTGCATCTGAGCGAGAAAGTCACCACGGTGGAACCGTATCGTTCAAATAACAATGTTTCTATACATTTCCCCCCAAATAGTCAAAAAAACAAGGTTGACCCACGTTAATATCGACACGCTGTATAAATCCCACACTCAGAAAAACTAAATTTTAAATCAGAAAATTTCGTTGGATTTTTAATACTGAATGTTATTTGTTAATAAATATTTTTCATGTATATCGCCACCATTGGTATTTAATACTGTATTGTATATAAAATGTTGTGCTGGTACATTTGAATCCCCACGCAACATGTGTTTATTAATACTAGCATGTTATAGTAAAAATTACTGTAACATTTGGTAAAGAATATCACACTTATAGTATGGTATACTTTGAGTTGTTGTTAAGTTGTATTACTGATCTAGTTTAATGTATGTTAAGAACAGCTTAATAAAAAATCCCAAATACAGCAAATTAAATTACCGAAATAAAGCTAAACGCAGGTTTAAAATGCGTGGTACAGACCATTTAAGCTGTTAAATCTAAGCGTGTTACTTGGGAAACACAGTATTAAAAAAAAATGCAAAAAAATTTGGCAAATTCTCAAAAATAAAAATGTCAAAAATCTTTAAAAAATATATAAAAAAATATTTTGACAAAAAAATCTGATTTAAAAAAAAATCCCAAAAAAATGTTTAAATTTAGCAAATACAAAAAAAAAACAAAAACAAAAACTTAAATTTATAGGTAGGAGTTACTTAAATCGTGGTATTCTTTCTCTATGTATACGCTAATATTGACACGCTGTATAAATCCCAGACAAAGCCGATGACCATATCCACTATACCGTGGTACCTTCGACCTGTCAAGTGCATCCCATGTTGGTATACCACCAGGTACCACCTCGTTAGTGAGTTGAGCTAGTGCTGAACAGTACGCTGGTAGCGTGTTTCAGGAGTTCGGTTAAGGTGTTGTGTACATGTTGGAACTTTGATCTCAGATACTGACTGAAGTCTTGATAAGGGACGACAGTATGGAGTGTTTAAAGGTGAGTTGAGCCTAGTGGTTCCAATAAAGCCTGAAAAAGAAGATGTATTTTTAAGTATACAGGTTGTACCAAAACTCGCCTCTATCTTTAAAGGTACACATCATCGGCTAAGAGGTAAATTTACCTAAACATATTTTTTTTTCAAAATCTGTATTTTTACAGAATCGGATACAAAATTTATTAAATATTAAACCGATCATAAAATTCTAAGGTATTCAAGTGTTTTAGCTAGACCTTTAGATGACATTTCTCATCATTGACATCAGGCAGTAATATAATAGGGATACTTTTCAATTAAAACAGGATAGTTCAGAACAGAAATTGATCTAATAAATATAATAGATATAATACAAAAGCGCCCGGAAATGTAAAAAAATAAGTACACAATAAAATAAGATATACAAAAATCTTTAAAAATAACATAATTTTAAACTGGATTCTATATCCCCTTTATGTCATTTTTAGTACCTATACCGATTTTTGTTGAATTTAAAATAAAATAGTTAAGAATAAAATGTTCATAGGGCTTTCATGATTTCAGACAAGAATTCCCTAGACACAGAACTCCTTAAACTAACCAAAGCCTTGACCATGAACGGTTATACCAAAAAAGACATTAATAAGACCATATACAAATACAGAAATCCCAGACCCAAACAACAGGACAATAGTGACAATGACAGACAGACACAAGTTATACTTCCCTATGTAAGCGGTATCACGGATAAAATAGGTAAACTTTTGAAAAAGTCAAATATTAAGCCTATATTTCGGTCCAACCAAAAATTAGGTCAATGTTTGACTTCAACAAAAGACAAAATACCCCTGAGTTCAGAAGGCGTATATAAAATACCCTGCTCCTGTGGTACGGTTTACATAGGTGAAACTAAGAGAAAAATTTCTACAAGACTTCAAGAGCATGAGCGCAATATAAGAAAGAAACAAATTTCCTTATCGGCAGTAGCCGAACATGTACATGAAACAGGTCATAAAATCAATTTGTCTGAAACAAAACAAATATTAACAGAAAACAGAAAAATGCCAAGGAAGATACGGGAATCGATAGAAATCATCAAGCATCCTAACAATATCAATCGGGACACTGGTTACCACTTACCTGCAATATGGAAGTCTTTGATAGGAAAAACCTCGTCACGGGTGAATAACCACAACTCGTCATAAATAGTGACACAAGTTGATTCGAAACTTAGTTTCAGATTAATCCCTGAAGATGTCTCTAGTAGTAAGAGACGAAACGTCGGAAAGTGAAAATCCATTAACACGGTCTAAACCCGAAAGTGAAAGTTCTTTATATCTTAATGGCCGTGAAAGCTTAAAATCTAAAAAAGAATAAAATGATTTAAATACATTAACGAATTAAGTGCTCTTTAAGGTATCAAAAAAATATTTATAGTAAGTATAAATCATCAACAAAAATTTTGAAATCGTTTTTTAAGTTTCCTGAAAAAATTGAAATTATCGAGATAGGTAAATTTACCTCTTAGCCAACTACATACTAAATCAAAAAATATTTAAAAAAAGTTTATATTAATCGCTCTTAAGGGCGTTGTTGCCTACCAAAAATGAGGTTTTTATTTAATATCCCTGAAACCCTTTGAGATAGAGGGACAAGGTTTTGCCAAGGTTTTGCCATTATTTTTACAAATTATGTATTCTTTAAGTAAAAATATATTAAAAGATTCTTTTAGTGTAATACTGTAAAAGCAACTGTTTTCGAGGAAAATCTATCAAAAAAAAATTATAGGACATGCCCTTAAAAAGTGTTACTATTTATAAATTTAAGAGTCCATAACTCACTTAATATTTATTTTTGGGTCAAGGTGTAATAAACTTTTTTTCTTAGTTTTTAATGTGGAATCGCTCTGTAGTGTCAAATTATTTTATTATCGCTTTTTTGTGTCAAATTTAAGGGACCTACGTTTAATGGGCCATAACTCCATTAGGACCGATTTGCAGCCCTATGTTTATAAGACTTTTTATCATAGTTTTTAATATATTATTTGCCCCTTCAAGGACTGACGCGAGTTTTGGGACACCCTGTATATCCATAGAAAAGTTCTAAAAAACTATCGTTTTCTTTTCTTTTTAACTTTGAAGAGATAAGTATTTGTAGTTAAAGTTGCCGATAACTTATTTATAATAAATACACTGCCCCACATTAAATTCCGGACAGCTAAAAAATTGATATTTTTTAAATTCAAATATTTCTAATTAATGGATTTGACTGATTCTTTTTTTGTTTTGAAACTTAAACCTTCTCTACTTTTGTTTGTTTTAAGAATGATTATTTTTTTTTCGTATTAACAGCAACAAATAATGTACAACTATGTTTTTTACCCCATTTTCTAGGACTTGCATGTTACGCCACTGCAACTGTTTATCAAATGATTAAAGTATTTCTTATTACCGCAGTTTTAATGAATATTTTCTTTTTTATTTTTTTACATTTTTACTTCTGGTTTAGGAGATATCAGGATTTTCCTGAAAGTTGTAATTTTTTCAGTTAACTTAAAAAGTACTACATGAATTTGATTGATGCTGTGCTTTAAATTTTAAGCTTAACCGAGTTACGTTTTTCTTCTAATCAAGTTTAACATAAATTGGGTTTGAAAAACTTAAGTAGAAGAAAAAATACGGGGTCACTCCGTCCGGCTGCAGTTTTGCGAAATCACCGTTAAGCCTCCGTCAGATGGCAATAAAAAGTTGCCCCGGGATGAAGAAACTGTAGAAGAAGAAGTAAAGACATGAGCGTTGAAGAAGAAGTAAAATACAAAGCTTCAAATAAAAAAATCCTCTGATTTAGTACTTTTTGAGTTGACTGAAAAAATGACAACTTTCAGGAAAATCCTGATATCTCCTAAGCCAGAAGTAAAAAAGTAAAAAAATAACAAAGAAAATATTCATTAAAACTGCGGCAATAAGAAAGAATTTAATAATTTGATAAACAGCTGCAGTGGCGTATTATTTGTTGCTGTTAATACGAAAAAAAAAATTTAATCATTCTTAAAACAAACAAAAGTAGAGAATGTTTAAGCTTTAAAACTAAAAAAGAATTAGTCAAATCCATTAATTAGTTTTCGAAATCTTTGAATTTAAAAAATGTAAATTTTTTAGGTGTCCGGAATTTAATGTGCGGCAGTGTTAATAAATTATACCTGTTTAAATTATAATTTACAGAAATTTATTATGAAACTAAATTTTATTTACAATTAACATATTATTTATAATTTTGATTAAAAACGTATCCAGTGTTTTAATAAAATTCGCCAAATGAGGTACATGTTCGATAAATTGCCATTTGTTTAATAATATTAAATGAGTATAGTATGACTGAGGAGTTTCTGTTAAAAACGCAGCCTATCCAAAAAATACACTGCGTGAAATGGCCGAAACTACTTCTTCGTTGGACTTGCCTTTTTGCTAGGGAACCTAAATAAAATAACATTAAACGTCACTGAAGGTTAATGTCACTTTATTCAGGGTCACTACTTTTTGCAAGCTTCGTATCTTAACTCGAATACAAGGTTTTCCCAATTTTTTGAAAATTCTTAAAATGGGAAACCATACTTGTCTAGCAAAGGTGTTTTTTCTGACATTTACACATATTTTTTAAATTTGACTTAAGCCCAAATTCTTCTCAGGTATAACAATATATTTTAAAAAAAGTTAAGGGAAAGTTCAAGTATTACGTAACGCAAATTTTGATCATTTTTACTAATCTTTGGCTTTAATTTTATGTTCGAAAACACCGAATATCCACCGTCGAAACGTCAGAACAAAATTGGATAACAATTTTAATCAGATCCAAAGCCCTATTCTCCAAAAACAAGAAGCTTAAATTATACAAATCGGACAAAACTTTCAATTAAAACTTGCTAAGCTATAAGAGACCTTTAAAGATAGCCTTCTTTGAAGCTATTTTATGGCTAAATTTTCATATTTAAGAACACCCCTAAAATTTTGTAATGTTTTAAACTATATCAGAACCTGTAACCACTTATAATATATGTATAATATTAGATTGCTTATTGAAAGCTACTCGTCATATAACAAATAAATATTTAAAAAAAAAACTTGAAATTTATTCCACTGTCGAACTCTTTATTAAGTGTTATAGGTTAAATTAAAAGAATATCAAAAAACATTTCATAACTTAAAAATATGCTAAATGTGATTTATACGTTATATAATATGAAAAATGGACAGAATTTAATTTTAATTTATAGCGAAATAAAACTGAAAATCATTTTCAGTGCAATTTTCCGCCACTATAGGTTTTTAAAAGCACTGATTACACTCTCCGCAGCTATAAAATTAAAAACTTAAAATAAACAAGTAAATAATTTATTTTTTGCACGACCAAGACTAAAACCTAATTTTACGCTTTCATTTTCGGGACTAAACTTGTCGTTTTTCTCCCTAGGGAATAAAAATCACGGCAACCTTGATAATATTAAAATATTATACTTACTATGTGCTTTGCTGGTTCAAAAATTAGGTTTGGTGGTGTTTTGTAATAAATTAGCGATTAAAACCAATTTATTTGATTTTAACAAAGAAAACCTTTAAAAATAACATTGTTATAACAATTTATACATAACTTAAAATTTATCATCTTCGCCCATTTTTTTGACGTTTGTGTCAACCATATGAAAATCAAATTGAAATCGCGATAGCCATGAAACTGACTTTTCGCAATTTACAGGCATCTTGATTAAATTACGAAAATAAAACAACCGATTTAAGACGCGTGGTTTTTAATTTTATCTACCTACCTAAATTATGTTTGGTCCTGCAAAAAATAGTGTATATATCTCAGGACTAAACTTGGCTGTTTTAGTCCCTTGCATTTCTGTTTCCCTCGCTCACTACGCTCGCTCAGGAAACACTAATGCAGCGGGACTAAAACAGCCAGTTTAGTCCCTTGGTATATAAATAACTATTTTTTTTTAACTATACATGCTTATAAAAAAATAAAAGATTTTTAAGCTTGTAGATACTGAAAAGGTTTTATTTTAATGGTCCTTTTTTAAATGATAGCAAAGTTTTATTTGACCTAATAATATATCATTCGATTTGGCAAAATTCTAAAAAAAGTTTAATAAAACCAATAAAATTTACAGTTTTGGATTTATAGATTCTGGAATAAATCTCTAGGTTTGAAACGTTCGTCCTTTCCAGGAAACCTTTATAATGTTAAATTTCATACTAGGTATATATATTTTTTCTGGAAATCCCTCTGGAAATCCTTTATGTGACAAGTCTCAGAAAATTATATAATATATAATAAAATAAAATAATATTAATAGTTTTTACTTAAATAAGAATATACTTCAGTTACTTAAATAAAATGTTATATATACATATAGTTTAAGAAAATACCCTGAAAGTCAAGAAGTGCTACTTATATTATGCTAAGCAATTCATCAGTTTGCAGCTTATTTATTTATCCTTGACAAGTTTTTCTATAAAACCAGGCTTTTAAAGTTGATAAAGTTGTACACAAGTATGTCAATCAAAAAAAGATTATCTCTGTCGATATGTAGTTTCAAGAGCTTATTTTCAGATATTTTTCAACATTAAAAATGTCTGCTGGAGTCCCTGAATGATACTTAGTTATTTGATAGATTTGATATTTTAAGCCTAAGAAATTTGAACTTTAAACTTGACCTAGTGTGGATATAGGCTCTGACATGGATTATAAGAACTTCAAACTTTTACTTTGTGATTTGTGAGTCATATATACTCGACGCATTATCTATCTGAGTAACAAATTGGATCAAGGAAGCTATGATTAGTGGTTTAAAAATGACTTTTAGTAATATTTTTGTAGCCCATTTGTGCTTTTGATAATTTTTAACATTTAGGTTAAATTGACCGTCATTTTACGTCTTACAAATAATATCAAAATCTGTTTAAAAAGTAAAACTTTGTTCAAAATTATAATAAAAGTAAGTTTTTTTATTCATAAAGTGCTATTATAAACTTAAATTTAACATTATCTGAATAAAATTACGGACCAGTATGATTTTAACCAAAAAATTCTCTGTTATAGTGTTTACTTTAAAAATTTATAGAGCACTGCATTATATTACTTCATTTAAACAAAATGTTTATAGATTGATGCTTTAGTTTTCTTTTTATGCACTTTTCTTGTTATTTCTTCTTGCTAAAGCAAATTATTTGGATTTTTTTATAAATGTCAAAATAATGTCTTGATTGACAATAAATTTTAAACAAGATGAAAACCTTACATAAGGAACTAAATATATTCTGCCAACCAAATAACAAGAAACAAATGACCATCAACTCAGATAGATAATACGCGGAGTTTATATACAAGGTCAAACGTGTTAACATTTTTTCACAGTTTACTAAATAATTATAAATCACTCATTGCAAATATTCTATTAAACTTATTAAAGCTCTATTTTTAGTTTTTTAATTATATCTTTTTTAGTATTTTTTTTTTATTTACAGAATACTTTTCGCTTCACCAACTTTAGACTGTTTATAATTTTATTAGCACTACCTCATATACATACAGCAAACATAAAAGACATACTTAACTTAAACACAGATTCACTTCTAAGTTCACCTCAAGACAGCACAGAATCACTTATTCGTGTTCCAAGAGAGAATAAATATTATTTGAGCCGATATGGAGCATCAAGTAACGATGTTGCCAGATCGATTAAACCCGAAGAATCCCCTGAAGCGCGGGAAATAAGTGGCACCCCTGCAGCGGTAGGAAAGAGGTGTATCAGATGTGACTCGGGATATCTAGATTCTAGAAGAGGTGGATACGGCGGATATGGTGCATCCGGTGGATATAGTGGATCCGGTGGATATGGTGGATACGGCGCATCCGGTGGATATGGTGGATATGGCGCATCCGGTGGGTATGGGGGATACGAAGATAGACGAAGAGGTTACGAAGACAACCGATACGATCGATATGATGATCGATATCCCGAGAGAGATCGTTATTCCCACAGAGATACTTATGACGACAGAGATAGATACCAAAGTAGATACAGTGACAGATACGATCCTTACCGTAGTCATGAACGTAATAGATACGATGATTATGACAGGGGTTACGATCGAGGTTATGACAGATATGACAGAAACCGTGGTTATGACAGATACGATAGAGATAGATACAATGACCGTGGAGTAGGATATGACAACAGAGGTTATGACTATAGAGAGAAATATGACAGAGAAAGCTATAGACCTTGGGATGAAACTTATAGAGGAACCTCAGGATTTGATGGTAGTGGTCGAGGGTACTACTTTGCATCAGGAAGACCGGATTATGGAACTTCGTCAGGAGGTTATTGGGGAACTGGAGGAGGGGGTGGTTATGCCAGTAACTATTATTATGGAGGCGGAGGAGGACGTGACGATTACAGGGATAGAGATCATGGCTCCGGGTAAGAACAAAATAGTTAATAAATTAATTGAAAAATTTGGTACATTTTTAAAAATGTAGGAAAATATATATGTAATAATTTACTATTCCTTAAAACTACTTTTGTTTTGATTAACGCAGTCGTCAAAGAGGTTCTTGAAACCAGAGGTTGCTTTCTTTTTTGGACAGTAGTTAGGTTATATCCAGTCTCTGCTTTTAGCATTAGATGTTGCTAGCTGTTATTACTGTTCCTTACAATGATTTCTACTTCATATATTATATGGAAAAGATTTGATTTTCGTAGTTATCCTTCTACCGGTATGTGGCTCTGAAGAGTGCAAAAAAACACGAAATCGATCAGTCACTTTGGTTGGACTACTGCGTTAATCAAAATAAAAGTGGTTTTAAGGAATAGTAAATTATTACACAAAATAGTTGTTTTCCTACGACCTAGTTAGTAGTTAGTGCTCATTTTCCACCTGTTGCAGTGACAGCGGTGGGAAGGCTGATTTTACATATCTGCTGTCATAGAATGAGTAAATTTCAAACACAAAACATCAACATTCCAAATTAATTTTAAGACCATTTTGGTGATTTTTGGATGTTTAGGTGTTAGGTCGTAGAAAAAATAGTATACGCACCTCGAGGCAAATCATTTCAGTACACATCGAGTGCTAGGTTCACGTACTCCGTGCGTAATATACTATAACTTAAGTGGTGCGCAAAGAAATTCTAAACAAGTTTAGTGAATATACCTACCTCAGTACGGATTTTTTTAAGATCCTTTTACTAACCGAAATTCAAGAACCGATCCTAAGCCGAACGTCAGGCGAGGTCTTGATACATAGGCAAAAAAGGCTTTGCAAAAGTTTAATAACTTATTATTATTTTTTTTTAATTTTAACAATAATTTTATTTTTATTTTTCATTAGGGAACGTTCAAGTATAACGTAACGCAAATTTCATCATTTTTAGGTATTACTAATAAGCCCTTAATTTAAAACAAAAGTATAATTTTGTGTTTTCATTTATTGTAAACTAGTGTAATATTTATTTCTAAGAAATGAGTGGAAAATGCGACTGTCTGAAAAAAAACTAATTAAACTTGTAAATAGTCTTTATTTATTAAAGACCAAATTGCGCTCTTTTTCTTCCACGAGCTTAAATTCCTGTTTCCAAGATGCTATATTTAAATCTAAAATAAATTGAAGTAAAAATATATTTTCCAGATGTAGTTTTTACCATACCAATTTAGAACAAAAACTAGTTCAATTACATTAATTGGAAAGTAATACCTATTAAAGTCTCATCTAATCGGCGTTTTATCCTATAAATCGTTTTTAATCCTTTTGAAAATACCTTCTGCTAGGTACAGATACTTCGGTCGAATAAAGATTAAATTTTTCTACACTAATCAAGGTTTGAGCGTCAAAGTAGAGATTGCGTTTATTCACATTGATATTAGGGCTTTTCTTTTTTTAAAGGAGGGTATCGCATTTTGGGCTAAATCGCCTGCAACGATAAGACTTTACATGCTTATAGATACATAAAAAATAAATACTTAGCCAAAATTTCAGCCCTTTTTACATCCCGTAACATACTTTAATTAATTATTTTAATTAAGAATTTTGATATATGTCAATTAGTGTGTTTTACTGCATCATTCTGCAGTAGGAAATGTTTGAACAGAATGAAACTAAGCACAAAAACGGATTATGTCAATTGTCAAAATTAGGCCAAGAGAAGAAGAAGACGAGCGATATTTTATTAAATGTTTTGGTTAATTTCTGAAAATCCTAACTAAGTCTTATCTATGCTGAAAATATATTTCAGGACTGCAGTACATTACATGTAATGGATCGTGATAACCAAAGATATTTAGTTATTTTTCAGATTATTAGGCTAATTTGTGAAAATTAACAGTATAGCCGACAAATGCTATTAGATTCTGGACCCAAACTTAGTTCAGATATTTTAATTAATATAATAAAAAGTAGGTATTTTAATCCATAGTAAATATTTCCAAAAAAAATAATTAACTTTTAAAAAGTAGATAGGTACTTATTATTGCAGTACAACAAAATTAAATGTATGAGGGTAACTAGGTATATGTACTTACTTTCTTTGTTAAACCAATACAGTTTTCCGTTGTTTCCGTACTTAAGTTCGTCCATATTTTTAATTATAAACGCAGGATCAC
This sequence comes from Brachypterus glaber, assembly GCA_958510825.1. Taxonomy (NCBI): domain Eukaryota; kingdom Metazoa; phylum Arthropoda; class Insecta; order Coleoptera; family Kateretidae; genus Brachypterus; species Brachypterus glaber. The sequence goes on from OY294047.1 coordinate 43,974,761, forward strand.
AAATGTAACCTAATTTTGTGTGTAGAATAAACATGAAAACAGTTAGTTATTTTTTTATTTTGACAATTGACATCTGTCATTCTCTTCATTCGGACCTCTCCCGATCGTTTGGTCAGAATGGCGAGAATGGTCAAATGTCAGCAGTAAAACGATGATTCCGTTCAAACCAGTGGCACCAGTGGCAACAGAATGATGCAGTAAAACGCAATAATTACACGAAACTTCAAGTGGCAAATGTCATTTCGTCAAAATAAAAATAACTTGGCACATTAACTACTACAGTGGGCCCAAGTGGGTCTGTGTTGTGTTCACTGCTCTGGAGTATAATATTATTATGCTGTAATTCAATGTGTAATTAGGCTGGACATGTGACTAGCTTCTTAAGTTTCAGTACGATTATGGAGTTATTTTTGAGGTATTTATACTATAATAACATTAGCTTCAACCAAAGTAGTCCATGGGACAGTGTTACCCAAGACAAGTAATTTAATCTGGCTTTCAACATCTTAAATTAGTTTATTTCCATGATATGATTTAAAACTAGATTATGAAAAAGTTATACATAGACTTTTAACTTTTAATATTAATTAAATATATTATTTAAAAATAAGTATATTTAATTAATATTGTACAGTGTTTTTATTATACATTCTACCTAAACGTATTTACGTTGGTTTTGTAAATAAACAAAAAATATTGCTTCTTTTCAGTATGAGAGTCACATTTAGCGCAAGAATAATACGATGTTGTCGGGTTTACGATAACAAATAATTCCTGAGTTTTTATTATTTTTTTTTTTATTTTTTTCTTTATCAACAAATAACACAGTTTTTTTATCATTTCTTTTCATCATTTTGCACTTTTTTTAAACAAAAACATATTTTTCTTATTTAGCCCAAAACTCCTATTTAAAACGATACCCTTCTTTATTATTATTATCTGTTAAATTTTAAATATAAAACGTTCTTTTTTTAGTCAAATTTCCCTTTTTGCTGCAGACCCCATTCGAGCACATTTTTCTGGCTTTTTTTAACAAAAAATTCTTCTGGTGATAGTTAAATGAAATTTATGAGGAAACGTATTTTATAAACTTTTTAACTATATTAATTATGATAAAATTATTTCATCTTTAAGAAAAGGCTATCTCATTGCACATCCTGATGTGACATCAGTAAGAATTTAGGTTTAAGTTAATTTTTTAACTCTCCATAGGTAGGGGCTAAGAAAAATGCGGTAAACTATATTAAACTTATACATTTTAAATATTTAAAATAATTAGAATCTAATACTTATTTCACTATAACCGGGTATACCCTTGCAAAGAGTGCGGTTTGGCTAAATTTAGAAGCAAGAACATTAAATAGTTCGGAAAGTTTGTAACAACTTTTAAGCTATTTGAAATTCAAAATTAATTAAAAATAAAATTCGTAAATACTCTAATGCAATCAAAAAGTTTATCTAAATTTAGAATTCTACTAAAGGGTTTAGTCTCTAAAGTGAATTAAAACAAAATAATGGATAAGCCATGTTTCTCTAAAGAACCAATTTGAAATATCTAGCTTTCAGTTTATTTACCCAGCGAAAAATAAATAAAAAATACAAAGTAATATGATATAAAACTGTGCCTACTCATATTTTATTTTTTTTTTAATTTTTGAATTCATACGTAAAACCATCAGCACGGTGCGATTTATAATTCGTTTAACGGCGTTGAGTCCCAGCCTGACTATTTTATATTAAAATGTGTGTTGTCAAGAAAATATTAATAGGTACTTCGAAACCGTTCTACATATTTAAATTGATTTTACAATTGAATATTGGATGTTTGTAATGTACTTTTGTGAAAATTATATTTATTTGAAACGAAAAGTCTCTATAACTCACTCCAAGTCTCTAATATTTGTACTTGGTCAAAAAGAATGAGAGTTCAAGACCAAAACCTAATTTGGGGCTCTCCATGACTGTGCCTATCTAAACCAAAATAAATAAATAAATAAATAAAGTCCTATTGGGTCACTTTAATTTAGTGTCCAAAAGGTCATTTTAAAGAAGAAGAAAAAGAAGAAGAACTCATTGCAACGTTGCCGATATTTTGTGGTTGCGTGTATCTATTTCCGGTTAACTAGTTTACGTTAACGGTGGTTTGGTTTGGTTTTTTTGTTGGTTTGGTGTTTTTTTTTAATGGGGGCCGTTGGTTTACAAATAACGTAAACCAACGGCCCGCATTAAAAAAAAAACACCAAACCAACCAAAAAACTAAACCAAAATATCGGCAACGTTGCAATGAGTTGTGACATTCATCCTCTGTTTTTACAATATATTTGATCATAAAAAATTTGCAAACAATAGATCTTGGAAGCAGGTATTACGTAAACTAAATGAGGTCATTTAAAATTACTAAAGCTTTGGTTTCCTCCAAAAGTCGCAGTCGCTGACGACTGCGACCGGGTAGCCGCGACCAGTCGTCACGACCCTACCTGTTTTCCTCGGTCTCGTCAGTCGCCAGTCTATTAGCTGGCCATTTTATAAATAGCTGTTTTTTTGTTTGTTGAAAAAAAGTTCGAGGTGTCCAAAAAATAATTAAATATTAATCAAAATTGTTTGTTTGTTTGTTTGTTTGTTTGTTCGTTTGTTTGTTTGTTTGTTTGTTTGTTTAACCTCCTACTATTCTACTTAATTAAGCATCCCCTAAGTCCAGAACTTGTGTGGGCTAGTAGTAGAGGGAACCACCGGCTTATACTGACTTTCGAACCAGTTTCTAGGGAGTGTCCGTTTCACTTATCGCCTTCGACAAATTTCAATTATTAATTAACTGAAAAAGGCAAATCGGCGCCAGTGAGAATCGAACTCACGATAGTAGACTTGCTATGCATACGCGCTAGCCACTACGCTATGCATCCCACAATGCCTTTTAGTATGTTGTATTATGTAATAAAACACATTATATAGTTTTTTTTCAAAAAAAGTGTAGGACGTTTATTTTTAAAAATCTTTAAAAAAACCGCAACACCCAGTCTAAAAATAAACACATTTCAAAGCAATTTGTACATATTATTATGATTTTTGGCCAAATATCATCTCTTTTATCGAAATCAAGTGATTTTTTTTATGGGATTTGTGATTTTTTTTTGGGCAACCTGTTATTTTTATTAAAAAAATAAATATGGGGCCTTAATTGTTACTTGATAATGAACTTCTAAAAAAAATGACCCATGAAAAAATTTTCTAAGTAACCGTTTTGTAGTATAAATAAGCTTCATACGTCAATTTTTATAACGTTTTTACTCTTGTAGAGCCATTTTTTCATGTAAAAGGGTAATTTCTTTTTGAATATTCTATTATTATTCAAAAATGATTTCCCCTAAAATCGCCTGATTTCAACGTTTTTATATATAAATAATAATAAAAAGGCTTAACATGTTTTCTCTCTCTCAAAAAACCGCCGGACGCGACCTCTAAATATTTTTTAAAAATCTGAAAAAATTGAGGGTCGGTTAGTGACCTAGTGAACATTTATAGGAGGTGGGTCTCTAAAAAAATCAATTTTTTAATTTTGACTATCGCTGAATGGTGTGACCATACTCTAACAGTGTAATAGAATAGTTTTAGTTTTTTCCCTATATGCATAAATAAAATCAAGTATTTAAAACAGTAATAGGTCATTGGTCATTTTATGACCTCTTTTATTTTGGTAGTGTTATGCAATCTCTATTCAGGTGAAAAATTCAAAATCGATTGTTTGCAACTTTTCGGTGAGAAATATTCAAAAAACACACAGAAAGTGAAAACCACCGGATTTTTTAATACCTATTTCCGGTCATTTGGAACCGTGGACGGAAGTGAGTTCACGTACTGATTCGCCAGTGTGTTAATGTTAATTATTATATGCTGTTCATTGTCCGCCATTCTTTGTTAAAATTTTTACCAGAATTTCATAACAACTTTAATATATTGCTACGCATTTCATAGTATAGGCTATAAAGTATATAGTATACAGGGTGATACAGAAATAAGGTACAAAATTTTAAGGTGTGATTTAAGGTCCAAAAATTTGAAAAAAAGTTCATATAAAGGTTGGTCCTGAGGTAGCTACGACCCTTCTAAGGGTACATCTGAAAAATTGTTTTTATAATTTCTCAGGTATATTAACGATTTGCACATGCCTTAACATTGATAAAAGCTATTCTTTTATGTACCAAACAATTTTGAACTTTACATATTTTTATATACATGTATAGCCCTGTGTACAGGACTCCAGAACCCTTTCCCTATTATAAAGTTTTACAAAAACTTGGTCATTATGGGGGAGGCATAGGCCTGATATAATTTATGAACCTCCCCTATTATTCGTGTCTGAAATAGACTGCAGTGACTCACTTGCGAAAGTATGCTAAAAGGCAAGAATCATACCAATTGGGTGCGGTTCGCGTAACCGTCTGAGGAGAATCCCAAGTCCAAACGAGAGCAGCATAAAACGTTTTAGGTATAAGTCACTACAGTCTATTTCTGACACGGATAATTATCCGTTTATTATTATATAATAAGTTAAAAATAAATTTTTAGGGTACCTCTTTTCTGCACTTTTAAATTTTTACCAGTTCTTCGTCTATTTAAACCTCTTTTATTATCCGACGACCGGAACGCGGAAGAAGAGTTATGTTTTAAGGTGTTTGTATGTGTGTATGTATGCACGTTTGTCTCTTCCACTGTATAGCCCAAACTACTTGGCCGATTTTAACGATCGGGCCGTCAAAAGATTTATTGAGATCATATAAGTTACACAGAGAAGAATGAAGATGAAGAAGCTTATTTCGGGCTCTCCATGTCCATGTTTTATTTACAAGAAATAAACTATAACATAGGCTATATAAAATTCCACGTTTCGATAATATTAATAGTCGTCATCAGAAATTTAACATAAAATCAAATTAACCTATAGTTTTTTTATTGTGAATTTTGTATTATAAGGTCCATATTAAATTTAAAAATTACGTTTAATTTACCTACGTTTCGGCTTTTCATCATCATTAGAAATTTAAGGAAATATCAGAAAAATGTATAGATTTTTATTATGAATTCGGTATCATAGGATCCGTATTAAATTTATAAATGGTTTTGATTTATCAACGTTTCGGTTTTTTTATTTTCTTTATCAGGCATTATCCAGTCTTAGTTTTTTGTAGTCAGGTTTTTTGGCACCTCAGCTTATTAGAAGTAATTGGATGGCTTTTTGCAGAATATCCAAATCATCCCACAAATTTTTTAATTTGACATTTGACAAGTATTTTTTTCTCAAATTTAATTATCGGTTTCACAATCAATAATTTTTTTTCTACCACTGCTTTAGAATGTAAGCAAATACACACACTTTTCAAAGACAGAATTAATCCATTCTAGTTCTAGATACGGTATGAATTATCCGTATCAAGTATTGATCAAGAATGAGCACATCTAGTGCCATCTCTTGTTTATAAAAGTAAAGAAAACTGTAGCAAAATTAGCAAAAATTTATATATTTTACCATGAAATATTGAATAATTTAATGCAATTTAAAGTTTTGCGTTAAAATTACATAAAGTTTATTAGTTTTTCTTAATATTTGACCAGTTTTTTATCAATTTAGTTCAAAAATTTAAAACTGCTCCATCTATTGTTAAATATTTAAACCTGATATCTGTCACAACAATCTGACATAACCTTCAATTTTTGCATTATAATTTGTAAATATATGCTAAAATTAAATAAAAATCTTTTTTAAGTACTGATTTGATAAAATTATTAAATAACATTAATTGATTTTTTTTAAAAATATGTGTTTTGTTGCATTTACAATGTCGAGTCACAAAAACATGGGTTTTAACCTTGTCCGCAGTTTAAAGCCATACAGTGTTTCATATTTGCAGTCGAAGAAAAAGTATAGTCTACAACACGTATGGAATAGTCATTCCGCTCTCGCGGGACCTTCATACTCGCCTGCCGGCTCGTATGACAAACTCGCGCGGAATATTGTCTATTCCATACTAGTTATAGAATATACTATTTTGGTTGGCTCCTTTCTGCAAAAAGCCGTCGAATTATCTTCTATAGAACGATAGATGTGAAGAGTACGTATAAAAAATACATCGAGTAGGTGGTATGATATGCATCCTGTTTTTTTTTAATATATAATTAACTTGTACATAGATGAAAAAAATTTAAATAAAAAAAAACATAATAGTAGTATTCATTTATACGCAAATCATTTTTAAATTATATTTACACGACAAAAATTGTATTTTTTAATATGCAAATTTTATAAATTGTTAATATTTGTATTCGGTTTGTTTACGAGTTTATGAATTAATAATTATTAAATATGTCAATATTTTTAAACACTGCAACCAATATTGGTTCAAAAATAGACCCTACTGATATGCCTAAAATAAACATATTTTTTAACAGAGCTACTCCGCCCCTTCCCATACCAAAACAATAGTATATTGTTTTACTAAGAGTAAAAAAAGCACTTTTCCTCTGAGTGAAACATACTTCCTTAGCTCATTTTAAATTTTTTTCGTAGGCTAAATCGTACACTTTTCGCGATTTCGATGGTAACTTGTCTAATGTAGAATTTGCAACTTCGGAGAGATTTGTAGGTGTATAAACCATATATTCTTCTTCAATCATTTTTAATCAATTTCACACAAGATTTTTGCACAGAATCTCGAGTCAACCACCTGTTTACATAATAAACAAACAAGTTTAAAGTATGGCTCTCATCAAAGTCAAAGAGTTCTGCCGCCAGTGGTGATTTGGCTAACTAACTTTTATTTACGGCGTACAATAATGAACTCATTTTTTTACTGTAAAAAAATAGATCACTTCTAACTAGTGTGTTCAGTTATAAAATATGAACATTTTAGTACGCTTGAAGAAAAAATACTTTTTTTGAAGTAACTGTAGAAGTTTTAAATCTGAATTTGGGACTCAGGTATGTGGCAACTTTTTTGAATGAATCACCATACATAAACATAAAACATAAACATGTTTACCTACATAAAAATGTATACCTAAAATACAAAATGTAATATTGGTTATTTTTTAAACACGTACTTTTAGGTTACCACTTTATGATCTCTTCACGTTGTTAGTAATTTGAAATAATCAGATTAGCCATGAATTTTACAATAAAACATAATTAGATAATAACAGTTAATTATAATTTTTATGATTCTAATAGTTATAATTAAAGATAATAACATGTTAACTTGTTAACAAGGACAATGTCTAACAAATTTAAATTTAATGTCTAACAAATTTAAAATAATATATTTGGAACAGTCAATTTTAATAATGGAGAAGTTGACATAGTTGAATTATACTGAGGGCCGTTCAATAGAAATTTGGGTAAAGTGTATCCCAGATCATTACATTATTATACTACTCAAGGCGCATGCTCTAGAATAGTATTATACGGTAGTTTCGAATTTTCAAAAATTTTCAAAAGTCGGCCTAGACAAGAAATTCTTGGATAAATTTGTTTCATAAAAAAATAGGCAACTTCTTTTTAAATTTCTGTCAAATATTTTTTGTTTTTCGCAAAATGGGTCATAGGGTCATATGGGTCATAGGGTTGCAGAGATATTGAATAAAACCTTATTTTCAGATGTACCTTAGGAGGCTCGTACCTCCCTTAAGACACATTTCCGGACCCAACTTTATATTCCTATATATATAGGAACTTCTTTTCATATTTTTTTATGTAGAATCACCCCTTAAAATTTTGTAACTTACTTCTGAATTACCCTGTAAATGCATACATTACATTTTTTACATTTTGTCCGAGCTATACATAATAATTTTGGTGTCAACGGGTAAAAGCTGCCCTTAAAACGTGCCTTTGACGTATGTCATATTCAAACTTTTAAAGAATGTTTTTATTATTATTTATTCTTATTTATGAATTATCATTTGTTCATATATATGAAGTGATTCATTTCAAATGACTCATGGAGAACCTACTTAAACCTTTTAAGTAAGGCTTAAGACCTCCTAATTCTTTAAACGTGCTCAATTATTTTTTACGTACTTGAGCAATCTATGTAGGTTTAATTTTAAAATAAAAACTAAATATATTTTTTTTAAGTAAATTAATTTGAAAATGCTTTATATAAATTAAAAGCTTAAACCTTCTTGCCACTAAGGCTCATGTTTGGGCTTTTATTGGTGATAAATTGTTATGCGGCGGAACTTTGCAACACGACGGCTTATTTATAATTTATTAAAACCCTTGTAAGCATGTTAAATTTCCCTTTAACGTTATCTAATACCACAACATAGTTTAAACATGCAATATGACTGTATAATAGAAATCCACTTGAAATGGAGTATTATTAAAATCTGCAACGATTAAAGAAGAATACTCTTTAATATGGCTACCCCATAAAAAATATCTGATGAAAATACTTTCATCGGATTTGATGTGGTATCTGGAAATCCAGATGTGCGGATGAAAACTATTAGTTTTCTTACAAGAATACATTGTCTTTTAAATTTGTAAATTTTTGAAGTTATATATGGGTTTCCTTATTAACTTACATGAGATTTCTTAGGATTTTATAAGATTTCAAAAAATTTCATAAGATTTCATAAGATTTCATAAGATTTCATAAGATTTCATAAGATTTCATAAGATTTCATAAGATTTCAAAAGATTTTAAAAGATTTCAATAGATTTCATGAGATTTAAGAATATTTCATAAGATTTCAAAAGATTTTAAAAGATTTTAAAAGATTTTAAAAGATTTCATAAGATTTAAACATATTTCATAAGATTTCATAAGGTTTCATAAGGTTTCATAACATTTCATAAGATTTCATAAGATTTTGAATAAAACCATTAGTAACTTAATATGGACCGTTATTAATCGCTTAAAAAAATCACCCTAAAATTCTTTTTGTCATTCTGAAGTTGTCAGTCCTTGAATGGTTTAAGGTAGCAGTAGAGCCAAATAATTCCTAGGCAACTGAGACCTGACTTTTTTTCTAATTTTCTCTTCTGTCCGATATGCACCTAATATTTTCTTTCATAACTTTTTTTTTTCAAAATACTTCCATCAAGCAGTATTCGACGCTGTACTATGTAGTATTTTACCCATCATTTGATCTTTATTATGAACTTTTTTATGTGAATAGTATACATACAAATGTTAAGCAATTTCTAAACTTTATAGTTTATTTTGGGTATGTTGTATATACCACTTATATGCATGTTTACATACTATCTAGATATGATTTACCCATATGCATTACCATAGGCGCCGACTCCTGGGGGCCCGGGGGCCATGCTCCGCCTGGACTCATTATACGGGGGCACGGGGGGCACGGGGGGCTGGCTCCCCCGCGGAAAATTGTCTATAATCATAATAAATCTTAGAATTCATAAAAATTTCCTCTGTGGCATTAAAATTTTCTTATATTTTTGTAAAGTTCTAAATTATAAAACTGGGAACCTCATATAAAAAAAAAAAACCTGGGGCTCTAGGGATTTCTTGCATTTTTCTAAAATTTTAAATCTAAAATATATCATCAAATTTGTACAAATACCCATTAATACCCATTAATTTAAGATTGTAAACCTTCTTGATGTACCTATTCGCAAAAAAATGCCTAAGGCGCGAGGCTTTTTACAAATTTATATATTTAATGTTTTAAAATTAGAACTTATTGGCATGGTTGACAGACATATCTGGTTGACAGGCATATCTAGTCAATTTTTTTAATTTTGATGGAGGTGCTAGATTTTTAAATTTATTTTTGTGTTGGATATGCTGTAAACATCTCGGGAACGGTTGGCCCTACGGTTAATGGCCGTGAAAGCTTAAAATCTAAAAGAATAATATTTTATTGAGAAAATGTCAAAAAATCTACAGATAAAAAGTTTTTTTTATGTAAAATGACCCCTTAAAATATCTACATATGGTTCTGTGACACCCTGTATAATGAATAATGTAAAATTTTATATATTCGAAGGAAAAAAAAATGGTATGTCTTTGCCGAAATGTCTTTGCGGCATAAAAAATTAAAGTCTCAACTAAGATTAAAAAATAAAAATCCCAAATGACTAACTTTTATAATTCATATACTCTTGTGCAGGCTGTGTTTTACAGTCTGGGATTTTGTTACCAAGTTATTAAATTTTAAATACCTTCGAAAACATTTTTGAAACCAGACGAATTGTGGTTTTAAAATCTTACGAAAAGAATTTAAAATTTGACGTATGTGACGTCATGCATTCGGCGGAAATATGCATGCTTTTAAAAGTTTATTGAATGTGTCTAAGCATTTGTCTAGAAAAAAAGGCTTTTAGTTTTAAATTTAAACTGTAGTTTAAAATATAATTCTGTTTATTTACACAATATTATTTGAAGCCTGTATGACCATACTTAACCAGTTTTTTTTTTCTAAATTACAGTAGTACAGTACAGTAGTTGAAGGAGCGGAGTACGATAAAGTCATCACTGATCAAAAACAAAAATCATATGATGGCTTAAGAAGCCAAGGGGTACAAATAACATTTTTTACTGAACTTTGTTAGGCTTAGTACAACCTAACGAAATTTCGTTAAAAATGTCACTTGTACCCCTTGGCTTCTCATCATATTTTAACTCAATTTCAGAAAAAAGTGGATATAGCTTGTTTTGTTCCGGTATACCCAAAGAATACAGTTTATTTGGTAAACCCAACATTACAGGATAACTATACAACAATTTCTGAGTAAAATAAAAGGCTTTATTTGTGTACTACTACTTTAAATCTCAAGATACACATCTAGGTTAAATCCTTTTCGGAAATTAAATTTTCCTCATTTTCACCCTAGATTATAACAAATATTATTATTATTATTATACATGGCGTACAGAAGTTGGATAAATAAAGGAAAATACCTCAATTTCTTATCTACCCTAGTATTTTTTTTAAGATACAACATTTATTAAAACAAATTCATTCGAACTGATGTCATAAAATAATACGACGGACTGATAGATATTTCGCCAAATATTAATTCGACAATTTATATTATAAAATATACAGCTGTTTTAAATACACATGTTAAATGGTAATGGGTAAATAGTAATTATATAACAAGGTAGAGAAGAGGATATAATGGTCTTCTCTACCGTAGTTTATATATTAGTTTTTTCACTACTAGCACTATTTAACTATTTTTATTCAAATAATAAAATAAATTATTAACAGAAATGATATTTCTTGAAATTTTCATAAAAATCAAGTAGCCTTGATCAATGACATTTGCTCAAATAAATATTTTGAACTGACGTTTAAAAATTTAGTTTTTTTTTTTATTTTTTTTTGTTTCATAATATTTAGCTAATTATTGATTGTATTAATTGGTAATAATTATAATTTATTATATTTAATAAATAAAAAGTTATGTAAAGCTATTTTCTTGGGTTTAATTAGTAAAAATTGCACAAAGAACTAAAAAATCTAAAGTGACAGAAATCAGTTGTTTATAAAATTTACTCCTACTAGGAGAGAAAAAATTTTTATAGCTATAGGTGAAGAAAATTGATTTCACAGTCTGAAAAAATGATAAATAATGGTATGTACTAAAGCTAGGTGAAAAAAATATTTAATTCACAAATATAAATATTAAACACAATTTATTAAAATATTTAATACAACTACATAATTCGTTACCGTAGTAAATACTGAACGTTTTTGCCTATTTGGAACCCCAGACACCATTTGTTATTAATTACAAGTTGTTACAGTAAAGAATAACGTTGTTCTGTTAGGTTTTACTGTAACAACTTGAATTTAATAACAAATGTTGCCAAATAGGCAAAAACGTGTTGTATTTACTACGGTAAGGAATTCTCAGTGTACTTTTTGTTATGACTGATAAGTTACAACTTATAACTGTAATTATTATTACTCGTCAAACTTAGTATGATACGTGGAAATGTAAGAGAAAGTATTCGAAAGAAGAAAGATAGGAAATACGCGGTCCTCTAAGAACTGATGAAACCAACCACGTGATGTGGGGGGCGTGTCCACTAAAGTCTCACCCTAAATTTGACAAGCTGTACAAAAAATATTCTATTTTTTATTTTGCGACTCTTATAAGCTCATAATCACACGCATTTTGAGTGTTCTTATAGGCCCATAAAAGGTCTCTACTTTTTTTTCTGTTGGGTTGGCAACATACAAAAGCCTTGACATTTATCGTGCAAATGTCAATGTCGATTTAAAGTTTAATTTTTTACAAAATTTTGTGTTTGGGTTATTTTTTACCGTGTTAAAATTGTTGACTGGTTAATTGCAGTAAAGAAGAGATGACTGTAAAATATATGAAAATATCATTTGTTCTTAAAATTTTAAACATAGTGTAAACTGTAATGCCAACCCAAAACAAAATTCCCTAAATCAGTCATCAATTGAAATGTAAGTTTCATTAATTTTATAGCAAAATAGAAAAATTGTATAAAGCACTAGTTTCATAACACGTTTTTAGAGCACTAGTACTTTAGAAAACTTGCCGCAAGCAGCTCGTTTTCTAAACTTGTACTCGTGCGCTAAAAACGTATGTTATGAAACTAGTACTAATATACTAATTAATAATACTCTTAATAACCCCTTTTTTTCTGTATGTCTTAATCGCAGGATTATGCGTTAGGTCTTATGACTATGCGATCCTCTGGATAGAGCCTTAGTAAGAATTTAACTTCGTTTTGATATTTTTTTGAAAAAATAATAATTATATCTAAATTATTTTTCTTGTTCTTTATGTATCATATATTGATTTTAATCTTGCTTTTAAGAACACAGTGAAAAAAACTTAAAATTATAAAGCCAACGTTTCGCCCCTTATTGTTGGGGCTTCTTCAGGGCAAATTTATTAAAACAATATAATAATTAAATATAAAAACTAGTGTAAATGGTAAAAATATTAATAAATTAAATTTACATTAAAAAATTAAAAAAAAAATAAGGGAATTTTCATTATATCTATAACTTCTGTTTTCCAGATATGGTGGTACAGCCTCCTTAGCCGGAAATTATTATAGACCCAGAGATCCATATGGTGATGGTGGATACAGGACCACCAGCTACTTGTATGGACGTCCATCTTCAACTACAACAAACAGACCCAGCCACAGTAATGACTCCGATATTACCCAAAGTCCTCAACAAGAAAATACCTCGGGATAAAAAAAAAATATTAAAAAAAAACTACCTTTTATATTTGAGTTGCATCATAAGCTCATAATCACATGCATTTTGCGGGTGCTTATGGGCCCACACTGATAAAAGAGTTTGTGTCAACTAAATATTTGTTTGGATATGACCAATTAAATTATTTGGTTGTGACAAATAAATGTTCTTTCTGTCAAATAAACTATTTTGTTCCCATTAATAAATCATTTTAAAATTAAAATATTTGTTTACATGAACTAAATATTTATTTAACTCAAATAAAATTTGTTACTCACAACCAAATATTTAACTGGCCATATCCAAATAAATCCTCTTTATCAAATACATACAGATAATAAGACAATTACCAGCTTTATTTTAAATGGATAAACTCAATAATAACCCCCGCGTGGCTTTTACTTTATTGAATGGATAATTATTTATTTTAACCACTCAACTGTCACTTGTCAAATTATTTTCTTGTAAATGTCATTAAAATTTTTAATAAAAATATGAATTCCTAAGCTATTTATTGCCACGGGGCACGTTATCGCGGCAATTAAAGTATATTTTTTTGAAGAAATATAAAGGTATTTATAAAACTTATAAATAACTAATAAGATATGTGCCTTCCCAAACGCTGATTGTTATCTAACTTTTCACTCTTGTGCAAAAATCTTTATAATTAAATATTTCGTCTATTTTTTTGTATTTAATTTATTTTAATAAACGATTTTATTTGTTGTCCTACAAAGTTTCACTTTTTAACACAGTTTTGAATAAAAAAAATGCTAAAAAGGAAATGTTATACCATGAACAATGTTCATTGAACATATCTCCAGATCATGCGATAGCTAGCCCCAAACCAAATGCGACAACTAGCCCCAGTGGTCAATTTACGTTATTTATTTATCAAGTACTTTCTAATTAACGAATAAACACTTCTAAATTACAATATCAAGAAATAACATACACCTTAAACTATTAATATACATATAATAAGAAAAAATATTTACCACAAAATAATTACTGGACCCTTTAATTTTGACATTTTTTGGATTGTCTCGTTGCTCTTTTAACTTATTGCTTTAAGTTTACAAATGATAAATTGCACTTTTATAACGTAGAGGTTAATCTCGCTTTGGTGTAAAAAACTATTTTACTTTTTGAGATATAAGCACTTCGACAACTTACCCCTGTGACAACTTACGCCGGTCACCCCTACAGATTTCCAAATATTCATCCAGTGTTTTAAACAATCTCCTTTACTCTGCAGTTACATTATACCCAAGAAATATATTTTGGTATAGTAATATTTGCACAATGTTATGCAATAATAGGTTAATCCACATCGTGAAATGACAGTAAGTTGTTGAACTTTTATATTTTATTTTATATTTTATATTTTTATATTCTAAATGTTTTGACTAAAACACTTAACATTTGCTTCAATTTTTCATGTAACGTGATAAGTATAAAATTTGTAATCTCTAATTCAAACCGTTTAAAAAATATCAAGTAAAATGTACACAAAGTGATATAGCATGTTATTGCAAAACACAGTCCATATCTAGAATTAATTCCGATTTATTAATTTAGGGTTAACGATTTTGTCACAAAATATTAAAGACCATAATTTGGTATATTTAGTGAAATTTTTGTTGTTGCAAATAAAGTTTAGCTTGAGAGTAACATTTTTAGTTTCAGAAGCCTTTTACATACTTTCATTGTTTAATTTATATATGACATACCTATATAAAGACCACTTTACACGGAGCAATTTGTACGCAAGTTTGATGCTATGCAAGTTTGCTGCCAGATATAGCATGAGGACAATTGGACATTGATTTGCCTTTTCACGGAGCAAGTTGTACGCAAGTTTGGTGCTATATATTGCAAGGTAAACAGTGCTGCCAACCAGAGAATTTTGACTTGTCTCTGCGTTTGTTGACAAAAACATAACCTAGCATTTGCTTTTTTAAGGAAGTTTTTTAGTTAGACAGACCAACCTATTATTAATAATAGTTATTAAAATTTGCAGTTACTACTATATTAGTAAAATGAAATCGATTTGGTAACTTTTTTTCCAGGTTGGTACCACGAAAATAACCATAAAACTTGCGTGAAAATAGCCGAAAAATAGAACATGTTCTAAATAATTTGATGGCACGAAAATGGCCTCAAACTTGCCTGAAGGCATGCGCAGTGACTGAATCATTCTTGCAACAAACTTGCATAGCATCAAACTTGCGCATAAATTGCTCCGTGTAAAGTGGCTTTAATAGTATATTATTCAATGAGCGTATAATAATTGCTATTAATCAATGAGGGTGAATTTTGGGACACGAGCTGAAAGGCGAGTTACCTAATCACCCGAATGATTAATAGCTATTATACGCGAGTAGAATTCTATACTTTACCCACGGTCGTTTTAAATTTTAAACGATTTATTTTTACAGACCCGTGATTAATAGGCCCATTAATCAAGGCCGTAGATAAAAATAATTTTGTCTGATTTTATGTATTGTGACAATACTATCGTCGTAGAAACAATAAATTATACCTTAAAAAAAAGTGGTAAACTTTCCATAACGTATTGTAAGTAATTATCCCAATAATTTTTTACAGTGTAGAAATAATATTTATTTTAGAATATTGTAAACGTCTATGATTTATCATTTTATACTATTGCCGAATAATTCAAAAGATTTAATTATTCAATAAAATAAATATAATTTTTTAGTTTTTGCATTTTAGCTTTTAAATAAAATATATTTGAATATTTATAAAATCACTTGATTAAAAGCCTTTTAAAAGCTAGATTTACTAAACGCAAATGTGTATTTAAGGCTTTTAAATTCTTATTTTAATTACTGTAATTTAAAAGTATATGTGACCCTGCATAAAGAAACCCGGTTAGTGTGTCAAATTGATTTTTTTTTCTTTCGGATTCTTAAGTAAAAACTTTTCTACATAATAATCCGAAAGAAATTTATTTTTTAACTTTGACAAACTAACCGGGTTTCTTTATGCAGGGTCACATATTAAGTATTATTAGATCTGAGTATATTCATACATAATATAATATTAATAAAAAATAATTATATTTATTATATTATATATTAAATACTATAAAGTGTATAAGTTTTAATATTTTGGCAAATACCACGAGATTTTAGTGATAAAATATGTAAAAAAAACAATAAATCATAAAAACAAGTTTAGAATATGGTTTAATTTATTTATTTTTCATAACCTCGTACTATTCTACTTAATTAAGCATCCCCTAAGTCCAGGACTTGTGTGAGCTAGTAATAGAGGGAACCACCGGCTTTAATTGACTTTCGAACCGATTTATAAGGAGTGTCCACTTCACTTACGCCTTCGCCAAATTTCAATTATTAATTAACTGAAAAAGGCAAATCGGCGCCGGTGAGAATCGAACTCACGTTATTTTGGGTAGTAAACACGTCAAGTACGACGTCCACTACACCAATCCTCCCATTTCCCAAAAGATATGTATTAATAAATGTTACATAAAATAAATAATAAAAATTGTGTTTATGGTAGGGGAAGTCAGGGTTAACTGGTCCACCTGGATTTTATCAAGTTTGTTTATTAGTATTGGCGCATTAGTGCAAATTCTAGTGATATTTAGTTAGTAGTATTGTTTAAAGTATTATGGCGGACCGTGTTGCCCACGTTTAAGTTGTAGTAAAGAAAGTTCATTTTTTTCGATGAAAAGTAGGTATTTACCTTTACTTTTATTTTTTAATTAATACTTTATTATTAATAGGAGAATCTAGACTAATATTTCACCAGTATACTGAGTATTTATGTTAATTATTCTGCATAATTTCCGCCTTCTAATATCCTATTAAGTATTAAAATTTTATGATTTCATTCAGTGGTCACTCAGGGTTAACTGGTTCGGGGTTAACTGGACCACTTATGTCAATATTAATTAGTTCAGGGTTAACAGGGCTTTTTCCAGTTAACCCCAGACCAGTTAATCCTGAGATATATCTAATATTTAACATATTATGTTGACTATTTTTATGTTAGAATTAAATTTTATTTGATTTCAAATCGTTTTTATTCACAATAATTCCAAAACAATAAATTTTTGTTAGTGGACCAGTTAACCCTTAGTAGTGGTCCAGTCAACCCTGCCCTATGGGATTAACTAGTCCAGCGGGGTTGACTGGTTTATCGTTAATAACTTTTTTTATATAAATAATATTTGTCTGAAGTATTAATATGTTCTAACTATAGTAATAATCTACCTTTTGCTATAGGAAATATTTGAAAATTGTTTACAGGTTTTTCAAAAACTCGATATGAAAAAAAACGGCCCAGTTAACCCCGACTTCCCCTAATAAATAACAATAATAATTATTAATATGATTATTAATTTTATTTAATAATAACTAATCTTCTGAAAGTTGTCTTTTTTTCTAAAATGTTTTAGAAGGTAATTAAACAAATAATAATAACAATAATAAAAGCTTTATTATTAGAATATGAGGTTGGGTATTTTATAACAAAAAAGTTCGGCTGGTTATACATAGCCATATAGTAGAGAAAAAGATGCAAGTCGCTTGCAAAACAACTTTACACTAAGATATTTCAAGAAATAATAATAATAAAGTCTTGAAATTTGGAACAAATTTTGTTTACTACTTAAAAAATCTTCCAAATTTCAAGTCACTGGGTTTTTGAAATATCGTAGTGTAAACTTGTTTTACAAGCGACTTGCATCTTTTTCTCTTCTATATTGTACTCACCAAAACAATGAAAAAAGTTCATACGCATAATATATATTATATTGTCAAAAATTCTTCGTCTCTGAGTTATGGTCACTTTAAGTTTTTAGTTGAGATACTACTTTAATACACTCTTGGTATAGTAACATATCTTTATTCTAGTTTCTCTTTAAAACATATTTTTGCAAAAAATTAACAATTACATTGGGCAAATATTAAAAAATATTTGCATGCAAGTTATACAAAGAAGAGTAAATAATAATTAACGACATTTATTGATTAAAAATATTTTCCAATCAACTGGCCATCGACCGAAGTCCTTCAGCCTGAGTGATTTACAGAATATAACAAATTATAAAAAATTTTAAATGTAAAATACTTAATATAAAAATGTTAATGTATACAGGGTGTATTTGAAATAGGGTCGAAAATTTTAACATTCTACATGATAAAAAATGACAAAAAGTTCCTATAAACATAGGTACTTTTTTATATACACGGTGTATTTGAAATAGGGTCGGAAATTTTAACAGATGGTTTTACATCATAAAAAATGACAAAAAGTTCCTATAAACATATGTCTAAAAATGCGTCATAAGGGAGCTACGCCCCTTTGAAAGTGGCTAAAAAAAATCGGTTTTTATTTAATAACTCAGGAACCCTTTGAGATATATTAACGAGGTTTTGCACGTGAATTAATCCTAATAAGGCCCATCTTTGTATGTAATTTTCACGTACTTATTTAAACCAGGGGTGTGCGAAAAGGGGGGTCCTTATCAGTTTTTTGTCCCAAACTTTTTTCTGTGTAACTTTTTTGCAATTTTATTTTTAAAATATGATTCCTCAGGTCAAAATACATAAAAAAAGGTACTCTTGTTGTAATACTGTAGGCTTAACCGTTTTCGAGAAAAGTTAATTTGAAGGTGAAATTTCACTGTTCGAGGACCAAAAATTAAATACTAAAATGTCGAAAACCAAAATTTTAATGATGCAATGTTATTCTACATCAAAAGCTAAGAAAAAAAGTTTCCATGCATGTAGGTCGCTTTTAAAGCTACCATAGCCCTTTAAAAATGGTGCTTATTTAGGAGACCATAGCTCCATTAGGATTCATTTTTGGAAGTACCTGTATATGAGGTTTTTTTCTTAGTTTTTAATGTACATTCGCCCTGCATCATTAAAATTTTGGTTTTCAACATTTTAGTATTTAATTTTTCGTCCTCGAACCGTGGAATTTCACCTTCAAATGAATTTTTCTCGAAAACGGTTAATCCTACAGTATTACAACAAGAGTACCTTTTTATGTATTTTGACCTGGGGAATCATAGCCACTTTCAAAGGGGCGTAGCTCCCTTATGACGCATTTTTAGACATATGTTTATAGGAACCTTTTGTCATTTTTTATGATGTTAAACCATCTGTTAAAATTTCCGACCCTATTTCAAATACACCGTGTATATAAAAAAGTACCTATTGGTAATAAATAAAAAATAAATAATAATCTAGGAGTATGAGATTGATTTTCTAGCATAGATAACAACGACCTCTGTATCAAGATGACTTTACAAAGTAAAGTAAAGCAAAGTCATCGTGGTTTGTAAAGTTTGAAAAATATCATAAATTAATTACACAGGACCACAAAAAAAAATAAAGTTAGTTTTTTATAAACCAGACTATATTTTTTTTTACCTATTTTTGAGCGCTGAAAACAATATGAAAAATAAAAATTGAGCCTTTTAAGTATTACGTAACGCAGTTTTTGATTTGCCGCTGTGCTAGTGGTATTGAAGCAAATTAGGGGTCAAATAGGTATATTATTGCCAAATTTGTTTAATACGCTAAAAACACCTTGAAAAAAAAATAGTCTGATTAAGGGTATCAGACAATTTAATAATATATTTCTTTTGATAAATGGCAACATAAAACACCCCAGACTCCCCATCACTGGAGATAAAAATATAATATATTATATATTATATTATGTAAATTTTTTATAAAGCATAATATGCCACATACATATTATGTAGGTATGTAGTAGTATTACATATAAATTTTTATCTGTATCTATATTATTTATATAAAATTTTTGATGAAATATATCGGAAAAACATGAAAAAAGTGCCATATTTGAAATTTGTGGCCCTGTAAAAAATTAACTAGGGTATTTAAAATCTGCAAGTATGGCAAGTATAGCAATATTCCCATAAAAAAATGGAAATCTTGAGGATTATTTTTTGCCTTGAATACATACAAAAAACCCATTGTGCGCTATAAAAAAAAATTATTATTACTGTATTCGTTTTAAGCGCAAAAATATAGTCTGGTTTATAAAACACTATTTTTTTTGTGTTCCTGTGTTATTATCTTTAAAAATGAATTAGGTACTTATGGTTGTTGAGATTCTGATAAACATATTAAAAAATAATATTTATACACGGTGTATTTTAAATAGGACCCCCAATTTTACGGGGTGATTCTACGTCATAACATGAGACAAAAAGTTCCTATAAACATGTCTAAAAATGTGTCTTAAGGGAGCTACGTCCCTTTGAAAGTCGCTAAAAATTAGTATATCATCTAAAAACATTAAGTGGCCATAACTCAGAGACGAAGCATTTTAGACAATATTTGTATATGAACTTTTTTTATTGTTTCGGTAAGTACAATATAGCTATGTATAGCCAAATTTGTTACACCCTGTATTATAAAGTACCTAAAATATAGCCACAGAATGACTATGAACCAATAAATAAATAAATAAATAAATAAATAAATAAATAAATAAATAAATAAATAAATAAAAAAATAAATAAATAAATAAATAAATAAATAAATAAATAAATAAATAAATAAATAAATAAATAAATAAATAAATAAATAAATAAATAAATAAATAAATAAATAAATAAATAAATAATAAACAAACAAACAAACAAACAAATAAATAAACAAACAAACAAACAAACAAACAAACAAATAAATAAATAAATATCAATATATTCTTTTAAACAAATTAAAAAATTAGAATCGTATTTGTAGGTAATATTTCTTTTATTAGTAACAATTTATTATAAATACAAACTAATCTACAAGAAATTAGTATCCACTAAACCAATAGAAAAATTTCGAAAAGACCAATAAAGACTTGACTACAAATGAGGTACCTCAGATGCACTATTTACTAATTTTTCAGTACATGATTGACCACATTGTTTCACCAAATCGTAAAACACAGAACTTTCATCACATAAAAGATTCGACGGTTTATCAAATTCAACTAATTTCCCTGAATTCATAACCAAAATTTGATCAGAATCCATAATTGTATGTAGTCTATGAGCGATCGTTAAAACTGTGCAGTCTTTAAACTTTTCTCGTATGGTTTTTTGAATTAAAGAATCCGTGTTCATGTCTATGTTGGCTGTGGCTTCATCCAAAATAAGAATTTTGTTTTTTCTAATTATTGCTCGAGCAAGGCATATCAGTTGTCTTTGACCGACGCTGAAGTTTGAACCATCTTCAGATACACTATGATCTAGGTCTAAAAAATACAAATAACTTAATAGTAATATCCTTAGTGCAATTTTAATTATTGACAATTTTGTTTTGGTTTTTCAAAAGAATTTTGTTTAGGAATTGCATGAAATGCACGAGAAAATTTCCTTAAAGCAAAATATTTTTAATATGCCAGAACAAAGTTATGTAATAATTCAAGTAAAACGAAGAATATTTCATAACAATTTTAACATCGTGATAATTCCACTTGTGCAAATTACCAATATAATTTGAACTTGCAAAATAGTCTCCTTAAAAATTATCTTTAGTTTAATAAAAACTAACTACAATATGGACTAACAAACAGGATCATCATCATTAAATAGGAAATAAATAAATACGAAGGAATTTTTTTTTGAAATTGAAAGAAAAACATTTCCAATAAACCCTTATTTTCCAGATTTTTAAAAATTAGGTAAATAAAAATTTTTAATAGAAGTACAATATCCTGGTAACAGACTAAAAAAAAGACTCACCTTGCACAACAGATTTTAATTCCACATCTTCTAGTGCATTCCATAAAATATCATCAGCATATCTTTTAAAAGGATCTAGATTTTTACGTATCGTTCCAGAAAATAATACCGGATCTTGGGGTATAATTGAAATTTTTGATCTTAATGATTCCAGTGGAATTTCGTGGATATTTATATCGTCTATAAATATATCTCCTTCGTTTAAAGCTAGTCTAAATAAGGCAGCAATTATGGAAGATTTTCCAGCACCTGAATTAAAAAAATAAAGTTAACAGTAAAAAAATTATTTTCTTGGTTAAATGTTTTTTTATAAAATTTGTCAATATTTAGCTTTCTGAGATCTTAAGATATTTATTTATAAGAATGTACATAAAAAACATAAAGATACCAGCAAATATTCTTTTATTTTTAATGAGTTTGTACCTAAGCTGAAATTGAAAAATCAGCTTTGAGAATGTTCAGCTTAACATAAAAAAACAAACTTTTCTTAACTAGAAAATAACCAATTTTTACCCTCGTTTTTATCCTGAATTAAATTTCTGATCCCATCTAGTTTATCACTATCCTATTACCATTCTTTTTTTGGGGCGAATGTAGAAATTTTCATATATACCACCAAAGACCAAAGCTATGGTTCTATCAACTAAATATAAACTTAAAAATATTAACTTAAACTTATTAAACATTAATATCGATAATGAACCCATTGAATTTGTCACGGAATTTAAATATTTAGGTATCAAGATTGACAACACTTTAAGTTTTAATAATCATCTAAACTACATTCAAAGCAAAGTTTCACAAAAACTTCACGTGTTTAGCAGAGTATACAGGTATGTTTCACTGGATACAAAAATTACCCTGTATATGACCCTAATTAAACCACATTTTGAATATTGTTCCACGGTGCTATTTACCTTAGATACTAACTCTAAGCAAATACTACAAAAGCTACAAAATCGAGCTATGCGCATAATCTTAGAATGTAGAAGATTAATGGCCACTTGCACCAACGATGGTTTAACTTTAAACTTGGATTAAGTTGACGGCCGACCAATCAGAACGCAGCATTTTCAACTTAAACTTGGTTTAGTCGAGATAATCCCAGACCAAAAGTTGGTGCAAGTGGCCCTAACCCCAATAGATCTTATGCTTAACACCCTTAATTGGTTTGACATAAATAAACAACTTAAGTATATGACCATGATTTTTATTTACAAGATAGAAAAGGGGTTAATGCCAACCTACCTGCTAAATTTTGTAACATACAATGCAGATTTTCACGAATACAATACCAGAAACAGAAACGATTTCCACATGCCACGTGTTAACTATACTCGATCAATGAGAGCATTATTTTATAAAGGCCTTAATGAATTTAATATACTACCTGATGACATTAAGCGTAGTGTTTTTAAACGTAAACTTAGGGACTATATATGTGATTTTTATCGCTATTTGTATTTTAACTCTCGTATTTATTTTAACTCTCGTATTTGTTTATTTATTTTTTGTACTTCCATGTCCTCATATGTTAATTTATTTTTAGTTAGTTTTAGTTAGATTTAAGTTATTGTAACTACCATTCTTTATATTATTTTTTTTATAACTAATAATGTGTGTATATTAGGCTTGCCTATTTAAAATAAAGTTATTATTATTATTATTACACAAGAGAATTTTGCGGTAAAAATTAGCTGTTTTCATAATTATTTTCTGTGTGGAAATAATTACGACAGGGGCAAATTCCCGTGGAGTAATTATTTCCTTTGACAGAAAATTTGAATGAAAATTCGAAAATTCGAAGAATCATGTGTAATTCTGAATATTATTTTTTAACGATTTATAATATTTCAAACCAACTTTTACATTTTATTCATCTCAAAATGATGTAAATTGTTTGATTACTCATCTTAATATTTTTACAGGCATATTCTTTAATTTGGTTAATTTAATTCCATTCTCAATCGCTAAACTAAACCTTTTTTGTCCGTTTTTAATTTGCAAATTATGGTTCTGTCAGTAGTTCAGTCACTTACTGCAGTATTGACTAGCGCGGTACTGCGCTAGGCTTGTGCATAAAAGTCAACCCATAAAAACGGTCATTACATTTTATAAAAACAATATTTTGTGGTATTTTTTGGTTAATAATAAAGTAATAACAATAGTTATAAATGGTAATATATTCATATTTAATTATTAATTAGTTTAAGGTATAAAATCTTGTTGTAAAAGAGAAATACTGAAAAACAAAATACTACAGCGATTCTCATTAGAATTTTCTACAGTAGAGAATTCCCGATATAACTGTAATATGATTGCACATAAATAAACAGGTGGTCAGAAATATTGTTAAATGATTCGTTGATAAGAACGTAAAAAAATAATCTTAAAAATACATACCTGTTCGACCAACTATTCCAATTTTTTCCTTTGGATTTATAGTAAAATTTAAATTATTTAACACAAATGGATTAGAATCTGAATACTTTAGTGATAAATTTCTAAAAACCATTTTGCCATTTTTCGGCCAGTCATTTGGAGGTATATTTTTCTCAGTATCTGGTTCTTGAGGCAAGTCTGTATATTCTACAATTCTTTCAATTGAAGTCATTTGACTGTCTAGATCTGTCCATTGTCTCATGCCATATTGAAGATAAAAAGTTATAGTCAAAGCTTGAGTTATGGCTAAACCGACATTTCCACCAAGTTTTTCTAAAAAAATGAGTATTTTTATTTTTTTAGACTCCTTCTAAAATGGTTTAGTAATTTGCAAAGAATGACAGAAACTCGTTCAGGGGATTTATTTCATTTTAAGGGGGACATCCATAAGAAAAAAAATTGTGCATTCACCAAAAATATAATTTTGAAGGTATTTCTATGCTAAGATGCCTCGCTGGGGGGCATGGCCCCCATGCCCCCCATAAATCCGCCCCAGAACTCGTTTGTCAAAAAACATGGTGTTGAATTCCTTTTGAAGTACAAACACCCGGAAGACCTAGAAATCAGGATATCCATGAGTAAATGCAGGTTATGGATCTCAGGGATGGTGATAGAAATAACAGAAGGGCATGGCGTATTGAAACGAGAAACGGAGAAATCTGTAATAAAGCTTTCAATATAAGGTGGATGAGCCAATTATTGCCATATTCCTAATATTGCCACCCCCTCTTAAACTTGGCCAGAAAGGTTTGTAGGAAACTACCTTAAAACTTTGAAGTGCTAGAAAGGAGTCTCGATTCTTTGTCTATATTTTTTGAGTTACCTTTTTGTCTTGAAATTTATACAACGAGATATCTCGATTTTTCAATTCTCGTCAACCCTAGCCTTAATAAGTACGAATGTAATACACAGAGTGGCTTAATAGTTATTTGCGATCCTAGTAGAGGTAAGTGAATTTTTCTGTATGGTCATATTTTGCGGACCGGAGCTGAGGTCCATAAACACGACCGAAGACAAAAACTTACCTACGAGTAAGGCATTAAGTTTTTCTCACTACCAATTAGTTAACTTCTTATTTTATTAATAAAATTGTTGACATTTATATGTGTGACAATTCAAGAAATCATTTTTTATGGAATCAGTCTATAAAATTAAAAATATTAGTCTTGTGTCTAGATGTGCCCCTGCGGTAAGTGTCGGACACTTAGTGTCCTGGCGCGGTAAATCGTTTTTTTCTGTCTTTAGTTACAGTTTTATTTGATATATCACTAAGTACGCTAGATATAGTACTTTCCATTACTGTGTAACGAAGTGACTACTTCCAACTAAAGGTTGGCCGAAGTATTGTTAGTAGGATGCAAACTCTCCGACGAGGACAGAATAGTACCGGAGAATGCCCTTATAAGCAGGACTCGTGCTGCAGGAGCCACTCATAAACCGCTCTGTGATATATTCAGCAGAAGACCAGTGGTAGTGCAGACAACCGGTGAGTTAAAGGGCCCATATTTAAGCTCTTTATTTTTGTAATAAAGTCTTTTACCCAGACAAACTTTTGACGATAGTTGATTCTAAGGTGACTGCGCACGGAACCGTTGTTTTAGCCAAAGCCTTTATTTATTTATTTATTTATTTATTGATTGATATATACGGGTGAACCCCATTACAGTAAATTACATATAATTTATAATTACCGATAAATACATTTTATGTGATTGTTATCAGTGTAAACTACATCTTAATGAATGCCAAATTGTAATCCGAATTAACCACTTTACGTAAAGGCTATGATGATTTAAAGTCGGAAGTAAATGTTTTAGAACAGGCTTCCACAAATAATTATGAATGTTTTGCCAATGAAATTCAAGATAGGTTGATTAGATCTGTTAACGTGATGGTATATAATGTTGAGGAATCAAATTCTGCACAACTTCAAGAGAAAATTGATTTCGATAGAGCGATAATTCATAAATATTTTAGTCCTCTAAAGGTAGATAACGATATTGTCAAAGTCTTACGGGTAGGAAAAAAAGGTACTAAAGCCAGACCAGTTAAAGTGGTATTTTGCAGCAAAGAAGTGGCCTTAAAAGTTTTGAAAAATAGCAAAAACTGTATTGGAAGCTATATATTGGGTTCAGACCAAACAAAAATGCAAGAGGACCATTATAAAACCTTAAAAAATGATTTAAACAATAGAATGGCCAATGGTGAAAATAATTTAAAAATCAAGTTCATGAATGGGGTTGTATTGGGGCTAACATTAACATTAACGTTAACCAAGCCTTAGATAAACCAAAGCCCGTCATAAGGCATTGTCCTTGCAGCCCTAGGAAAACCTATTAACGAGTGCGAAATTATTGTTAGTTATTGTTATTATTAAAGCGTTTTCCTTTATTTGACATTTCTGCCTCGAAATTAAACAGTAAACTACTCAAATCTGGCGCTCGAGAAAAATCCCAACTAGTTTTCCGTATTTTCCGATACTCGGTGCCAAAGTTGTTCTAAACGCCCTTTTGGAGATTTAGACCAACTTACGACTTTTTAATAATGTCAACTTACCTAGTTGGTAGTGAGAAAATATATTTTTTCACTACCAGCCTAAAACCACATCTTTATTACTGTTCTTTTCATTGCTATTTACAAGTGTCTTTAGGCACCAAATTTATTTATTGCATGATAAATTAAAATATATTAACTAAATTAGTACCTATAAAACATGTTTTACAAAAAACACTTCGAAAAGTGAAAATCATTGGCCCATCATATTCAACCATAGATTATACAACCCATATATTATCGTAAGGATCATAGATTACTAGAGGTATAACCCCCATATATTGATTTTTGAGACAATAGATTCTCCCTCACAGTTTTCGCCTGTCCCCTTATTTCTGGAGGAGAACCAGAATCAACACTTTGCATTTCACTTTCCATTTTTATATATTTTATTACACTTAGCACGGAAACACTTTCTAACTTAATAATTTTAGCAGATCACCAGAAAATTTCTGACAGAAATGTCAAGTTATTCATTTGTTTTTTTAATGGCCGCGAACGGCCAGCGTGATATTTTAAATTTATTAGCTTTTTCATTAAATTTTAGTAAAAAAATAAATAAATAGCTAATTAATTGTACTGGTAGTGAAAAAAATACTATATTTTCCACGTGAGTGAAGATTAAACATTTTAGACCGCGTCTTGCGGGCTTCGCGCTAGCGCGCTCATCCCGAAATTTGACCCAGGTCAAAAATGTTAAACTTCTCTCACTTGGTAAATAATATACTATTAACCCATTTACAGTGAGAGCTCGTTACCAAAGTTTAGTTAACAATTGTTACAATTACCAGAAAAATATCAACGTTAAGTGTTACTGTAACAACCAGTAAATGTTAACCTTTCGTGGGGTTCCATATAAACAAGAACGTTTAGTATTTACTACGCTAACGAACTCTCAGTGTAGCCTCAAACCAAAGAAGCGACAAGTTCGTTGCTATAGCAACGGTAGGGTATACTCTACTCGGTGATGTTTACGAGTAACCCGTTTAATACAGCTCTGTAAATAATTAGTTTTGGAGAAAAATATTCACTTACGGCGATTTTATTTGTTTAACAGTTCAACAATGATTGTCGCTTCTTTGATTTTAGATATCGTCGGCTAACAAGTAAAGAGCACTAAGTCCAAAAACATGGTTTTGAGATATTCACAAATTTAACTTTCATTGTTGTTTTTTAATTTTTGTAATAATTGTTTTTGGAAAAAAACTACCGCAAATGGCAATGACATGTTTGGACATAATGATGTCCCATTTGAAGTTAAATAAAGAAAAATTGAAGTAGTTTAATTCAACTAAATTTGAAAAAAGACATGGACTTAGTGCTTTTTAATTGTAGGCCCACGACGTCGGCTTACAAGTAAAGAGCACTAAGTCAATAAAATAATATAAAAAACAACTATTTAAAATTAAAACCTTTCTATTAATTAAACGTAATGTATAACTATAAAGTAGAAAACAAGATGTTTACATACATTTTCAAAAACTAGATTTTTAAAAGAAGGGTTTGAACTCTTTGATTGTTTAAAGAACGTTTCCAAAATTAATTAAATTTGTTAGCATTAATTATATAAAACTGCTTACTATGCCAGAACTAAGACAGTTTTCAGAGGCCATCGCCTGTGCCGGCAAAGAAGCATCTCCTAAAGTCAATAATTATAATGAATCATTATCAATGATAAAACACTTCACGGTGCAATTCTAAGGGCTGTTTTCCGAACTTTCCGCGAACTTTAGTTTTTTTCTTATATTCTTCTTATTTTTGTAGTAATCAAGGATTTAAGAGCAAAATTTAAATAATCTATCAGTTAAAATTTCAATGCGTTTGTCAGTACAATAAATAACGCGATATTGTATCATATAAATGATACAAGCAATCATATTTTTATAAATTAAGTCTTTTTAAAAAGTCGCTTAGTGCAGAAACATTTGAAATAATCTACAAGTAAAGTAAAGTGACTTAGTGCCTATTGCCAGATAAAATTTTAATCAAAATCAAATTGGTGCTTTTTGTATAGTGGGTAAATCTCTTGGCAGTCCACCTAGAAGTTAGTTGGGTTTACCTATACATAGATCATCAAAAATTAACTACAGTGCTATTAAAATCCCATTTTTGCAAAAAAGTGACTTAGTGCCTTTTACTTGTAAGCCGACGATATTTACTTAGAATTACCTGAATCGCTAAGAACACAAACTAGGGTTACTATTGCTGTATATATTACGCAATTAAAATCAATAAAAAATCCAAAGGCTCTATTTAACAAAATAAACATAAAATATGCAGAAGTATTTCTGTTTTGATGCTGATCAAATTCTTTTATCAATATTTTTTCTGCATTAGAAGCTCGTATGGTAGATATACCCTTTAGAGATGCTGCCATGTGTGTAAATAAGGGACTTTTGGCTAAAATCATAAACATCATAAACCCTTTCTAAACGGGTGACAATACAATAAATACAAATACAATAAATCGGTACCTATGTAACGGAAAATAATAGTCTTATGAGATAAAAATTATTTAAAATGTTTTTGTAGAAAATTAAAATTATGTAATTTTATTTTACCTTTTATGTGATTTTCAAATGTTTCTTCTATTTTTAATAATAAAGAGACATATTTTACATTTTGGGGGAGAGGGAGGGGGCTTGAAAAAAATGATAAAAACATTTTTTGTGAAATTTTATTTTACCTTTTATGTGGTTTTTAAATTTTTATTCAATTGTGAATAGTAAAAAAGTTATGTTTGCAACAATTTTTTACATTCTGGGGGAGAGGGGGGGGGCGCTGAAAAAAATGATAATAACATTTTTGTGTAGTTTTATTTAAAGTTTTATAATAAAAAAATTACGACCGAAAGAAAATTTCCCCCCAACCGATTTTGCTAAAATACGAACTTGTGCAAGATAATATAAACGTACATCTGTATACCAAATTTCAAGTCGCTAGCTCAAAGCATTCCTAAGTTATCGTGGATCCAGACAGACAGACCGACCGATCGACAGACAGACAGACAGATAGACAGGTATCATTTTTTGTTGTTGCTTATTTTGCTTTTTCTCGGCGTTTCAGGAAAAAAAAATGATTTAAGCAAAAAAAAAATTGATTTTTTTTTCTATCACAATACTTTCTTTTATGAGAAAGTAAAAATATTTATTCATTTAAAAAAATAATGTTAGGGGTAAGTAAGGGGTGAATTTATTTTTTTTTTCAGGTGGCTTTTGCACAACTTGATTATCTCTTTTAGTTTTCGAGAAAATAGCTGAGAAATTAGAGTTGGGCGACCCGGTATCATTTTTTTTTTGTTGCTTATTTTGCTTTTTCTCGGCGTTTCAGGAAAAAAAAATGATTTAAGCAAAAAAAAAATTGATTTTTTTTTCTATCACAATACTTTCTTTTATGAGAAAGTAAAAATATTTATTCATTTAAAAAAATAATGTTAGGGGTAAGTAAGGGGTGAATTTATTTTTTTTTCAGGTGGCTTTTGCACAACTTGATTATCTCTTTTAGTTTTCGAGAAAATAGCTGAGAAATTAGAGTTGGGCGACCCGGTATTCCACATGACGCAAACTACAAAGGTCCCGAATAGTTTGCTAAAAAATTTTTTAGATAGGTAATTCTGTTATAAGTTTTTTTAAATAATATAATAAAGATTTTTTTTAAATTAATATTTTTTAAGCGTTACTCGCATGGGATCTAGACATCTGAATACTATACTTACTCGTTCCTTCAAGCCTCTTTAAACTTGCAGCTATTTTAACGTATAAATTTTTGATAAAATAGCATGTAATTAAAATTACAACTATATATATAGTTGAGTATGGATTTACTATGGAAATTACTATTCCAGATGCTATTACGTAAAAAAGTACCTAAAAAATGTCAAATTTAGAATACTATTTTTTTTTGTTGAAAAAACAACCTCCACTGACCTCCTTTTTTTACCAAAAACAAACCCTGTTACAACCACATTTCGGTGTTTGTATTTATTTTTAATTTGGGTTTTATTATACATAATTTCATTTAATTTCTTTACTTAGTTATAATTCAAAAATAATATTTTATTTTGAATTGATTGTATTTTTGTAAGTAACGCGCTGAAAACCTCCTAGCTTTTTGAGTAGGTTGCCTTCCGGACAGTAGCAATTTGACACTCGAGAACGATCGATGCGTGTCAATAAAAATATACTCAAATCCGCTGACGAATATACCACGCGCCGGGCATTTCGTTAGAATTTACCATATTTTACGGCTGCAAACTATAGAAATAAGTTCCATATACACATATGTATTTAAATAATTAGTAGTGTATACCTACACTGGTCAAACAAACTTTAATTCGCGTACATCAGTTTCCAATTATGTGGTGTCTCCTGTGAAGAAATGGCGGTCATGACCTGTCGTGCTGAATGCTGTAACTAAGGTAAGATTACCATATATATTATTGGAACTGTCGTTTTGTCTTTAATATTCTTTTCAATCATTAATACCTATTCGCAGTCCACTTAATTAATATCATAAAGGCGATGTTACGGAGGCAATCCCATATCACCGAATGGGACCTTTCGACGTCACACAACAAACCCAGTCCAAAAGTTTGAATAAGAAACCTTTGTTTTAAATGTAAAGTATTTAGCAAAGCGTTTTTTAGTTATTGTGGTCATAAATTTTATGTTTAAACAGACCACAAGACCGATAAATGGATATTTTAGGTTAAAATGATATTTTTTGAATACAAAACGCCGAGAAGCTTATTATTACGTATTATTACGTTCTGTTAAGTATAATTACGTATTTTTGCGTGTTAATACGCATAATTACGTATTATTACGTATCATTAGTTATTATTACGAATCATTACATATTACATTATTAAGTATTATTACGTATTATTACGTGTTATTATGTATTATTATGATTATATATCATTAGGTATTATTAAGTATCATTACATGTTACAGTATAAAGACTATTGTCTGCAAAATATGATAGGCTACATTTTTTGTCTAAAAAGTTTCTTAAAATTATTTTTAAAAATTGGTTAAAAATAGACTTAAATTTACAGTAAAAAAAATCCTAAAAAGCGGAAATTTAAACTAAAATATTTCTGAAATGGGACTGACCTGGGGGTCAATATTTTTTTTAGATAGCTACTTATGACTGCTAAGTACTAACATATTTTGAGACCTAAATATTTTCCCCCTATTTTTTTAGAGACTTCTAAACTTTCGATTTTTCTGATAATACCCTATTACATTACATTTTTGTTTAACCTCGTACTATGCTGCTTAATTAAGTATCCCCTTAGTCCAGGACTTGTGTGGGCTAGTAGTAGAGGGAACCACCGGCTTTAATTGACTTTCGAACTAATTTATAGGGAGTGTCCGCTTCACTTACGCCTTCGCCAAATTTCAATTATTAATTAACTGAAAAAGGCAAATCGGCGCCGGTGAGAATCGAACTCACGCTATTTTGGGTAGTAAACTCGTCAATTACAACGCGGTAGTCCACTACACCAATCCTCCTATATATAGAGCAGTCCAAAAGTAATCCCCCTCTTAATTTTTGAACGAGTTGAGATATCGACTTCAAATTTAGAACTCTTAAATCGGACGACTTAAGCTATCTTTTAGCATATATTTAATACTTTCAGCTCTTAAAATGTGTGATACATCATTTTAAATCTTATGAAGTTCTCCATTTAACTATATATTTTTAATTTTTTTAAACATTTTTTTTTGGGTTTAAGATATTTTAAAACTTTATAACTTGCGTTATTTGGGGAAATGCAATATACCATCCACTGTGAATATTATTTAATGGAATGCGTAGCATTACATATCTTCACGGCTTGATTTTACTGAAATCATGTTTCCTCCACTCTTATTTATTGCAAAAGCTACTCAAGGTCATTATTATTACCTGAAAAGTATTCATGATAAGAGGAGGTAGTATCTCATCTGCCGCTCCTGTATCCTTAGAAAATCTATTTAAAATTCTTCCAGAAGGGTTTGTGTCAAAAAATCTCATCGTAGCTCTAACTAAACTGTTAAACATATTATTATGTAAATTTGTTGATGCAGTCAAACACACTTGAGAAACAATTATAGATCGAAATATTGATGTGAAAACAAGTAAAATCATGAGAATCGTATAAATGTATAAAGAATTTTCTTCTATGAAAGATTGATAAACGGTAAATGTTTCATTCCTTTTTCGTTGTTCTAAATTTGTCCTGTAAAATAATAGAATCAATACGAAAGCTATCTATCTGTCGTTAAAAAAAATGGACAGGAAACAGTGAATAATGGGAGGATTGGTGTAGTATGGGAGGATTGGCGTAGTGGACTACCGCGTCGTACTTGACGAGTTTACTACCCAAATAGCGTGAGTTCTATCCTCACCGGCGCCGATTAGCCTTTTTCAGTTATTTAATAATTGAAATTTGGCGAAGGCGTAAGTGAAGCGAACGCTCCCTATAAATTGGTTTGAAAGTCAATTAAAGCCGGTGGTTCCCTCTACTACTAGCCCACACAAGTCCTGGACTTAGGGTATGCTTAATTAAGTAGAATAGTACGAGGTTAAACAAAAAATGTAAAATGTAAATATTATTTCATCCTTTTTGGGACTCATCAGCACTGTGTGTCCTGTATGTTGTTAATATTTTAATAAAACATTAGATAGATGATATACAAGCATGGTGCCATCTATTGATGTGGTCACTATTATCTGTATACCCTAAATTGTGGCGATTTGCCTTTTGAGAACAAGTGAATAGATAATTATCTAATAATTATAATCATAATTATTATCTGTTCACTTGTTCCAAAAAGGGAAATCATCATAATATTTAAATAAAACGTTAAATAGATATAAAAGCATAGTGTCATCTATTGATGTGGTCACTATTATAGAGACCACATCAATAGATTGTACCGTGCTTTAGTATCTATCTAACTGTTTATTTAAATATTAACAGCATAAAGGACACTCAGTGCTGATGATTCCCAAAAAGGATGAAATGGAACTATTCACTGTTTCCTGTCAATTTGATTTTAACCACAGATAGATAACTTTCTTATATATATTTTTTTCGGTTATTAACAGTATATATTTTTATAGACTGAAAATTCTTAGCTTATTTAATAATATCAATATTTTTGTATCCAACTAATTACTTTAGAGTTAACAAAATAAAAACTAGAATATAGCCTTACGTGACTTACTACTGTTGTATTCCATCAAAGCTTTGAAGGTGACAGATTGGTCTAAAAGCTCTTTGTCACAATTAAAAAATATATGAAACACTAGCACAATATTATTTTATCGAAATTAAAATTATATAAAAATAACCTAGGATGAATTGGATCATAGGAAAGATTTTCTTTTTAATTTTTATGTACCTATTTTGAAAAATTAAATGTTTGTGACCATAATTAAAAAATTCAATACCTTGGCATCCCAGAAAACATTGGTACATTTGCCGCCTGTTGGCTACATTGCACCAATGCATGGCAATGTTGACAAACTCACACTGGGCCCACATATTGAGGTGAGATTTTTTTCAATTTTCAAGTTGGAAATTTATCATTGGCCTTAGGTTGACCAACGTACATTGGTTCATAAGACTGGGCCTTAGGTTGGCCAATGTACCAATGATTTTACGATCAAAATTATCGTTGGCTTTAAAGCAGGCCCAATGTGGGATTGCCAACGGGTAGCCAACAAACCAATGTTTGATGGGCTGTCACACTGATAAAAAAGATAATTTTGATTTATTTGGATATGGCCAATTAAATTATTTGGTTGCGAGTAACAAATTTTATTTGGGTCAAATAAATATTTAGTTTATGCAAATAGATATTTTAATCTCAAAATCATTTATTAATGGGAACAAAATAGTTTATTTGACAGAAATAAAATTTATTTGTCACAACCAAATAATTCAATTGGCCATATCCAACCAAATATTTTGTACACACAAATAAACTGTTTTATCAGTGCAGTTAAAGAGGTACAGAACTTTTTTATGAAGTAGTCTTGACTTCTCATTTTGTCAATTTGCTAGTTAGCCTATATACTAGTAATTGGAAAGTTTTTATTTTATTGGGAATATACTGGCTGATGAGAATAAAATAATTCAAAACCGCGCTGTCAACAGTTTTTTTAAGGTGCATATATTTATGTAATAACACTATGATTTAATTACCAATATCCTGTAAAATAATCAATACCACTGGCAACTGCCTGAGTAGTCACCATCAAAAACAACAGATATAATCCAACCAAATTTCCCCCTGCTGATTCAAAATATTTTTTATATACATTCCAGCTAATAGTTCCTTTACTACTATGTTCTTTTACTTTTTTTTGTTTTAAACTAATTATAGAAGGTTTTAGCTTATTATCATTATCAATATATTTTTCATCATTATCTCTTTTAAGTTCGTCTATATTAAAATCACTGTAAGTTCCAGACTTAATAATTTTCCCACTTTCAAACATATAAATAAAATTAGCTGATTTTAAATATTGTATCTGATGAGTTACAAGAACTACACATTTGTTTTTTAAATAATCTAGTATGCAACCTTCAAATATTTTTTTACCAACAATTGTATCCACTGCAGATAATGGATCATCTAATAAATAAATATCTGCATTTTTATAGACAGCTCTAGCAAGACTAATTCGAGATTTTTGACCTCCACTTAGCATAACACCTCGTTCACCCACTATTGTCCTATCTCCATGAGGAAAGTTTTGTAAATCTTTTTCTAGTTGGCATATTCTAAGAACTTTTTCATAATTTGCTCTTACGAATTGTTGTCCAAAAAGTATATTTTGACGTACACTTGCTGAAAATATCCAAGGAATTTGTGAGGCATATGATGTTGAACCAGAAACTTGAATTGTACCTAAAAAAACAACAATAAATGAAAAACGAAAAACCCTAAATGAGTAAGAAAGTAGAAATTTTCCTTGACATTCTGCGGAGCGAGGATAACAATAA
The DNA here is from genome assembly GCA_958510825.1 of Brachypterus glaber. Lineage (NCBI taxonomy): Eukaryota > Metazoa > Arthropoda > Insecta > Coleoptera > Kateretidae > Brachypterus > Brachypterus glaber. The sequence continues at coordinate 44,010,763 of OY294047.1, forward strand.
TTATAATAATAAAATATAAAAATAATAATAATAATAATTATAATTAGTGCCTACCTGCAGTAATACAAATTTGCTTAAGAATGAGATTTAGCAAAGTAGACTTTCCACTACCAACGGAACCAAAAACTATAATTAAATTAGAAGGCTTAGCTTTAAAATTAATGTTGGTCAAATTTTGTTGATCTGATGATGATGACCATTTTGCATGACACTCTCGTATTAAAATATTAGTTTCTGTATCCTTAAAAGCTGGAACTATTGTATTTATGTCACTATTGGCATATTTTAACTTATTAGCATCTAATAAAAAAATAAATCTGTTTTGTTTAATACTGTCACTATTTTTAAATAATATTTGTTCAGGTTGTACTTCTTCACAACCTAAAAACTTTTCTATTCTTTTAATAGAAACACAAGTTTCCAAAAATTGTGATACTGCGAAAGGGAATTGAATACTTATACTTGAACGTAATATGTTATAGTATGCAGTCAATACAAAAACATAGTAGGCATCAATTTGGTAACCCATAAATATGTATGATACTATTCCTATAAACACAGAACATTTATGCATATACATAGAAATTGAATAAACTAGACCTCGGATGTTAGTCGTTTTTTGGATGTGGGATATTTCCATTCTAAAAGCATATAAATAATAATAATAATAATAATAATAATAATAATAATAATAATAATAATAATAGTTAAAAAATACATTTTACTGTTATATAAAACATAAAAAACACGTAAAGGGATGCCATCCTTGGATTCGATAAAAATCCACCCCTGCAAAGAGGGTTAAACTACCCCCCAAGCACCAAAAAAAGTAGTAAATCGTAAAGTATCTCAAGAAAAATCAAACCAACGAACTAATAACTCTTCTCTCTAGAATAGGCATT
>OY294047.1:44011864-44184364 GCA_958510825.1 Brachypterus glaber
AGTCGTAGAAAAAAACTTTTTTTTTTGTTTCACTTATACCTACTAGTTAAAATCATGGTTAAAATTATAAATATAAGTCCAAGTAAGGGAAATGCTCCAACTGTGAAGTACAGTAAAACAGTAACAACCAAAATTTCGATTAGACATATTACTGGTGTAAACAAAAACTTTATAACCATATCAAAGCGGGCAACATCGTTTGATAAAAGGTTAACTATTTTACCAATAGTAACTGTGGCTAGTGTACCTTAAAAAAATAAACGAAATAAAACAATAAATAATAACACTGTCCTCTAACCAAGAAAATCATATCTGCATTTTTCTTGTTTTGAGAAATCGACTTTTTTATTAGGAACAGAGGAAATTTCGCAGATATAATATGTCAAGGAGAACTACGAAATAAGTATAAAAAGGAAATTTGATGCAGGCCTGTCTAATCAAAGTGCATTAAGAGTACATTCGAATAAAAAAAACTCTACAAAGTTTTTCTTGTCCATGATGGAATAAAATAAAATATGTATGTGTGAGTTAGTTAAACCAGGTTCCGATTGGTTAAAATGCAATTTTTGGTATTTGTAAGCCCAAACGGCGGACATTTCGCAGATATAATATGTCAAGGAGAACTACGAAATAAGTATAAAAAGGAAGTTTGATGCAGGCCTGTGTAATCAAAGTGCATTAAGAGTCCATTCGAATAAAAAAAAAACTCTACAAAGTTTTTCTTGTCCATGATGAAATAAAAAAAAAATATGTATGTGTGAGTTAGTTAAACCAGGTTCCGATTGGTTAAACTGCAATTTTTGGTATTTGTAAGCCCAAACGGCGGACATTTCGCAAATATAATATGTCAAGGAGAACTACGAAATAAGTATAAAAAGGAAATTTGATGCAGGCCTGTGTAATCAAAGTGCATTAAGAGTCCATTCGAATAAAAAAAAAATTCTACAAAGTTTTTCTTGTCCATGATGGAATAAAAAATAAAATATGTATGTGTGAGTTAGTTAAACTCGGTTCCGATTGGTTAAAATGCAATTTTTGGTATTTGTAGTTTTATTTATCAGTTAATAAATTATTAATAAAAATATCAATATGGAGTTTTTATTATTGTTTGAATCAATCAAGTAGTAATTAAGTGATTGAGTTGCTTGAGTCCTTAGCGTCGCCTTTTTTTAATTTTTTTGTTTGTTTTTAATATATTACATTTGACTTCAAAAAGTAAGTTTACGTAATTTAATTCATAAATAACTAAGCAAAACATTAAAAAAGGAACGACGTTCACCCTCAAATTAATTTTTCTCGAAAACGGTTAATCCTACAGTATTAAAGAAGAGCACCTTTTTTATGTATTTTGACCTGAGGAATCATCATCATCATCAGTAGTTTGTTTGGATCTTCAAGAGACAGGCTTTGAGACAGTTTGAATGGATAATTGGGGGAGTGAGTCTTTGCTTACTAATGCTGGAGTTGCATCTGTCATGAATTGGTGATGGGGGAGGGGAAAGGGGTGGCAGGGGGAGGAGGAGGGATGGAATGGGGAGAGGAGACCTGATGAATCATATTTCAAAAATAAAATTACAAAAAAGTTACACAGAAAAAAGTTTGGGACAAAAAACTGATAAGCCCCCCCCCCCATTTCGCACACCCCTGGTTAAAATAACTAAATGAAAACCTCGTTGATATATCTCAAAGAGTTCCTGAGTTATTAAATAAAAACCGAATTTTTAGCCACTTTCAAAGGGGCTTAGCTCTCTTACGACGCATTTTTAGAAATATTTTTTAGAAACTTTTTGTCATTTTTTCTGATGTAGAATCACCCCCTGAGTTTTTTGGTCATCACTTCAGGACACCCTGTATACCTATAATTTTTTATTTTCGAATGTACAGTTAATAGTTATTTATAATACAAGGGCGAAAAGTTAAGTTTTTCGATTAAGTAGGTTTTTAGAAGCCGAGGGCCGGCCGATGGGGCCGACCAGAGGGTAATAAACTTAAGAAATCGAAATTTAACTTTTTGCCTGTGTATTATACAATATTTTTTATTCGATTGTTACTAATTATAATAAATTATTAAAATATACTTAATTTTAAATTTCGAAAAATATTTTTTTTTCCGGTCTTATTACTTATCTAGTTATCCATGACAAATTGCTATCCAATCAAATCGTTAAAAAAAAACAATTGAATCGTTTCTTTTGCTTGCGTTTTATTTTCAAACTAAAAAAGGTATAGCTATAAGCTAAAAGGGGTCTGTTATAAAAATAATAATACTTCCAAAATTGTTCTATTAATATTATAAATATCAAAAAAGATTTTACAATTGAAATTTTCTGTTTTTAAGTTATTTTAGTGGATGAATACAGATTAATCAGTTAACATATATTTTGAGGTTATGTTATAGAAATAGAAATTTTTATTTTGTATGTAATGATTATAATAACTGTATCTGGTAAAAAAAACAGTTAGTTCAAGACTAAATGTGACCAAAAGATCATATTTTTTTATAAATATTACAGTAAAAGTAAAGCATCTTCTTTTAAAAAGCTTAAAAATAACAAGTTTTAGTTAGCCGGCGAAAAAAACTTTTTGGCTCTAGGGCCACAAAGTTCAACTTTTCGCCCCTAAAACATGAACAAAAAGTGCCGCTTTTAGAATCAATCGAATAAAAAAACAATTATTTCGGTGTACCTTGACTCAACTTCAAAGATTTTCTATAAATTAGGGAGCAACTAGCTATTCTCATTTGCATTCCTAAAAGTTGACCTAGTAGCATAGCTCTATGTCCTAAAAGTACACTAATAAACGTCGATAGGATAATAAACGATGCGTACATAACTGACTCAGCTTTTGATGTTTTCGTCTGGTTCAATGAGAAAAATTTCAAAAGTTTTGAAAGATAGTATGATGGTAAAATCCTAAAATCAAAAAACATCCAAACATCTTAAATATAACAACTTAAACTATCTTTTAGCATGTAGTTAATACTTTCAGCTCTTAAAATGTGGGCAGGGGGCATAGGATGTATTTTTTTAAACGAAAAGGGGTCATTTTAAAGCTTATTAAATTCTCCATTTAACTATATATTTTTAAATTTTTTTAAACTTTTTTTTTGGGTTTAATATAGAGTTAACAATGGGTATTTTTGTCGAAATTACTCTAAAAAAAACAATTTTTTAAAAGTTACTAATTTAATGATGAAAAAACTTAAATTATACTTTTAAACTAATATTAATTGACATAAATAAAAAATTACTTAAAAAATCGCATTTTTTAGCACAAAAAATTAAAGAATCAAAACCTCGTTTAAAAAAAATAAAAAATATACAGTCCAATGGAGAATTTTATTTGCTTTAAAATGATGTATCACACGACCCCCCTTTCTATTTAAAAACTCCCCCCGTGGCCCCTGCCTACATGTTGGGAGCTGAAAGTATCAAATATATGCTTAAAAGATAGTTTAAGTTGTCTTATTTAAGAAGGTTTTCGCAGAACTTGATTATCTCTTTTAGTTTTCGAGAAAATCGCTGGGTAATTGTAGGGAGAATTTCAAAAAAGAAAAAATCTTAACTCTATATGGAGTATATGAGTGTCTGATGTTTTGTATTCAAAAATAAAGATACTTTAAGGTATAACTTTAATAAGTATAAAACTCGCACGTTAGATTTAGAATATCCTAACAAAAACAGAAAAAATATTTTAGATGTAGGTTACATTTAAGTGTATTATATATGTATGTATTTATGACGTTTTTCCATTTTCTAGTCTTTTTAATGTAATTATATTATATTATATGTATAAAGATAAGTCTCTGGAATAAAGGTTGATATTATTATTATTATTATTATTATTATTATTATTAAATAAAGTTGGGACACCCGGTATATTTGTAGACACCCGTTAGAAAAGGGCCCTTGTTGTCGGTATAAAGTTATAATATATGGGTAATTCTATGACAGTCGGGTAACTCTTCAGATGAATTTTTAGGTAATTTTAATTCGCTCATATTATTCTAGCCCATAGTGCTTAAGTCGGAAAATTTTACCTCTACGACAAAAACCTAGAAACGCCCCAGAAAAAGTCTGGCGCAGCTTGTTTATTTTAGTATAAAAAATACTTACTTAAAAATCACATCATTTATAAAATTTAGGACAAATTGTTCAAACAAACCACATTTAAAAACTGTACAATATGCTTTAAATAAAGAAGGATTTTTCTTAGTTTTTTGAATTTCCCACTCCTTTTCCAGACGATCTCCCAGGATTTGGGAATCATATTTAGACGATATTTCATACAGGTCTTCCTCTAGAAATTCGTGTTTTCTAAATTTATAAAAAATCGGAATCATATAACTAGAAACAAATCAAAATAAATTAATAGAAATGTGTGTACAATAATAACATTTAATAAAAAGAGCTCCGTGTAGAAATAATAAAGTCCAAAATGATAAAAATTTACGTTACGTAATACTTGAATGTTTCCTAACTTGATTAAGGGGTTACTCAAATACTACGGCATGCTAAAAATCTTTTAAATGCCGCTTAACTTGATTCTGTGGACCTGTAATATTAAAAAACCAAGAAAAAATTATAAAATTTGCGATTATACCATAAGACGTTATTTGATTATTACTTAACGCTTAAAGTTTAACAAATATTAAAGTATTTCGTTTAAAATAAGGTTGGTTGGACTCTTGGGCGCTGAAATAAAAATACTACTAAATTTATTTTTTAGAAATTTATCTTTAAGATGATGGCGTCACAACGCGCTAATAGTTGTGACGTCAGCAGCCTGCCGAGATGGAAGGACAACTATAATTTAGCTTAGATAACGTTACAAATCTACGAGTCCTGTGTCTCTTAAAAGTAAAAAATAAAAACTATTGGCAAAAAAAAATTAACCGACTTCTGTCTCTAAAAAGTAAAAATTAAAAATAAGTCGGTGCCAATTTCACAGCAATCAATTTGACAACAAAAATAATTGTTAGTATTTAATTTAGGGAGTGGTAAAATTGACACCGGGTTATTTTTTATTTTTTACTTTTTAGAGACAGAAGTCGGTTCATTTCTTTTGCGAAAAGTTTTTATTCAAAAAGTAAATTGTAATTTAAACAGTCAAAAGCTTTAGTTAAATCTATCATAATGACTCGGTCAGGTCGCATTTCGTTGCGAACCTCAAAGAAGCGATAAAATGTTTCAACTTTATTTACTTTTTTTGAGGTTAGCAACGAAATGCGACCTGATCGAATCAACACCAGATTCGAATACAGAGACCCCAAAAACGTATAGAACTGCCTGTCTCGTCTGGAGAAACAGACCTTTATTTTTTTGTTTCCTGTGTAATAATTAATTGGTTTTTCTTCAGTAACAACTTGTTACACATCAACAACAGCTTTTTTGCATTTGTTAACCCCTTCCCGAATACCCTCCTATTTATGGCACGAACCTGTTTTTTCAATATTTGTGGTTCTAAATATCAAACAAAGAATCAATAACTTTTTGTTATGAATAAAGGACTTGTTACAGATGTCTGAATAAAAAATCCGACCATCTAGAGTTAATTAACGAAATTTTATTAACGTTTTTAAGAAGGATTGTGCGTGTCAGCTGAAAACTGCGCAGTTTAAAACTTTAAAGTGTAATTAAAAATATTTTTCTTCAAGCGTACTAAAATGTTCATATTTAATAACTGAACACACTAGTTAGAAGTGATCTATTTTTTTTATAGCAACAAAATGAGTTCATTGTTGTACGCCGTAAAAAATAGTTAGCAAAACCACCACTGGTGGCAGCACTCTTTGACTTTGATGACAGCCATACTTCAAACATGTTTGTTTGTTATGTAAACAGGTGGTTGACTCGAGATTCCGTGCAAAAACCTAGTGTGAAATTGATTAAAAATGATTGAAGAAGAATATATGGTTTATACACTTACAAATCTCTCCGAAATTGCAAATGCTACATTAGACAAGTTACCATCGAAATCGCAAAAAGTGTACGATTTAGCCTACGAAAAAATTTAAAATGAGCTAAGGAAGGTTTAAGTTTATTTCGAAAAGGTTTTATTATTTTATAAAAAAACATACTTTATTACTGAATAAATTAAATAAAATTAATATTTAAAAAAATATATAGGATGCTTGAAGAAAAAATAGTTTGTGTCTCGAGGAAAAGTTCTTTTTTTACTCGTCTGTAGTTTCCGGACTCAGCTTCGCGTCGTCCGTAAATTCTACAGACTAGTAAAAAAAAGCTTCACTTTTCCTCTTAGTAAAACAATATACTATTTCCTGTCTAATTTTGCAATATAAAAAATATTGTGCTATTATATAAACCTTGTTAAAGCGGTTTATGGGTATTACATTACAGGTATTTTATGGTATATTTTTGTATAAAAATAAGTATGTGCTATAAATGGCACACCATGCATTAAAAGGACAATAAATTATGCAATATCAAAATAAAAATGTGCTGCCAACAAAATCATACAGTAGGTCTAGGTTCATAAAACATATAAAAAAGGAAAAAAAAATAAAAAAAAAATAAAATTGAAAAAACAATTTTTTTTTAAGTTTATTTTTTCGAAAAACGAAAAAAAAAATAAAAATACATATTTTTTTAAAACTTGTTTTTACCCAATTTTACTACCTTACCCCACCCCGAAATTAAAACAATAACAGTCTTAGAACAAAGCGTTCTTGAGTTATCGTGGTCACAAATTTTCCGGACAGACAGACCGACGGACGTACTTAATAAGTTTTCTTATTTTATAGTGTTCCACATTTGCCACTCACCGTTTTTTGTAAAAAATATAGATAAAAATTAAAGTTTGATTTTTTAAATTATGTTTTTCCGGTACAGTTGGACCCACAAAAAACGCAAGATTTAAATATGCTAAAATGTCAATTTTACTAATTATTTTATAGTTTAAGTAAGATTTTAAGAAATAGGTTAGGTTAATTTGACAATTAATTGTCAGTTTTGTCAAAGTTTATTACAGAAAATGCATGCGAATAATGTCGAATATTAAAAAAAATAATAATAATAAATAATAAACTGAAAAAACATTTAGAATATTTAATCAAATCAAAAATTAAAACACAATATTTAGTAAATCTTATGAAAAAATTAAAATTTGAACTCTACTAACCAAACATAAATTATGATTTTCGTTTAAAAAAAAAATTTCCGGAGGTTTTTTTTCGCTTTTTTAATCTTGGAACTATCGATGCGGCGACGGGCAATGGTTTTTAATCCATGAAAATTTGTATTGTTTATAGCATGCACCGCTTCTTGTAAATAGTATTCTCTCAAATAATTAAGTAAATTTTCATCCTGTATTTCATTTGATATCTTCTTTCTTTCCGAATCTGCACGCCCTTTCCTCCCCAATCTATTTTTCCTTCAATCTTAACCATTATTCTTTTTTCTATGATCTTAACACAACTCTCCGAAACACTAAATAACCTTGTCTCTCTATAAAGATCACTAGCCACAATCACTTCGTACATCCTGCTTCCAATACACTAATAGTGTGAGATTTCTTAACATTTCTTAACGCATTTCTAATTACTTTATAATTATTATAAGTAATTTTGACAAATATTGTCAACATGACAACGGCTTTGTTTGTATTGTAACTATTGAATTTACGCAACTAAATTTTCAATCTTGTTTTTTTTTTGGATCCAACTGTACAAGAACGTTAAAATGTATGCTGATGATTTTTTTTCTTTCATTCAAAAAAAAATCATGCGGGAAGGGGCTAACATTAAAATTCAAATAAAATTAATAAAAAAAGAATAATCCGAGCAATAATCCTTACCAAAAGCATAATTTTGACAAAAAATTGGGTTTAAGTATAGGACGTCTTTTGAAGGTGTCTTCAAAACTTTCCTCCATTTTTAATGATGCTAGTTTACGTGCTAGTATAATACATATTATAATATTAGGAATAATATAACTATTACCATTACCAGTAATTAGGTACCTATTTTGTATATAATTTAAATTAGTATATTCATTATTAAACTTTTACTTTGATAAAAAATTTTAGTTCAAATTATAGCAGGTAATTATTATTTGTTCAAATTATCATATTTTGAATATTACTAACACTGAAAAAAAGATCTGGCTGGTTTATTAACCAGATCTACGAAAGCATAGAAGGGCCACGCAGAATTTTTGTTATAATTGCAAGTTGTCAGCTAAATACAAAACAACTATTTTTCTAGTTACTGCAACTAGAAATCTAATGGGCAACAAGACAAGTGATTGTTTTTACCAGATCCATAACATCTTAGTTTTGTTTCTGATAACCACAATAAATTATGTTGTTGCCCTTACAAGATTGCTGGTTGCAGCAACAAAAAAAGTTTTTTCGTATTTAACTATTGATCTGCTGCCCCAACTAGACCAGTTTTTCAGTGAATAGATAATATTTTATATATTAATAATTTTCACTAGGTAGAGCCGAGCGCGCTCTCAACTTTCTAGTTCCAGCAACGAAGTACAAAAATCACCGTTTGCCCCAAAAAAAAACAAAAGTTTTCAAAACTGGTATAAATGTAGTTTAGACCTTTCTGATGAACGTACCAAAAGTCCTAATGAATTGAAGTTGAGCTCACCCCGCCATCTTAATTTAAAGATATATTTTGCAGTTTTTTGCAAATAACTTCTTAACAGTAAATAAAAAAAGTTATAAGAAAAAAGAAAGCTTACAAAATTCTCTACAAAATACTTGTTTAAATTTAGTTTAGTTTTTGAGCAAACCAGATAATGGTCAAAGATTGTCCTATACCTTGATTTTAAGGTACAAGTTTGGAGTTTTTTGCAAATATCTAGTTATTATAAAAAATAAAGCTTATAAAATTCTCTACATAATACATGGTTACTTAGTGCTTGAGAATATGGGCAAAAATTGTGGAGATATCTTGATTTTAAGGTAAAATTTTGCATTTGGATTTTATTGTATACTGATACTCAAGAAATCACATAAAACGAAAATTCTACATCTAGTTTAAGCAAATATTGAAGTTTATATCATCTTTATCATATAATTTTTGTAGAGAATTTCATAAGCATTATTTTTTATCTTATTCTTATTTTTTTTTTAATATTAGCCGTTCCCTACTGAAAATGACGGGTCTATGCAACATTTAACCCGCGCAGACCCGTCATTTTCAATAGGGTTAAGAAGAAGAAATAAAACTCCAAAATTGTACCTTAAAATCAAGATGGCGACGCGAGCTCAACTTCAATTGATGAGGACTTTTGGTACCTTCATCAAGAAGGTCTAGACTACACCAAATTTCAAGACTTTTGGATTTTTTTGAGGCAAACCTTCGTTGCTTGGGCTTTTTACACATGTTGCGTGAGGATCCAAATGTACCAACAACCAAAAAGTCTCTATGTTAGTATGACAACATTTTGTATACAATACACACATTGCAGAATTTAATATCATAAGTAAAGAATTTAAAAAAAGTCCAAAATTTGCGTTACCTAATACTTGAATGTTCCCTAAAGGGACTTATGAGCCACTGTATATTATAATAGTTACCTAGTTGAAATATTTTCGTTTGTCCAAATTAATAAATAATAAAACCATGTACTTGTACTTCAATTCACATTTTAAGTGATGTAATGTGATCTGGCTTCATCGACAATATTTAGAAGTTTGATAATAGTTCCTAAACTTTTAGGAATAAATACTTACAAGCCGAATATGTCACCTATAATAGGTCACCTACAATAATTTTAGGTGACATAATATATATAATATAGGTACCTACTATTTTTTGGTAATTACCAATAGGGTGTTTTCTAAGTGAAAGTTTAAATACTGTTATAGTAATATAATCTATAAAAAACTTATACTTTCAGGTTTCCATTTATTGACGTTTTGTTTCTTACCGCCAGAAACATTTTTAGGGATTATTTTGAAAAATCATTGAAGATGTCTCTAGCAGTAAAAGACGTAATAGCTTAAAATCTAAAATATTATAATATATATCGATCATGTACATTTGATAATAATTCCTAGATGTTTAGTAATAAATACTAAAAAGTTAAATGTATCACTTAACTGCTAATTTTTTTGTACTGAGTTAAAAATCTTCAGAATAGATGGCACCATGCCTTTTTATCTAAAGTTTTACTTAAATATTAATAACCACGGGTCGGATAGAAGTAGCCATTACCATGACCACTCAATGAGTAATAACAGCATCGACATGACATTCCGCTTGGTGAACAATAGTTTAAAGTGTGTAAGGACCCAATTTTACCTAAGAATTTGAAGTAAAAGTACGACCCTGTCGCCGGTCGGAGAAGTAGGAAGCACGGGTAATCCCCGGTGGTAGATTGTTGGATGGTGAACGTCATTGTGTACGGTGTATTTTTTTATCTTTGTGGAACTGTTTTTGATGAATTAATCCTTAAAAATCGGTATTGTATTGATTATTTAATCTTAGATTGTGATTATTTAACCTTAGATTGTGATTATTTAATCTTAGATTGTGATTATTTAATCTTACAAGTGTATATTTACTTGAAAAAAGAGTTTTTTTTTAATTCCAATTTTTGCATGCCCCCGGTAATCCGACCCGTGTTAATAACACAGTGCCACTCCAAAAGTCATGAAATCGTGCTATAGGTACTGTTTCCTGTGCATTTAAATTCTTTCCCATTTTGAAAATTTTAAAAATTTCGGTAATCCTAGTATTGGTGCAAAAAATGGTCATTTTTTGCGTTTTATGACGTTTTATGTCGATATAAATCAATTTAAAGCAAAAAAAAAAATTGAAGGTGGATCGATCCATCGGTCGGTCGGTCGATCGTTTTGTCCGGGAAATCTTGTGGGCACGATAACTTAAACGCTTTAAGCTAGAGACTTGAAATTTGGCAATTTGTTACCAAAAGTTCTCGCTCGGAATTGTTTTTAGTAAACATTGGGGTGGGGCAAGAGGAGTTAGTGGGGAAAATACAATATTTTTTCTCAAAAATTTTAAAATTGCTATATAGGTGTTTTTAATGTGAAATTTAATCTGATAATATATTTTTTTAACTTCACCCCCTAACGGGCGGGGGGTGGTCTTCGACAAAATAGGTATAAAGGGGTTTTTGTGGATGACGAAACTGAATCTGATAAGAAATTTTTTCTAACTCCACCCCCTGAGGGGCGGGGGTGATTTTCGTGAATATTAGTATACTAGGGTTTTTAAGGTTGCTGAAAGTGAATTTGATAATAAAAAAAATCTAACTGATCCCCCTTAAGGGTGGGGGGTAGTTTTCGTAAAAATTTGTATGTTGGGGTTATTGATTTCGCTGAAAGTGAATCTGATAATGAAAAAATTCTAACCGTACCCCCTGAGGAGCGGGGGGTAGTTTTCTTGAAAATTGATATATTGGGGTTTTTGAGGTCGCTAAAAATGAATCTTAAAATGTATTTTTTTAAATCCACCCGTGGGGGTAGTTTTAGTGAAAGTTGGAGTTTTTGAGGTTGCTGAAAGTGAATCTGATAATAAAAAATCCATTTTAAGCGCGGAGGTGAAAAATAGGAAAGTGTTTTTACTGGGCAGTGTATTTTAACTATAGATAGATAATTTCTTTATAATTTTGAGCATTTGCAAAAAAATCGCATGCGCTGCTGCTGCTGCGAAATATTTTTGCAAATGATCAAGAATATAAATACCACTTTAACGGATGCCATGTTTAAAAGTTCTCTTTCTCTCTTGGATTTCCTTTTTGACTTTGCTGTGGAGAGAGAGAGAGAGAGAGAGAGAGAGAGAGAGAGAGAGAGAGAGAGAGAGAGAGAGAGAGAGAGAGAGAGAGAGACGGAACTTGTAAATAAGCCGCCGTTATATATAAAGCTGGTTGCTAAATATTGAGTAATTAAATACCTCGGCATTACAATCTCCAAAAACCTAACGTGGGATCAGCACGTCAAAAACACCCTCCAAATAGCCAACTGCCGCCTCTCCAAACTCTACCTCCTAATAGGTAGAAAGAGCCCACTATCCATCAAAAACAAACTTCTTCTTTACAACCAAATCCTAAAGCCGGTACTTCTTTACGGAGCCTCAGCCTGGAACAAAATCACCCTTAATAAAGCGCTCTCAGCCAAACTTCAGGCCTTCCAAAACAAGGCACTCAGAAAATGCCTCGATGCCCCCTGGTTCATGAGGAACAACCAAATACACAGAGATCTCGAAATGCCCCTCCTAAAAACGGAAATCATCCGCTACAGCGCGTCTTTTATACAAGACAATTTAGATCACCCAAACCCCCTCATTTCAAACTTTCTAGACTACGATCACGAAATACACTACACCCACAAAAAGATCAAAAACGTCCTCAACCAGTAATGGTACCCACTAATTCAGGACAGATGCATTCCCAGCATCAGTGAGCTAGTCTCACTCCTCCCGCACATCCCTCCTCTCCTTATCCCATTCCTCCTCATCCCTCTCCCACCCCCTCTCCCACCCCCAACGCCAAATTATGACAGATGCAACTCGCATCAGTGAGCAAAGACTCACTTCCCCAACTATCCATTCAAATTAATTATATTTTAGATAAATGAGCTATAGGCTGCGCCTGTCTCTTAAAGACCCAAACAAACTAAAGATGATGATATTGAGTAATAAATAACGTGAGTGAGCCAATCATTGCCATGTTAAAACTTGTTATTATTTACTGAATTCAAACCTTGCAACAATGCGCATTCTAGAGAATCCGCTATACCCAGATTGCGGAGAGGATGAAACTCATTACTTAGCCGAGTGTGTCAGATACGACAGGATCAGATTGAAAGTCTTTGAAACTCAAAGACTCAACCAAGAGGAACTAAGAGATCTCCTCTGGGCGAATATCCTGACCTTTATTGAAAGGACGGGCAGGTTCAAGGAGGACTCAAATAAGTAAATAGCTGGGATTGCCTGGGGTGACAAAAAGGGCCAGAAATGGCCTAGTTGTCAGGCTTTGGCCAACCCAAAAATTTACTACTACTACTGCATTCAAATTTATTTGTAATCACCTGAAACTTTACTACATTAACAATAAATATATCTTTATTCTAATGGGCAAAAAATAAACAAACTGCAGAAGCTCCACAAAAATATTATTGCTTTTAAAAAAAGATTGTATACTGATAATATTAGGAACCCATGTCCCAAATATTGCCAGTATAATTATTTATAATATAAAAAACAGTAGGGCAGACTGTTGTACCTTGGATCACAATTTACTTTGGATCATCAACGTTATCTACCTACAAGGAAGATAATATGTATTAAAAACAACATTTTTATACAGAAATTTGTATTTTATTGTTTCATTACAAAAAGAAATAAGGTTGCAATATTGTGTTAAAGTATACCCTAATTTTTATTTGTTTACATGTGTACAAGAAGTTACAATATCAAATTTATAACTTAAAATTAATAGGCAATAGAAAACTTAGGTATGTAAATTAAATTTTACTCAAAATTAGTTAACTAAGTCATTTAACGTTAAAGCTAGAAAATTCTACCTATGATCATGATCAGTGGTACAGGACGTTTTTTTGAGGTATATGATGGTGCGTTTTTTCAAACGTAACCTTCTCAACGTTCTAGGTTATGTTTAAAACTGAAATGTGGCATAAAAAATTAGTTACCAACAAGCAGTGATTCAGGTAGAATGTGATTTAAAACACAAAACACAATCGTCAACTTGTAAAAAATAAACAGTAAAACCAAAAGGTGTTACTTTTCTATTTCTATTTTACACAAAACCAATAGCATATGGACAACCACTCACCCGCTTACTTGCACTCTACTGAGTAAACATTGTTTTAGGACAGTTCTGTCACGTAGATAGCAGCACCTGTCAAGAAATTGAGGGTTCCCCTACTTATTATACTAAGTATTCGTTTTCGTAACTGCCACATGAAATTTTAGTAACAAAATATGCAAAAATATAATAAATAATAAAAGAATATTAGGTAGCATGTGTTTGATTTAGTAGATACATAAGATTGGAAGCAAATATGTATTACACAGGCCCACAAAATAAAAAAAGTGATCTGTGCTGGGGTTGAGACTCACCTACTCTTATGTATTTTGGGATGCTGAACACGAATCTGTTATAAAAAAGGCACTTCATGAGCTCATTTCTTTGCTACACTGAAAAAACTGTCTAAAATGGTAAAAATCTCATATTATTTCAGTGTAACAAAAAAATGAGCCATTGAAGTGCATTTTTTATGACAGATTCTTGTTCACCATCTCAAAATACATAAGAATAGGTGGATCTAAACCCCAGCACAGACCACTCTTTTTTTTTTGTGGCCCCAGACAGTTTTTCCAGTGTAGAAAAAAAAATGAGCCTATGAAGTGCCTGTTTTATGACAGATTTGTGTTCAGCATCCCAAAATACATAAGAATAGGTGGGTCTCAACCCCCGCACAGACTACTATTTTTTTTGTGGGCCCATAATGTTTTTTCAGTGTAGAAAAAAAAATGTGCCGATGAAGTGCCTTTTTATGACAGATTCGTGTTCAGCATCCCAAAATGCATAAGAATAAGTAGATCTCAACCCCAGCACAGACCACTTTTTTTTGTGGGTCCAGACAGTTTTTTCAGTGTAGATACAAAGTAAGCCCATGAAGTGCCTTTTTTTATGGCAGATTCGTGTTCAGCATCCCAAAAAACATAAGAATCCGTGGGTCTTAACCACATCACAGACCACTTTTTTTCTTTTGTGGGCCTGTGTTATTAACAGTCTAATACGTTATAAATCTTAAAAAATGTCACAAAATGACTTGAGACCATTAAATAAATAAATAAATAAATAAATAAATAAATAAATAAATATCAATATATTTTTTTTAAATAAATTAAAAAAAATATAAATTAAAAACTGGTAACGACCTCAAATATTTATAAAATTGGTTGAGTTGTGGGATATAGGCCAAAAAGAAAACAACGCCAAAAACTTTGTTAACTAAACCGACAGTTTCGTTTATTCTTTGTAAACATGCTCAGGGTTTGGACTTTTGGACTTATCTGGTCTATATTTGACTATATGTTACCATTCAAAAAGTCTATGACTAAAATGCCTTTTACGCTTTAAGTAAGTACATCTATTAATTTTATTTGGAAAGTTTCGTGTATTTATATATGTGAGATGTGTACTATTTACATTTATTTTAAGGTGTACTTATTACGTATTTTCCTATTTTAGTCAACCCTGAGGATGTTTTTATAAAAAAATATAATCGGGATTATAGGTAATATTACTATTATTAGTAATAATTTATTATAAATATAAACTAATCTACAAGAAACTAGAAATTTAATATTAAAAAAAAACATAATAATAAAACAAAAATATTTCATAAAAACGAGTATTACAAAAATAAACAAATAAAAAAAATCATAAAAGACCAACAAAGACTTGACTACAAATGAGTTACCTCAGATGCACTGTTTACTAATTTTTCGGCATGTGATTTTCCACATTGTCTCACCAAATCGTAAAACACAGAACTTTCGTCATATAGAAGATTCGACGGTTTATCAAATTCAACTAATTTCCCTGAATCCATAACCAAAATTTGATCAGAATCCATAATGGTATGTAATCTATGAGCGATGGTTAAAACGGTGCAGTCTTTGAACTTTTCTCTTATGGTTTTTTGAATTAAAGAATCCGTGTTCATGTCTATGTTGGCTGTGGCTTCATCCAAAATAAGAATTTTGTTTTTTCTAATTATTGCTCGCGCAAGACATATCAGTTGTCTTTGACCGACGCTGAAGTTTGAACCATCTTCAGATACACCATGATCTAGGTCTAAAAAGTACAAATAACTTAATAGTAATATCCTTAGTGCAATTTTAATTATTGACAATTTTGTTTTGGTTTGTCAAAAGAATTTTGTTCAGGAATTGTTAGAGTGAATGAAATGCACGAGAAAATTTCCTTAAAGCAAAATATTTTTAATATGCCAGAATAAAATTATGTAATAATTCAAGTAACACGAAGAATATTTTGATGAGACTATTTCATAAAAATTTTAATATCGTGAAAATTCCACTAGTGCAAATTATCAATATAATTTGAACTTGAAAGATAGTCTCCTTAAAATTTATCTTTAGCTTAATAAAAACTAACTACAATATAGATCAACAAATAGGATCAACATCAAATCACCATCATCATCATAAAATCATCATCATCAAATAGAAACAACAAAAATTAAAAATAATTTAAGTGTAGTTAGTACGAAGCAATACGAAGGAAAACAATTGAAATTGAAAGAAAAATATTTTTAATAAACGCGTATTTTCCAGATTTTTAAAAAGTAGGTAAATAAAACATTTTAATAGAAGTACTATCTCCTGGAAAAAAGACCAAAAAAGACTCACCTTGCACAACAGATTTTAATTCCACATCTTCTAATGCGTTCCATAAAATATCATCAGAATATCTTTTAAAAGGATCTAGATTTTTACGTATCGTTCCAGAAAATAATAGCGGATCTTGGGGTATAATTGAAATTTTTGATCTTAATGATTCCAGTGAAATTTTGTGGATATTTATATCGTCTATAAATATTTCTCCTTCGTTTAAAGCTAGTCTAAATAAGGCGGCAATCAGTGAAGATTTTCCAGCACCTGAATTTAAAAAAGAACTTCACTGATAGAACGCTAGCTTAATTAATTAGATTATAGTATACAATAATAAATAGTTGTATATACGCCAACCACTATATATTGCATATAATACAACAACAAAAAAGTAAACGTTTTCGGTATTTACAAACGAGTTAATTTGTTTGATTTACAATTGCAAACTGTTAAGCGATCAGGTTTTTCTTTGTCGCGCAAAAAGTGAGGTAGGCATGGCTTGCAAATCCGCGGGGTCGGTTTACCGCTCCTTCCTACGTCGCGAACCTCGCTTCAAAACGCAGATAGTTTAGCTGACTGGTCCGTCCGGCTGGCTAGCAGAGAGCCTGGTCGGCTCTACTGCATTTGCAAAGGTTTAATGTATTTTAAATATTTATGTGCACATAGAAGCTACATGTCACATGTAATTACACGTACAACGTACATTAGGGTGGGCCGAACAAGTGAAATCTGGAATTTCAAAACGCAATATCCGCTAAAATATGCCTTCTAATCTGCCTAATGTGTCTTGAGCCCTCTACAAAGCCTTTAATATTAATGAAAATATCGTATTTCTTCACATTTGTAAATTAAATTTTTGTAATTTACAAATTGTGACGTATACACAGCGTGTCAAAAGTCCGCCTCCTACCCTTTAACTTTGGAAAGGCTTAAGATATCAACCTGAAATTTGGAACACATAACTTAAATATTTTTTTGATATATATTTGGTATGCTTAGGGACACGATGAGACAGGGGGCAAGGTGGGTCGTGTGGTATATCATTTTAAAGCTTATAAAATTTTCTATTTGCCCACATATTTTTTTATTTTTTCGGAGCAATTTTTGGGGTTATTCGGGTAAGAGTCAAATCACGTGAAATTACGCCTCATTTCCACCACAAAGCAGAATATAGAGTGGCTTTAAATATGGCCTATGTTTGTTGTAAATATTATTTTCGGTTTTAAAACTTATTTGTTTTTGCAGTAAAACAGTTCTTGCATTTTTCTTAAGTTTTCTTATTTTTATTTTTTTAAAACATTTTTCCTAAAAATGTACTGCTTTTTAGAGGGCACAAAAATTAAAAAATAAATAAAATAAAATATACGCTTTTTTTCTCTTTGCAAGACGCATCTTCCCCCCACCCCCATTATATTTTTAACTTACAAAAAAATAAAACACCTATACAGGGTGTATTTGAAATAGCGTAGGAAATTTTAACAGGTGATTCTACACGATAAAATATGACAAAAAGTTCCCATAAACATATGTCTAAAAATGCGTCATAAAGGAGATACGCCCCTTTGAAATTGGCTAAAAAAAATCGGTTTTTATTTAATAACTCAGGAACCCTTTGAGACATGTTAACGAGGTTTTGCACGTGAATTAATCCTAATAAGGCCCATCTTTGTATGTCATTTTCACGTACTTATTTAAACCAGGGGTGTGCGAAACGGGGGGGCCTTATCAGTTTTTTGTCCCAAACTTTTTTCTGTGTAACTTTTTTGCAATTTTATTTTTGATATATGATTCCTCAGGTCAAAATACATAAAAAAGGTACTCTTGTTGTAATACTGTAGGATTAACCGTTTTCGAGAAAAGTTCATTTGAAGGTGAAATTTCACGGTTCGAGGACGAAAAATTAAATACTAAAATGTCGAAAACAAAAATTATAATGATGCAATGTTATTCTATATCAAAAACTAAGAAAAAAGTTTTCATACATGTACGTCAAAAAAACGCTTTTAAACCTACCATGGCCCTTTAAAAATGGTGCATATTTAGGAGACCATAGCTCCATTAGGTTTGAGTTTTAGAAGTACCTGTATATGAGGTTTTTTTCTTAGTTTTTAATGTACATTCGCCCTGCATCATTAAAATTTTGGTTTTCAACATTTTAGTATTTAATTTTTCGTTCTCGAACCGTGGAATTTCACCTTTAAATGAATTTTTCTCGAAAACGGTTAATCCTACAGTATTACAACAAGTGTACCTTTTTTATGTATTTTGACTTGAGGAATCATATTTCAAAAATAAAATTGCAAAAAAGTTACACAGAAAAAAGTTTGGGACAAAAAACTGATAAGCCCCCCCGTTTCACACACCCCTGGTTGAAATAAGTACATGAAAATAACAAATAAAAACGGGCCTTGGTAGGATTAGTTGACGTGCAAAACCTTGTTGATATATCTCAAAGGGTTCCTGAGTTATTAAATAAAAACCGATTTTTTTAGCCACTTTCAAAGGGGCGTAGCTCTCTTATGACGCATTTTTAGACATATATTTATAGGAACTTTTTGTCATATTTTATCATGTAGAATCACCTGTTAAAATTTTCTACACTATTTCAAATACACCGTGTATAGGAGCGGCCCATGCTAATGTACATGCTTATCGTTGGGTATACTTATGCAAATAAAAATACACAATGAGAATTTTTTACTGTATTAAATACCGAACAAAAGTTATATTTTACTGTAACAATTTGTACACTCTAAAAAGTAAACTGAATGTTCAGTTATTATCCAATACAATTGTACTTTAAATTTTGTTAAAAACACGCAACATACATACATCCTATACATTTGTATAGGATCATAAATTTCTATCCATTTGTAACCGAATAATCAGTTAACTTTTTATAGTGTATTTAATAACCAAGCTAGGTGATCCAAATATACAAAAATGTTCAGTATTTAATGCGGTAACGCATTCTTAGTGCACCGTTATCTATACCTGTTCGACCTACTATTCCAATTTTTTCTTTTGGTTTTATTGTAAAACTTAAATTATTTAACACAAATGGATCAACAGTCGAATATTTTAACGATAAATTTCTAAAAACTATTTTGCCATTTTTTGGCCAGTCATTTGGAGGTGCATTTTCCTCACTGTCTGGTTCTTGAGGCAAGTCTGTATATTCTACAATTCTTTCAATTGAAGTCATTTGATTACCAAGTTCTGTCCATTGTCTCATTCCATATTGGAAATAACAAGTTATCGCCAACGCTTGAGTTATGACTAAGCCGACATTTCCACCAAGCTTCTCTAAAAAACAATGCCTGAATGAGTGCATTAGGGCTTTTTACGTTTCATTTTTATTATTTAATATTATATATATATATATATATATATATTCTTATGGCGTACAAGGTGAGCTCCTCCCATGCTAAAGTTGCGGCTAAAGTGGGCTCCGCGGCAAGGTGAGCTCCGATACACGGAGCCCACTTTGCCAAACGCTAAAAATATCGCCAAACATCTTATTTTAAGGTGTAGATTCATTCTCTAAAGTTTCAGCTGGACTCCATTTTGGTCGCTATCATGAATATGTATACTTTTTTAGTTTGCGTGTATATTATTAGATGGCGGCAATTGTAAACCTTAATATACAGCTTTGGATACCTTCAGCGGTCAACCTGGAATCCACTACGCTTGGCAATGCAGCATATGTATATTTTATACACCTAGCGGTTATGGTAAACTCATATAAATAAAAGTGAATCTTTGACGGCTTATAATAATGCAACAAGAAAACAACACTCTATTTTATTTGCCTAAACTAGTAATATGAAAATACGGATCATTTATTTTGCTATTTAGTGCATCATTGTGTTCTCGGGTGGGATCATTGAGTTCTCGGATGGGATAATTGAGTTCTCGGATGGGATCATTGAGTTCTCTGCTCGGCTCGGAGGAAAAAAACTATTTTATATAATAGGCTGACTGAAATTATTGTTTATTACTTGCAAAAAGTATTACATAAGCATGGAGAGCCCCAAATAAGCTTTTATAAACCAAGAATTGAGATCCCAGTAACTTTGAATACCTATAGCAAATAAGTTGGGCTCCTTAGTCACGTGGTTGATGTATATCTTTCGAAAATATATTGAATACCTATCTAAATACCTTTAGCAGATAAGTTGGGCTCCTTAGTCACGTGGTTAATGTATATCTTTGGAAAATCTATTGCTCTAGCGTTTAAGTTGAGCTCCATGGAGCTTGATCTAGCGATGCATCGACATTCTCTTTTTAGTCACGTGACTATTGCAATGGTTCTCTGTTATTATTATTTTTTAAAAACCTTTCAAATAAATACAATAAACGCCATTGTTCGAATCAGCCAGAAATCACAAAAGTCGTCCGCCATTTTGACCAAAATTTTTTAATATATGGCACAGAAAACCCCCAGATACCGATTTTGGTTCGAATTGGCAATTAATGACACAA
Source organism: Brachypterus glaber (assembly GCA_958510825.1). Classification (NCBI taxonomy): domain Eukaryota; kingdom Metazoa; phylum Arthropoda; class Insecta; order Coleoptera; family Kateretidae; genus Brachypterus; species Brachypterus glaber. The sequence goes on from OY294047.1 coordinate 44,032,734, forward strand.
ATCATCCGCCATGTTGATGCCGCCATTTTGATTTTTTTGTAATTATGACAAAAAATTCGTAATCTACTACCCCGAAAAACCCCTGATACCGATTTTGGTTCGAATCGGCCAGAAATCACAAAAGTCGTCCGCCATATTGGCGCCGCCATTTTCATTTTTTTAATCTTAACAAAAAATTGGTAATCTATGACCCCGAAAACCCCCTGATACCGATTTTGATTCGAATCGGCCAGAAATTACAAAAGTCGTCCGCCATATTGGCGCCGCCATTTTGATTTTTTATTTTGACCAAAAATTCGTAATCTACGACCCCGAAAACCCCCTGATACCGATTTTGGTTCGAATCGGCCAGAAATTACAAAAGTCGTCCACCATATTGGCGCCGCCATCTTGATTTTATTAATTTTAACAAAAAATTCGTAACCTACGACCCCGAAAACCCCCTGATACCGATTTTGGTTCAAATCGGTCAGAAATCACAAAAATCGTCCGCCATATTGGCGCCGCCATTTTGATTTTTTTTAATTTTGACAAAAAATTCGTAATCTACGACCCCGAAAACCCCCTGATACCGATTTTGGTTCAAATCGGCCAGAAATCACTAAAGTCGTCCGCCATATTGGCGCCGCCATTTTGATTTTTTTAATTTTAACAAAAAATTCGTAATTCACGACTTCGAAAACCCCCTGATACCGATTTTGGTTAAAATCGGCCAGAAATCACAAAAGTCGTCCGCCATATTGGTGCCGCCATTTTGATTTTTTTTAATTTTAACAATAAATTCGTAATTCACGACCCCGAAAACCTCCTGATACCGATTTTGGTTCAAATCGGCCAGAAATCATAAAAGTCGTCCGCCATATTGGCTTAAAAATGCCAAATAAAGGGCGATTTTGTGAGGCCATTCAGTGCAGGTGGGGCCACGTAACATCTATCGAATCCCCACAAAAAAAAAAATTTGGCGCCCCCGCCGTCGTCCCCATATCAAATAAACGTTATTAAAAATACCAAATAAAGGGCGACTTTGTGCGGCCATTCAGTGTAGGTGCGACCACGTATTTTATTTAAAAAAACATGACAACACCGCAAGGAGCCCAGGTTGCTTAAAATACCCAATACACGGAGCCTGCTTTGCCGATAGGTATGGTAATACACGTCAAAGGAGCTCAACCTAACCGCTACATGTATGGGATCCCGTCTTGTACTTTATGTGTATAGTGGTATACACGAAATATACACAAGGACTCCACCTTTCACTCTATGTATAACGGAGCTCACCTTAACCGCTATCTGAGTATATATATATATATATATATATATATAAGCGTGAAATTCGTATAAAGTTTCGCCTGTGGCACTAGGGATTTCTTACGTTTTTTTATATAAGACTATAGAACGTAAGCGTAAAAATTTTCGCCTGCGGCGCAAGACCTTTCTTACATTTTTTTGAAATTTTCAGTAGGTAGTAATACTGTTTAAAAATTTAAAACATTTTTCGCCTGTGGCTTACGTTTTTGTACAACTTAAGAGTGAAATTCGTAAACGAAACTTCCTGCGGGGCTACAGTTACTTAAATTTTTGTGAAATTTTAAATTTAATTAATTTTTATTTAAAAGACTGGTTTAAAATTAATATAGACCATCGAATTTGTTAAAATCTTCGCCTGCGGCGGTAGGGCTTTCTTCCTTTTTTTCTTAATTTAAGAATATAAAATTTTATTTTTTGGATTTTACCCCCCCCCCCACCACGACCATTTCCTGGATCCGTCATTGATAAAAACCTTTAAATATTTGAGTTCTTTTTATATTGTATAGGGGGCAAACTGATAACCCGTCACAGGTGCAAACAACTCTAGTTACAGCTCTGATTTGGAGTAATAAAGTTAATTTTCATATTTTGGACTTACCTGAATCACCAAGAACAGAAACTAGTGTTACTATTGCAGTATATATTAGGCAGTTTATATCAATATAAAACCCAAAAGCTCTATTTGACAGGAGAAATATATAATTTGCTGAAGTATTTCGATTTTGATACTGATCAAATTCTTTTATTATTATTTTTTCTATATTAGAAGCTCTTATGGTTGATATACCCTGTATAGATGCTGCCATGTGTGTAAATACGGGACTCTTTGCTAAAAATATACATAAAAAAATTAAAAATTTAATAATTATTTTTATCCAATAACTCATTTTATGGGTGTTTCTCACAAATGGTAAAAATTGTGTCTCCAGTTAATAATTTACAAGAAATTATATTTTTCTTTTTCAATTATGGTTTCAAGTGAATGGTTTTAATATGTATAATTTTTTGGTGTAGCGAAGTAATGACTCATAACAGTTAGAACCGTTAATAACTAATAAAAGTTATGTGTTAATAACTCATAAAAGTTATAAGTGTTAATGACTCATAACAGTTAATACCGTTAATGACTCTTATGGGTTTAAACTGTTAATGACTCATAACAGTTAAAACCATTAATAACTAATTAAAGTTACAACTGTTATTAACTCATAAAAGTTATAAGTGTTAATGACTCATAAAAGTTAATACCGTTAATGACTCTTATGAGTTTAAACTGTTAATGACTCATAACAGTTAAAACCATTAATAACTCATAAAAGTTATAACTGTTAATGACTCATAACAGTTAATACCGTTAATGACTCTTATGGGTTTAAACTGTTAATGACTCATAACAGTTAAAACCATTAATAACTAATTAAAGTTACAGCTGTTATTAACTCATAAAAGTTATAACTGTTAATATTTCATAAAACTTATAACAGTTAATAACTCATAAAAGTTATAACTGTTATATTATAATAACTGTTATATTATAATAGCTCATAACAGTTAAAACCGTTAATAACTAATTAAAGTTACAACTGTTATTAACTCATAAAAGTTATAAGTGTTAATGACTCATAAAAGTTAATACCGTTAATGACTCTTATGAGTTTAAACTGTTAATGACTCATAACAGTTAAAACCATTAATAACTCATAAAAGTTATAACTGTTAATCAGTCATAACAGTTAATACCGTTAATGACTCTTAAGAGTTTAAACTGTTAATAACATAACTGTTAATCTCGTGGGTTATGAATATTATACTTACTTGTTCCTTCAAGCCTCTTAAAACTTGAAGCTATTTTCAGATATAAATCTTTGATACAATAACATATAACTAAAATTACAGCTATACATAAGGTAGAATATGGATTTATTATGGAAATTACTATTCCTGCTGCTATTACTTCAAAAATTATCTAAAAGAATGTCAATTTAAAAAAAATATATAATAAATTTATGAGTACCTGCTCGAAAAGCCTCCATCCCAACTAGCATTTTTGGTTCCCGTCACGTGATCATTACGTCATTTAAAACAAATTAAGTAGCGCCGCGGCGACTAGTTACGGGAAAGCTTTATTTACGTAGTAATTACCCAGATACGTTGCTTTAGAAACTAAGTTACAAACAGGTAAACGCGTGTAACTTAGTTCGGAACGATTTTTTAACAAAACTGTTACTATGTAGCTACGTAGCATAATAAATTATATAATAATTATTATCCCAGTTAGAGCTACATAATGGTAGCGGTTCCAGTTATTTAGGTAAAATTCACAAAAAATGCTAGTCGGGATATAGTTCATTTTCTGACGGGGTTTACATATGTATCTTATTTAAATTATAGATAATTTTTATGTATTATCATTTGCTATTATTATTATTCACAGTGCTTGCTCTAGAATAATTTTATACGGTAGTTCCGATTTTCAAAAAAAAAATCAAAAACTGTCCTAGAAAATTAAATTTGTTTTGTGAAAAAATAAGCAACTTTTTTCTTGAAATAACCAATCTGTCTGTCCGATGTCACGATTTTTGGTTTTTTGGAACACGATTACTCAAGAACGAATAATCCGATCGACTTGTAATTTTCAGGAAGAAGCAAGTCTACGAGGGAAAGATCCCTATTGATTTTGAAGGTAATCCCCCAAAAATAAAAAAGGTTATGGGGGGTTAAAAATTGAAAAAAGCTGAAAGAAAATTCCGATTGGCGTAACTTTTTTAGGAAAAATTACTTTTATTATAAGTTATAACCCCCCATAACTAGTTATGGGGGGTTATACTTATTAAAAAAAATAAAAAAAACTAAATGTTTTTGTTTATTGCAAAAATAAAATAAAAAAAAATTGAAAAAAGTTTTTTTTTAATTTTTGTCAATTTTTTTTTGTTTTTCAGAAAAAGATGTATTTGAAACAATTGTTATTTTTTTCATTTTTTTTTATTTTATTTATGTTTTTTTTTGAAAGAATATATATTTTTTTCTCTCAGAAAGGAAGCAAAAGAAATTGTTAAAAATTTTAATTTTTTTTTGATTTTGTTTAAAAAAAAAATTCAAGTATTTTTGGGAAAATGCAATACAGGTACGGTTTACTGTGAATAATATATAATGAAATGCGTAGCATTACATATCTTCGCGGCTTGTTTAATATTATTAAGTATTGCTATATATTTACAAATTATTTGAAATTATTATTTATTATTACGTAGGTATTAGGGATATTTGTACCAAAATTCATACACTTCATAGCCCGGTTCTCGCGTTATAATAGATTATAGAGATTTCATATTTTGGCTACGCCCCCTAACACACCCCCTATCAGGGGGGTAGCCACAAGATGAAATCTCCACAGCTTTTTACGTGAGAACCGAGGTATGAAGTGTATGAATTTTGGTACAATTTGAGTTACGTCATACTTGAACGTTCCCTTATGTGAAAAAAAAAATATTTAAGATAAAATTTAAAACTTAATCATAAATAAAAAAAACATAAACATTAAACTTTTAAAAAAAGAATTTTTATGGCTAAACCCTATTATTTTTATTATTTCGTACTTAAGTACTTACAGAAATTGGGTATTTTCTAGGTCGCCAAATTTTAAATAAACACCTGAAAAATCAATGTGTAGCACATAGCAACTTCTCCGCTCGGATTTAGGGCTTTAAGCCGAGTTTAATAAACTGAATGTACGAAAGGTACTGAGACGCGGAAAGCCGCAGTTAGTCTGAGTATGGATAAATCACAAATTGCATACTATCTCGGCGTAAAATCTACGCCGTGTCTATGGCTAAGGGTTAAAGGGTCAGATGGATTAAGGAGGTAATTCAATAGTATATTATTTACCAAGTGAGAGAAGTTTAACATTTTTGACCTGCGTCAAGGCGCGGTCTAAAAGGTTAAATCTTCACTAACGTGGAAAATATAGTATTTTTTCACTACCAGTATAATTAATTAGCTATTTATTTATTTATTTAACTAAAATTTAATGAAAAAGCTTATAAATTTAAAATTTACCACTGGCCGTCCGCTGCCATTAAAAAAACAAATGAATAACTTGACATTTCTGGCAGAAATTTTCTGGTGATCTGCTGAAATTATTAAGTTAGAAAGTGTTTCCGTGTTAAGTGTAATAAAATATATAAAAATGGAAAGTGAAATGCAAAGTGATGATTCTGGTTCTCCCCCAGAAATAAGGGACAGGCATAAACTGTGAGGGAGAATCTATTGCCCCAAAGATCAATATATGGGGGTTGTACCTCTAGTAATCTATGATCCTTACGGTAATATATGGGTTGTATAATCTATGGTTTAATATGATGGACCAATGATTTTCACTTTTCGAAGTGTTTTTTGTAAAACATGTTTTATAGGTACTAATTTAGTTAATATTTTTTAATTTATCATGCAATAAATAAATTTAATGCCTAAAGCCACTTCTAAATAGCTATGTGATTTAATAATTAAGTGAAACGTCAGATCCCAAAACAGCTGAATGAAAATTCATTAATAACCATAGTGCAATTTCATTATTTTTAGAATCTCTGACGTCGTAGGTAGAGAAATAATATTTCTACCAATTAAAAGAACAGTAATTAAGATGTGGTTTTAGGCTGGTGGTGAAAAAAAAATCTTTATTTTCAGGAAATCAGGTTTAAAGTTTAATAATAAACTTTTAACATAATTTTCTGGAAAGCTAAAATTTTCTTAGTTATCTTCTTCATCCATCGGACCCTTAAATTATTATTTTTACTTCAAACGTATTTGTAACAAGAGTAGGTAGTAATTCATCAGCAGCTCCAGTATCTTTGGAAAATCTGTTCAAAATTCTTCCAGAAGGGTTTGTGTCAAAAAATCTCATTGTAGCTTTAACTAAGCTTTTGAACATATTATTATGTAAATTTTTTGATGCGATCAAACACATTCGAGAAACAATTATAGATCGAAGTAATGATGAAAATATAAGTAAAATCATGAGGGTTGTATAGATGTATAACGAATTATGTTCTATAAAAGATTCATAAGCGTTCAATGATTCATTAATTTTACGTTGTTCCAAATTTGTCCTGTAAAAATACAAATAAAATTAAAAATAAATTTTAACATATAGGGTGATCAGTAACTGATATGCCAAAATTTAAGAGCTGATTCTACATCCAAAAATATCAAAAAAAAGTTCCTATAAAGGTTGGTCCGAAAATGAGCCCTAAGGGAGCTACGGCCCTTTTAAACTGTAATAAAAGTTTTTAATTCATAACTATGGAACCTTTTAAGCTAAAGCGTTGAGCTTTTTTCAAGTAGACTAGTATTAATAAGGGCAATAAGTTTTTGTTAAGTTATTTCTTTGAATTTTTTCAGAGGCGTGCTAGACGCTTAAAATGTGTGAGGCTTAACACATTCTTGCCCCAAACTTTTGTATGTGTAAGCTTTTTAGACTTTTTGTTAAAAATATAGATTCCCTAAGAAAAAATACACAAAAAATGACCTATAGTGTAATAATGTAAAAGCAACTGTTTTCAAAAAGAAATGTAATTAAGAGGAAGTAACATTTTGTGCCATCAAAAATATTTCTTTTTACTCCTTTAATGTTAAGTTTAGGGGTTTTGATGAAGAATACTTTTTTGCTCAGTTTTAAATGAAAAATCACCCTGCAGCATTAAAATTTTATTGATGCTTTTTTTGTTCTTCAATATGTAAATCTTCGAATTAACCTTTACAGATGGATGTAGAATCACCTCTTAAATTTTGGCATGGCAGTTACTGATCACCCTATATAAAGACACAAAAGGCTGCTTTGTATAACTATTGATAATTTTAAAAGTAGATTAAAATATTGCTTAAAACATTAAATCTGTAATTAAAATATCTATAATAGTTATTTATAATACAAGGGCGAACAGCTAAATTTTTCGATTGAGTAGGTTTTTAGCAGAGGGCCGGCCGATAGGGCCGGCCCGAGGGTAATAAACCTAAATTAGCTCAAAAATATCATGCTATTTTCTACCTAAAAAAGGTTATTATTTTTAAACAGGAGGATCAGAAATAGGTACAATATATTTGTTTGTAGTTCAGACACAGATAATTTTTGTTGAAAATTTAAATTTTCACATTCATGGTCTTCCTCACTGCCATTACTTTCGCTTTCACTCCTAATTACACAAATTTTCAATAAAATTTGAACTCTCATTTTCACTATTATTTACTATTTCGCTACTTCTGCTTTCACCGCAACAGATCTCTTCTACCACTCCTGTATTCTAAAACTTCACTGCATTCACTAAGGTCTCTTTTACTTTTGTTCTATACTTCTTAAAGAAGCTAAATAATTAATTTTCCTTTTTTTTGACGATTTTTGAAAGACCTGAGAAAAATTTACAATTCGTAAATTTTCAAAGTGGCGTGAATCCATTCTGAAGACTAATAAACGTCTGTTACGAAAAAAGAAACTATATAAATAAATACTATTTTGAAATATTAGCTTGCATTTAGTGAATATATTATCGACAAATAGTTTATTAATTTACCGTCTAAAACTAGGGAGCATTTAGAATTAAAAATGGAACCTACAATAATAAAACCTTAAATTAATATAAAATAGCATACATATTTCGATATAATTATGAGTGCTTTTAAAAGTACAATTATAGCGTCCACTTTTCATTCAACTTTGGAGAAATATTTTGAAGGTCTTAATAATTTCTTCTATTTTTTTTTGCTATATGAAAGCAAGTTTAGGATGCTATATATAGTTCTCCGCATGACACAAAGTCTCCGACGGAAGGAAGAGGTATTATGCGCGCTCTCTTCTTTCAGTCAAAAGCGTTATAAGGCATGCGTGCCTGCAACGAGCCACTCACTTGCACACACATTCCTCACATATTTCCCGTAGCCACAGATCCGTGCGTCAAAGTATACTAGACACTCAAGCTGGTTTTCTGGGTTATGTATACATAAATCTTATAAATAATAACTATAATAATAATATTAATAATGATAATAACAATAATATCAATAAATAATTACCAGTATCCTGTAAAATAATCAATACCACTAGCAATTCCCTGAGTAGCCACTATCAAAAACAACAGAATTAATCCAACCAAATTTCCCCCTGCTGATTCCAAATATTTTTTATAAACATTAAAATGAATAGTTCCTTTACAACAGTGTTCTTTCACTTCTTTTTGTTTTAAACTAATAACAGAATGTTTTACTTCATCTTCAGTATCAATGTATTTTTCTTCATCATTATTAAGTTTTTCTGTATTAAAGTCACTGTAAGTTCCAGATTTAATAATTTTTCCATCCTCAAACTTAAAAATATTATCAGCAGATTTTAAGTATTTTATCTGATGAGTTACAAGAACTACACATTTGTTTTTTAAATAATCTAGTATGCATCCTTCAAATATTTTTTTACCAACAATTGTATCCACTGCAGATAATGGGTCATCCAATAAATAAATATCTGCATCTTTATAGACAGCTCTAGCAAGACTAATTCGAGATTTTTGACCTCCACTTAGCATAACACCTCTTTCACCCACTATTGTCCTATCTCCATGAGGAAAGTTTTGTAAATCTTTTTCTAGTTGGCAAATTTTAAGGACTTTTTCATATTTTTGTCTCATCATTTTTTGTCCAAAAAGTATATTTTGACGTATACTAGCTGAAAATATCCAAGGGATTTGTGAGGCATATGATGTTGTACCAGAAACTTGAACTTTACCTAAAAACTTTCTAGTAAATAACTCAAAATTTATGCGCCAAGGAGGAATATTTTTTAGCATAGGTATACTTTATAGCATACTTGAAAGTAGGGGAAAGTAGGGTAACGGTGCGCACCTAAGCGAAAGTTGATATGATTGGCACCATATGGCAAAAGAAGCGTTTTATTAGACATTACATATCATCAAAACTTAGGTAGCTTTTACCATAATCACAATAAAAATGTAGAATTACAGAACGATACCCCAAGCAACAAAGTCGTAACTCATATATTGCCATTTTTCAGGACAGCTAAATTTCTAAAATATTTTTTTGTTATTTAAAGGTGGATAAATGATTAAAGTGGAAAAGGAAGTCATGTTATACATCATTTGAAAGCTTATAAAATTTTCTATTTAACTGTATAAGAATTAATTTTTATTGTTTGTTTCTTATAATATTCAAGTTTAGAATTTCTTACTTTAGTGATTTTGGGTAAACTTTTTGTTAAAATAGCCTGTGGAGAAATCTGAGTAGTACCACCACGTGTGTCTTTTTTCAAGGCGTTTATCTATAAGTATAACTCAAAATGGGTCTAACTTGAGTTACATCCTTGTTGCATGGGAGTGCATTTGTGCACAATGATGATGATGATGATGATACATACACTAATACACTTATTATTATTCTTAAATTACATTGGATTTAACATATCTGATTTTATTGCATTGGTGCCCACCTGCAGTAATAACAATTTCCTTAAGAATAAGATTCAACAAAGTAGACTTCCCACTACCAACAGAACCAAAAACTATAATCAAATTAGAAGGTTTTGCTGTAAAATTAATGTTGATCAAATTTTGTTGATTTGATGAAGATAACCATTTTGCTGAACAATCTCTTATTAAAATTTTAGTTTCTCTATCCTCAAAAGTAGGAACAATTTCATTTATTATATTATCTATATATCTTAGTTTATTGGCATCTAAGGAAAACATAACTTTATTTTGTGTATTACTGTCAACGTTTTTAAATAATTTTTGTTTGGGTTGTACTTCTTCATAACCTAAAAACGTTTCCATTCTTTTAAGCGAAACATAAGCTTCCAACAAACTAGATACCGCCACAGGAAATCGAGAGGAGATAGTAATGCGTAATATGTTATAGTATGCAGTCATTACAAAAACATGGTAGGCATCAATTTGGTTACCCAAAAAGATGTAAGATACTATTCCTATAAAAACAGAACATTTATGGATATACATAGATGTTGAATAAATTATTCCTCGGATGTTGGTCGTTTTTTGGATGTGGGATATTTCCATTCTAAAATCATATAATTAATTGACATTATCAATATTATTTTAGACAAATTGTGACGAAATCCTGAGCTAAAGGTAAGGGATTTCGTTATAGGTTACTGGTTGCAACCAGTAAAATAGTTCTGTCGTAGTTTTTTCGAAATAATCAACAGAAAAATGTAGAAAATATACCAGTATTGATTAACATTACATTACTTTACATGTTTATTTATCATCTTAATATTTTACTTAATTAAGCTTTTCTCAAGTACAGGACTTGTGTGGGCTAGTAGTAGGGAGAACCACCGGCTTTAACAGACTTTATAGTCGGAGTGCTGGTGACCATTTTTATTTCATTATTTGCTCCCAGCTTTATTTTATATATGTCTTGAAGTACATTGAAATTAGGCTATTTTCAAATCGCTAGGCTTCGGATCCGATTCCTTTGGATGCTAGAAGCTCCAAAACTCTGACAATTAGCTACCAAAAAAAAATACATTTTTAACTTGCGAAGTTATATACATTACATTTATTACAGTCAGATTAAGCTATATTCATAGTTCTGCCTTTCTAAGCTAAAAGGTCCTATCTGTATATGTTAACCCTATGTAGATAGGACTTTTCAGCTTAGCACGGCAGAGTTATACACAATAATTCAAGACTAAGAGGTAGAAAAGTCTTTAAAATGCCTTTGACATATGTGATACTTAATTTTTTAAAGAAATTAGAATTTATGAAATGAAATTTTGATTAAATGAAAATTAATCAGAATTTTTAGTGTTGACATATGTCAAATAAACTTTTTAAAGCCTTTTTTACCCCTTAGCCTACTACATAAATATGTAAAACTGTGAAAATAGAGTAATCTAGATATAATAAATGTAATGTGTTTGTAGTTTAAGACATATATAAAATTCAGCTGGGAGCAAATAATGAAATAAAAATGGTCGCCAGCTCTTAGACTATTAAAATCAGTTTTTAAGGGGGTAACGACTTAACACGTTTGGTTAGTTTCCCCATACCAATCTGATTTTTTGTCCTTTAAAGGTTTGGACTTACCTCCTTGCTGCTTTAACGAGTTCTACAAATGGTTTTTCCCAAGTATACATTTTTATAACTTGTATGGCAGATATTACTTCATTCATAATTCCTACTCGTTCATCAGTTTTTCTGGCTATTTTTGCTCTATATTTTTTAGAGAGTTGGCCTAAGAATACTAAAAAAATATTTACAGATTATACTTTGTCCAATTTTATTTTAGAGACAAAAAAATAATATTAAAATATTTTGGTAAACAGAGAGAAAATAATTGGGAAAACTGTATCCTGTGGACAGGGCTATAGTAAATTCAAGTCCAAGGTGTAGTGGAAGTAAACAAAAGAATCGCGCAGGAGGCAGCGGGAGCGTGATTTTATTGGTTAAAGCACTCGAATTTTGCGAGAGTAGGGATGTAGAAAATTAAACAGGTCAGTACGTGAGCACTTGCGGTGAAGCGTACAATGCATTGCAATGGACCGTCATATAGAAATATTTTGTTTTGAGTCCTACCCTGTCACTAAATCCTTTGTGATCACTTGCGTTTGTTTATTACTACTGCATCTTGAAGTTGAATATACTATAGTTATAAGAAGGGATCAAATTTGGGGTGTATTATGTGACTCACATATACTGGCCTTACTTAAAGATAGGAAATTTGCAGAGCGAGCTAGGCAGACCTGAAATGGAATACTAAAATAACAAAGAAGGTAAGAAGTAGAAATTTTAGGGAAACAAAAGAACAGGCTATGTTTAAGCTAGGTTTAAATGGAGAAATACAGCCTTTTATGAATTTTCAATTTTTTCTATCGAGTGACCTCGGAGTAGAGAAACCTATGTTATACACGGAAAAAAAAAATTATAGCTAGGAGCGCTATAACATACATACCAAGCAAATTATAATCGCTTATTATATAAATACAAGGCTTTCTCTTACAATTATGGCAGTCAGTGTAAAAATTTATATGAAATACTTTAATTGTTTAGTAAATAATAAAATATAACAAATAGTATGGCATTTATAGCTTAAATAGATTTAATTATTGTCCGTGCTAATAATTTTTATAATATAATAAAATTTCTGTAAATTTATAATAGTGTCTGTAATAAATATAATCGTGTCTGTAATATATATAATCGTTTCCAATTTATTTTTAACATTATTAGTTATTGTGTCCCTTATAATCTATAGCTTAAATCACTATAATTTGCCACTGTTACCAAATATCTTATAATGTATAGCGCAGAGCCCACTAATTTCTTTCCGTGTAGCAAAAAAAAGGCTTTCCAGATTTTGATGTATTTATCAGTTTATCTAAACTTTAAGCTTAAGAATCGAAAAACCGGATACAACGGTTTTGTTTGAGTTTTGGTAAATAACAACATGCCATTACTGGTCTTCCCCTGAGAAATCACATGAGGGCATTTAATTTTCAATTTTGACGAAGGTGACTTAAAATTTACATTTATAAAAATAACAACATTAAATCGATCGGTCTGTCCGGGAAATGTTGTGGGTACGATAACTTAAGAACGCTTTAAGCTAGAGACTTGAAATTTGGCATACAGGTATGTTACCAAAATTTCTCGCTAGGGATTGTTTTTGGTAAACATTGGGGTGCGGTAAGGAGGCAAATGGGGAAAAATACATTTTTTTAGAAAAATTTGAAAATTTCTATATATGGGTTTTTTGGAGGTTGCTGAAATTGAATCTCATAAAAAAACTTTTTTAATTCCACCCCCGAGGGGGTGAGGGGGTAAATATTTTTCAATATTATTAATATTTTCTTCAAAATTTGTATATAGGGGTCGACGAATATGAATCTGATAATACTTTTTTTCTAATTTCACCCCCTGAGGGGTGGGGGTAGTTTTCGTGAAAACTGGCGTATTGGGGTTTTTGAGGTTGCTGAAAGTGAATCTGAAAATAAAATTTTTCTAAATCCACCCCCTGAAGAGTGGCGGGTAGTTTTTGTGAAAATTGTTATATTGGGGTTTTTGAGGTTGTTGAAAGTGAATCTGATTATAAAAAAATTCTAATTTTACCCCTAAATGGAACCTTCAAGTATTACGTAACGCTGCTAGGGGGGGGGGAGTGGGTCATTTTGAAGTGTTACGCCCTAGTTAATGTTTTAGGAAAATAGCGTTACAGGGGGGGGTGGGGGTCCAAAATGATCAAAATATGCGTTACGTAATACTTGAACGTTCCCAAAGGGACAGAGGGTAGTTTTCGTGAAAATTGGTATATTAAGGTTTTTATGGTTGCTGAAAGTGAATCTGATAATAAAAAATCCATTTTACGGGCGGAGGTGAAAAATGGGAAAGCTCTTTTACTGGGCTGTGTATTTTTCTTGTTTTGCTAATAATACTTACCAGATAAAACCAAGTTAAAAATTATGAGTATAAGTCCAAGTAAGGAATAGGCTCCAACTGTGAAATAAAGTAAACAAGCAATAACCAATAATTTTATTACACCAACGATTGTAGTAAACAAATACTTCATTACCATATCAAAGCGGGCAACATCGTTTGACGAAAGATTAACTATTTGACCAATACTAATTGTTGCCAGTGAACCTTAAAAAAATAATATTTTTCCCTGTAGGCTCATTAAACAAAAAGCAATTATCATGAATCATAAAAAAGTTTTGGGTTAATTTTGGCACTTTTTATTCGTCACTTCTCAGTCCACTTTACGTTTCATCATATATTATGACTTTCTCAAAAATTAAAATACAACGGAATAATTTATTACTTAAGTTATATAGAAAATACAAAAAAAAATTGTTTAAAACATTAGTGAACCTAACCTCAAAAACTTACCAGCTAATTTGTGAACATTCTATATTTTCTGAACATAATATATGATGAAACGTAAAGTGTACTGAGAAGTGACGAATAAAAAGTGCCAAAATTAACCCAAAACTTTTGTTTTTATGATTCATGATATTTGTATTGGCAACGTATAGTTTAGTAATATTGATCTTAAAAAAAAATTCTACATAGGACAAATATCTTAGGCTAATTTTCAGGATTTGGGTTTTGGATAGGACATTTCTCTTTAGTAGGCACATGGGGCTAGTGTAAAGCAATAAAATAGATACACTAGCGTTGTATAATTTGCGAATGTTATGTATTTTGCTGACAGTCCTAGGTAACGTAAACAATGCACGTATAAGAAATACAAAACTGGTCCTAACACAGACCCTTGTAGAACTCCGATATCAACTGCTTCCCTCTCACTGCACACGCCATTTGTTTCTACATATTGATATCTGTTTTCCAAGTATGTTTTTAATGCCTCTAAAACCTATGCCATATAATTTTTCCAATAATATTTTTAAATCAACAGTATCAAACGCTTTTTGCAGATCTATATACACCACTGTAACATATTTATTTATTTTTTCATTTTCATAACATTTCACAAGTTATCTCACAAGCGTTGGAAAATTGAAACCTTACATATGTTACCTTCCTGAAAGATTTTAGGAACAAAACATAACATAACTTGACTTCCTGGAAGATAGCTGCAAGGTTGCAATGTTAACATAATTATTAATTAAATATTTAAAGGAGCAGTCTTGAATCCAGCAATTTTTAACAGACTTCCAAAAAAGGAGGAGGTTATCAATTCGACGCGTGACTTTGTTTTTTTATATTTAATCCCGCATAACTTTGGAAAGGATGAACGGAATTGGATAAAACCTTTTGCAACTTAAAAAGGGAATTCTGGAGGTGGTCTCGTTTCAATTTGATGCCTGCCTAATGCCGGGTAAGCCGGATAATTAAGATAAATCTATAATTTAAAGCAAATTCACTTAAAAATTAAATTAAGGAGCCATTTTAATATTATGCCAGACAATAATTAATTATAATTTAAATATAATTTAAAATATATATTTTAAATACAGTTAAATGTAATTCTAAAACCAGTAGAATATACAGGGTTATTCAGAAATTTTAAGGAATTCTATATTAAAATTAAAAAATGTCTTTAACTTTTCATTTAAAACAGGGTTAAATGTATTCTTGTCACAAGAATATGCACAAGAATATGTACACAAAAATCTGGTGTAGAAGTTTTTAATTTGTCGAAATAATATTGAGCATAAGAAACACACTCTTTGTTTATTTTAAAATAATTTTATTCAGTCAAGTATGTGCCATTTTGGTCAATGACCTTCTGCCATTTTTGAGGCAAAATCATAATCCCGTCAGTATAAAACTTCTGGGTTTTCTGCCTGGAAAAGTGCAAGAAGTGATTTTCACAGTCCTCTTTTGAAGTGAGCTTTAAATTATTAAGCGAGTTCTGCAGGGATCGAAATAAATGGAAGTCCGACGGTGCCAAGTCTGGACTATACGGTGGATGCATCAAAACTTCCCAGCCAAACTCTTTCAGTTTTTGGCGCGTCACCATAGATGAGTGAGGTCTGGCGTTGTCGTGATGAAAGACTACACCTTTTCGATTTATTAATTCCGGTCTCTTTTCTTCGATTGCTTGGCGTAATCTTTCCAGTTGTTGACAGTAGAGATTAGAATCAATCGTTTGACCATACGGGAGAACCTCAAAGTAGACAATGCCTTTCCAATCCCACCAAACGCATAGCATCACTTTTCTCGACGTCAATCCTGGCTTTCCCACTGTTTGGGGAGCTTCACCTTCCTCACACCATGACCTTTTTCTTACATTATTGTCATAAGTAATCCATTTTTCATCACCCGTAATAAGTCGTTTCAAAAATGGATCGAGTTCATTTCGTTTTAGCAACGAGTAGCAAATAGAAACTCGATTTAATAAGTTGGTTCTCGTTAAGTTGTGCGGCACCCAAACATCTAGTTTTTTTTTGTACCCAAACTTGTGTAAATGGTTTAATACTGTTTTGTGGTCAAAAAGTTCATTAGCAATATCACGACTGCTAATATGCCGGTCCTGTTCAATTTTTTCCATTATTTGATCCCCTTTTTCAATAATGGGCCGTCCGCAGCGAGGTGAATCTTTCACATCAAAATTTCCAGATTGAAATCGTTTGAACCAGCTCTGTGCCACACGTACTGATACTGCATTTTCACCATAAACATCACAAATTTTTTTAGCAGCCTGAGTCGCATTCTTCCCTTTTTTGTAATAATATTTTAAAATTTATCGAATTTCTTCTTTACTTTCACTCATGTTAAACACGGAATAAATTCTTACTAAAACTGCCAATATACAACATAACCTCAAAAATTACTTAAGAATAATATTAGCAGTAAGTCACATTACAGTGTTGCCGAAATTCATTAAATTCCCCAGACTTATGCGATGTTAAAACCACCTATCGGGCATATACGAAGAAACTTTTTCCCCAACCTAATATATAATTATATAATATATATAAGCATAGAAAAAAAATATTTTATAGTACCTTGACTTAACTTCAAAGATTTTCTATAAATTAGGGAACAACCAGCAATTCTCATCTGCATTCCCAAGAGTTCCTCTAGAAGCATAGCTCTGTGTCCCAAAAGTATGTTAATAAATATCGATAGAATAATAACAGTTGCGTACAACACTGGCTCATTTTCTGAAATTTTTGTCTGGTTTACTGAGTAAAATAATAAAAGTTTTGAAAGGCAGAATGATGGTAAAATCCTAAAATCAAAATATATTTAATTGTATCTAGTTAAAAAACTAATTGTTTCAACCCGGAACCAGAAATCTGACGGCTATCGCATTCTGCACCCTAAATCTCCACAATTTTCTATCTCATCAATTTATATTCATGAAGTAATCCACAAACTGCACATTTTAAGACGTTGTACCATTTTTATTAAGACAGGAAATGTCTAACTTTTTCATGAGTTACATGTTTATATTATAAAGTAGATCTTACTAACTAACCTAATTATAAGGAGGTCCGGCAGGTTCAGGCAGGGAGTAGGGTAGATGTGTGGCTGGGACAGCTCGGGGCTGGCAAAAAGGGCCATAATGGCCTAGTTGCCTGGCTTGTAGCCTCCTCACCCTTACTACTACTACCAACTAACCTAATTTAAAAAAAAAACAAATAAAAAAAAAAAAAATTATTTAAAGTTTAATGTTTTGATGTTTTATATCATGTTTATAAAAAGACAGGCACGTTTCTTATGGAAACTGGCTTTCGGTCAAATATTCTAAATTTTCAGTATAGTAACTGTAAGATAATAATAAAACCAACTTAAAAATTAGGGGTCGTCCATAAAATACGTCACGCAAATTGACCGAAATTCATACACTTTATACCCCGTTTCTCGCGTTGTTAATGGATGTAGAGATTTCATATTTTGGCTACCCCTCCCCAATAGTCCAAACGAAATGAATGACACCAAATGTATACGAAAATAACAAAAATCCTTATTTACGTCTGCCACTTTGATATAAAGTTTTCGAAATTGTCGAAAAAGCTATTGATATCTCATCTAGAGTCTAGAACAACTGAAGGTTTGAGTGATTCACATTCTGATCCT
Organism: Brachypterus glaber; assembly: GCA_958510825.1. Lineage (NCBI taxonomy): Eukaryota > Metazoa > Arthropoda > Insecta > Coleoptera > Kateretidae > Brachypterus > Brachypterus glaber. Next base: position 44,050,610 of record OY294047.1, read on the forward strand.
ATCCGAAAAGATCTTGAACAAACTAGAATTCTGCCTGTTTAAAACTCTCTCAGGATATCTGTTGTAATGACTCACTATCTCCAATTCCTCGTAAAATTATTTTTTCAGTTTGAAAAATAGGTAGGTACTTACTTAAGAAACAGATCATTTATTAAATTTAACAAAAATGGTCCAAACATGCCATATTTAAAAACTGCCCAATATGCTTTGAATAAAGACGGATTTTTCTTAGTTTTTTGAATTTCCCACTCCTTTTCCAGACGATCTCCCAGTATTTGGGAATCATATTCAGACGATATTTCATAGAGGTCTTCCTCTAGAAATTCGTGTTTTCTACCTTTATAAAAAATCGGAATCATATAACTAGAACCAAATCAAAATGAATTATTTAAAAACTGTGTAGGTACTCGAGAAAAAATATATTTGTTTAAAATAGAATTTTAATCATCACAATTAAAAATTATAATAAAATAGAGGACAAAAGTACACTTTAATCCTGAGAATAGTATATTCTATAACTAGTATGGAATAGACAATATTTCGCGCGTGTGGAAAGTTTGTCATACGAGCTGGCAGGCGAGTATGACGGTCCCGCGAGCGCGGAATGACTATTCCATACGTGTTGTAAACTATACTTTTTCTTCGATTGCAAATACGAAACACTGTATGGCTTTAAACTGCGGACAAGGTTAAAAACAATGTTTTATGTGACTCGACATTGTAAATGCAACAAAACACATATTTTTAAATAAAGCAATTAATGTTATTTAATAATTTTATCAAATCAGTACTTAAAAAAGATTTTTATTTAATTTTAGCACATATTTACAAATTATAAGGCAAAAATTGAAGGTTATGTCAGATTGTTGTGACATATATCAGGTTTAAATATTTAACAATAGATGGAGCAGTTTTAATTTTTTGAACTAAATTAATAAAAAACTGGTCAAATATTAAGAAAAGCTAATAAACTCTATGTAATTTTAACTCAAAACTTTAAATTGCATTAAATTATTCAATATTTCATGGTAATATATATATATATTTTTGCTAATGTTGCTACAGTTTTCTTTACTTTTATAAACAAGAGATGGCACTACATGTGCTCATTCTAACGCTTGATACGGAATATTCATACCATATCTAGAGCTAGAATTCATTCTGTTTAAAAAGTGTGTGTATTTGCTTACATTCTAAAGCAGTCGTAGAAAAATAAACATTCTACACTCAAAATTAGTTACCGTAGTAAATACTGAACGTTTTTGGAACCCCAGGCAATATTAAAGATTAAACAAATTTTGTTATTAATTACAAGTTGTTACAGTAAAAAATAATGTTTTTCGGTTATGTTTTACTGTAAAATCTTGTAACTAACATTTGTTTGCCTGCGGTTCCAAAAAGGCAAAAACGTTTAGTATTTACTACGATAACGATTTCTCAGTGTAACTTAGTATCTATATAAAATAAAAAATAAAGTATTCCTAATATATTTTTTTAATTCGCTCGAGCCATTGACCATTCGCGAGCTGAATACTTAAGTGTTCTAACTAATCTAAAACTATAAAATAAAAAAGTGGTCCCTAATAAACATTTTTGGCTCACGCTTCCAGGTATAGTATAGTATAGTGTAGTGTAGTGTAGTGTAGTGTAGTGTAGTGTAGTGTAGTGTAGTGTAGTGTAGTGTAGTGTAGTGTAGTGTAGTGTAGTGTAGTGTAGTGTAGTGTAGTGTAGTGTAGTGTAGTGTAGTGTAGTGTAGTGTAGTGTAGTGTAGTGTAGTGTAGTGTAGTGTAGTGTAGTGTAGTGTAGTGTAGTGTAGTGTAGTGTAGTGTAGGGTAGTGTAGTGTAGTGTAGTGTAGTGTAGTGTAGTGTAGTTTGTTCAATAACAACTTGTTTTTTGCATTTGTGAACAATGTAAAAAATAATTATCCTTACCTAAATAATAATTTTGATAAAAAATTGGGTTTTGGTCTTTTGGGGGCCTCTTCAAATTTTTCCTCCATTTTTAATTGGCTATTTTACGTGCAAGTATAATGCAATACACTGCATGTTTACATATCTATTTTGTATTTAATTTAAAATAATTGTTTTCGTCATTAAAAAGTTTTCTTTGATAATAAACACTTAAAATAATTATTATTATAATCATTTATAATTTTTCATTCGAGGTATATTCGCGTAATTAGGCAGCTTCTTATACTCCTCGCTGCTTTACAGCAACGGATATAGAAAAATAGGATTCCTTCAACCAAGGAGTTGTATCTTTTGATATGCTCAAAGCAATGTTCTCTTGTTACCAGGTTGCTTTGCTCTGAACCAAAGTCAATGTCCTTGAATGAAGGGGGCGAATATTCATTCAACACCCCAACCAAAATTATTTATTTTTGGGCCAATGTGCGTTATATAATCAGCTCTGTACAGAATGATTGGTAACTTATACAATAGGGTGTAGTGAAACCGGTACTTTTTTGAAATTAAAATCTAGGAACCCTCAGTTTTTCAGAAAAAAAAAAAAAATAAATAAAATATTTAAAGAAAAAAAGGCTGGTTCTGGGTTTCGATTTTTTTACTCCATATGCATCTTACAACAATATTATACAAGAATATTCCGTGTGGTATTTAGTCCAATTTAAAAGTTTTAAAACCTACCGTGAACGGTGAACCGTGAAAAACTAATTGTACCTAAAATAAAACATTAATTTAGTAAAAAAGTCTTTTCTAAAAAGGACTGAAAAAAGTTTTCGGTTAAATAATCCGGATGTCATTTGGTATATCTTTAAAGCCTCTCTTGTAAACATTTTAAACCCAAAGAAGACAACCACTTGATTGATATTATGTCTTTTAAAGAACGCCTTAAACGACATTTTGTTGGAGAAAATAAACCCATTTTCTTTTATACCTAAATGAGCCAAAAACATTAAGTGTCCATTTACAACTGGAATAAAAATACTGATGCAAGTCTTTTTTGTAGTTCAAAGAAAATAAGTTATTATTATTATTTAAAAATTATATATAGGTGATTATAAAAAATCAAAAATCAAAAATTAAAATAAAAGCCTGTAGTCTTTTGTTTTAAGCTCAGTGTTTACGGTCTTTTAACAGGAAATAACGGGGGTTTGGATAAAGGAACATATGTCCAAAAATAAGCCTTTTAAGGCTCTCTTAAAAGGGAGCTACGGCCCTTCAAAGATACATATGGAATGAGGAGAAAAAAAACAGCAATAAAATGTTAAAGGCGCAGGGCGATTTTTTTATTTCAAACTAAGGAAAAAAAATCTTTACCGAAACACCTAAATTTAATATTAAAGGAGCAATAGCCTTTAAAAAGGTAACATTTTTGGTGGCGCAAACGTTACTTCCTTTTTAATTGCATTTTTTTGTTGCTCCTACAATGTACTATATTTAATTTTTTACAAAAAAATCCAAAAAAATAAACGTACAAAAGTTTAGGGCAAAAATTTATTAAGCCTCATATATTTTTTTTGTCTGGGCACGCCTCTGGATAGATTCAAAAAAAATAATTAACTTAAACTAATTGCCCTTATTAATACTAGTATACATGCAAACTACCTGTTTGACAAATATCTCTGATAACTGTTTCTTTTTTCTTATTTTGCTCCGTTTTCTTTTAAATATGTATACTGTTGATATTTAAAGTTTATATTGTGTATGTAAAGTCATAAGCTAAATAAATAAATACATGCAAAACCTCGTCCTCGTCTTAAAGGGTACCAGAGTTATTAATTAATAACCTGTTTGTTTCCGGACCTATGCTAGTTTCTCATGTTTTGTGATGTAGAATTATCTCCTTTATTTTCACCCAAAGGACTCTCAATACCATGTATTTAGTTTTCTACATGCATAATACCAAAATTTTGATTAGTTAAAATATAGACAAAAGTAATAAAATTAAGTCATATAATTTTCTCAGTGTACAAACCTATAAAGGAACCGATAAAGGAAAAATAAATTTAAATAATGCCCCAACATTCCAGTTTCAAATACATTTAAATTGACAAGTATATGTAGTTATATTAGGGTGGTCCTTAAAAAAGTTATTTTAGAGACGCCCCCTAAATTTGTTTCAAATGGTGTAAAAATGATATATGTAGCTACCTACGCGTAGGTGACACAAGACATCTTTTGTATGTAAATGTAAAAGCCAAACGGTACATCCTGTTAAAGCATTTCAAAGAACAAAAAATATTTAAAATAAAAAAGAACTTTAAAAATAAAAAAAAATTACAAATATTTGTTTAATAAATTAAACATTTTTTGTTCTTTGCATTTTTTCGGAGGTACCGTTTGGCTTCTACACCAAATGAAAAATTGTGAAATATCGACCTTAAATTTGGGACACAATTTTTGGACAATAAAAAAAAGGGGGTGTCCCAAAAATCTATTTTTTTAAGGACCACCCTAATATAAATGTGCATGTATAGTAAGTATGTATAAGTACAAATATATTTCTTGAAAAGTAGGATTTTACTTTGACATTCTATTCATTTTATTTATACCAAACTCTGATAAAAGTGCTAAAATATTACAGAAAGCCTGTCTTTGATCTATTAATTTTTCGACGTGTCGGTACGGAAATAAAAGATTACTTTTTTCCTTTGACAAGACGACTTTGATTACAATAAAAATATGCAGTAAAGTTTCTTTTAACCCTTTTAACCCTTTACCGCATGATTTTTTTAATATTTACGAAAACAAAAATATTTTATGTATTTGTGCTAAGAACGGGAAAAATATTTTTTTTAAATTAGGTTTAGTTTTTATTTTTTATTTTTGATATACGACAACGATAAAAGATACATATTGAGTTCGGACTTGGTCTAAAATACGAAAAATAAAAGTCCGCAATACTCTATAATCTTTTAAAAAATCAGTGGCGTACCTGCTGGTAAGTAAAAACGAAAAAAAAATATAACCCCTTTTTCGCACGCCACTACACTATGGTCCGGGCGATATCCAAAAATAGCATTAATTCGGCTGTTTACGCTATAGATATAACAATTGGTGTAGGGATGTATTTTAGAATGCTAAAACCGAATATGGCATTAATAGTTAAAAATTCAAAATGGCGGGTCCAATATGGCCTCTATAATAGTTAAATTTATAATAATTAAATTTATAAATAAAGTTTTACTTTAAATGGTTAAAGTGCTTTTTTGTGATGCTTAAATTCAATTTGACAATAAGAATAAAGAATATAAAATGGCCTATTCAAAATGGCGTCAATAATCCTTAAATTTGGAACTTTTAACTTTTTTTATTTTCTTGTACCCCAATAGGGTAGCCAAAATATAAAATCTCTACAGCCTTTAATAAAGCGAGAAACGGAGTATGAAGTATATGAATTTTGGTCAATTTGCGTGACGTATTTTATAGACGACTCCTTATTTAGAAATGGAGTTATCGAGTTTACAGACAGACGGAAAAACTTTTTACTGATTTTGACTTAGAAAGGTCTAAAACGTCTAGAAATGTGAAAAAAACATGGTCAAAGATTTTGACTTTTCGGCGAAGGTTTCAATACATCGGCACTCTTAGTAGTACTAAGTGCCGATGTAATAAATAAATCCATCCAGAAAGAAAGTCGTAAATATGTATTATCATAATAGTCGAAGAGCTGGTGTCCATTTTTATTTCATTATTTTCTCCCGGCTGTATTTTATATATGTCATAAAGTACGGTCAACTGAGGTGACAAAGCACCTGTGCATACGTGCTTTGGTTTAGAGGGTTTTGAGAAAAGGTGTCCGCAGTCACCCACACCGTCCGAAGTCACCCCAATTGACGGTGCTTTTAAATTAGGCCAATTCCAAATTTCTAGGTTTCAGAAGCTCAAAAAGCTGTGAAAATGGGGTAGCCTAAAACAGAATTTTTAACTATCCGAGTCATGACGTCATATACCTGTAAATATTACATTTATTATACTTTGATACACGGATCTGTGGCTACGGAAAATATGTGAAGAATGTGTGTGCAAGTGAGAGGCCCGTTGCAGACACGCACGCCTTATAACGCTTTTGACTTAAAGATGAGAGCGCGCATGATACCTCCCCATTTTCAGTCAGGGGATAAAATAGTCTTTAAAGAAATAAGAATTTATTTTATATTTATGAAAATGTATTCTTCACCAAAACAACTAAATTTAATATTAAAGGAATTTGGAGTTTTAAAAAGTAACATTTTTAGTGGCACAAAATGTTACTACCTTTTAATTGCTCCTACAGTGTTACACTATATGACATTTTTTATGTATTTTTACTGAAGGAATCTATATTTATTACAAAAAATCCAAAAAAAATATACACAAAAAAGTTTTGGGCAAAAATTTGTTAAGCCTTACATATTTTGTCCGTTTAGGCACGCCTCTGGATAAATTCAAAAAAATAAATTAACATAAACTTATAGGTCTAATTAAAACTAGTATACACGCAAAAGCACGTCGCTCTAGCTTAAAGGGTACAAGAGTTATTAATTAAAGACCTTATTTTTATTATAATTTAGCATCAAAATAAAACAAAGTAAAATTCAGAGATACGACCTTTTGCACTTTGAGTGACGATATATAAAATACAGTCAGGAGAAAATAATGAATTAAAAATGGGCACCAGCTCTAAGACTATAAAAGCTTTTGCGGCAACAATATTTCATGAACCATTTGACAAATTTCAACGTGAATATGTGACCGTATCTAGGCTAGACTGCATTGAACTCAGTACAAAAGTCCCAAAAACAAAAGAGATACTGCAATGTAATTTTACAAATTACAAACTTGTTGAATAACAGTTATGTAATTAACCCTTCGTTAGGCGCGCGGTCTACGATCGTAGACCATGCTTTTTTTTAGCTGGGTATCTTTTTACACGGAGTGTTTACGCTTGCGCCCCTTCGAGTAGCTGTGCATTATGCATCAATCTATTAGATCAGTAATAATTCACACTTTGAATGGGTATAATATTGTTTTTATTCATATTGAAACCTGCCTGGTCTACAATTGTAGACCGCGCGACTAACCACGTTACCTTTTTTATTTTTGCATTTTTTTATTTTGTGTAAGTTTTTATGGTTTCTTTTTGTGAATATTGTTTTTCAAAGTTAGTTTATTAGTTTAAAGATAAATTAAAGATACAATACGTCTTTACCACCAAAAAAAAAATACCGGTTTACTTGAAGACACTGGCACGAGTCTTTTTGGGCATGAAACAGCTCATACGTAATGTTTTTGATAAATAAGGTAATTTTCTGTTCTATAAAACTAAAAATTACTTTGGACACTAAATGTGCCTAAGAAGGGAAAATAAATCGAAAAAAAAAAATGCTCAAAATATCATAACTACGATTGCAAAGAGCACATGTACAAGGCGAATGAGTTACTAAAATATTGCATGATTTCGAGTCAAATTAAAAAAAAAATGCTCAAAATATCATAACTACGATTGCAAAGAGCACATGTACAAGGCGAATGAGTTACTAAAATATTGCATGATTTCGAGTCAAATTTTATAATATTTTTTTATTTTTAACTTAGGTGTTTTTTATATTTTTATAATCATGTAGGATAAAAGAAAACAAATGTTTTAGTTTCAGAAAGTTTTTTAAGTTATTTTTATTTTTTTTTATAAATTACCGTACAGATGTAAAATATATGTTAGAATTGTATATCATTTTTCTTTTACCCTTAACACTTACTAAAACAATAATAATTTGAAAAAAATATGTAAATAACTTTTAAATACAACCAAATAAATAACATAAGATATTTGTTTTTTAAAAATATAAATGTGTTTTTTTTTTAAACAAAAAATAAAATGGTCAACAAGTGTAGACCGCGCGCCTAAACACGTTACAAAAAGAGGCGCGCCTAACGAAGGGTTAATAAAGGATTTATGTTATTTTACACTGAACCCAATTATCAATTACACTAGGCAACAAATCTCAACTTTTTTTTTACCCCGATCGGAAAGTAAATTTTTACTAATTCGAGGGCGTAGAATCCGAATCTGACCTTCCACTCGAATGTTGCGAGAGTAGGGATGTAGAAAATTAAACAGGTCAGTACGTGAGTACTTGCGATGAAGCGTACAATGCATTGCAATGGAACGTTATATAGAAATATTTTGTTTCGAGTCCTACCCTGTCACTAAATCCGTTGTTGTCACATGCGTTTATTTACACTTACTTATTTTGAAGTTGAATATACTATAGACCTATTACTATAAGCCGGTGGATCCCTCTACTACTAACCCACACAAGTCCTGGGGATGCTTAATTAAGTAGAATAGTACGTGAGTACTTGCGATGAAGCGTACAATGCATTGCAATGGAACGTTATATAGAAATATTTTGTTTCGAGTCCTACCCTGTCACTAAATCCGTTGTTGTCACGTGCGTTTATTTACACTTACTTATTTTGAAGTTGAATATACTATAGACCTATTACTATAAGCCGGTGGATCCCTCTACTACTAACCCACACAAGTCCTGGGGATGCTTAATTAAGTAGAATAGTACGATATTAAACAAACATGTAATGTAATGTAATGTAATGTAATGTAATCTTTGCTAAATATGCAATATTTTTTACACTTATTTCAAAGAAATTTACCCTATTTTCTAATACCTCCTACATCAAAAATTTTCACACGTTTAGTAAAAATAACATCATAAAAAATATTCGCGTACCAAAATATACGAACAGAGAAAACAAATTACATTATCAGCACGTGCTGTGTAGAGTTTTTTAAACACGCCGCTATGAATATCTTAACTCGTAATAAAATATAGGTTAAATCAAGTAAACTAGGGTTAAGTTTTAGACGGCGCAGAACATAATTGTATGGTTATTATAGATATGTTTTATTAAATATTTAATTTTGAGGTTCCGAATCTTATATACAAATTAAGATTAAATTAAGATTCGGAACTACTAAAAAAGTAAAAACCTAAGGTTCTTAACCTTACTATTCATTTTATTCATCACATTCTCAATTTCTTCAAAATTATTGCATTTTTTTTATTAACTACTTAAGTACTAGCTTACATATTATAAACCGTTATCCATTATTGTTTACCTTCACAGCCAATAAAATGAATTAACCCATTTATTATCGACTATTGCTATTGTTTATTAACGATGGTCAATAATAAAAAAAGCTAACTACCAACTTTTTTCGACCTATTTTTAAAACTGACAGCTATGCCAAAATACATTAATAGTTATTTGCGCTTCTAGTAGAGGTAAGTAAATTTTTCTGTATCAGGTCGTATTTTGTGGACCGAAGCGGAGCTGAGGTCCATAAACCGGAAGACACAAAAAAAAACTTACCTAAGAGTGTGACAATTCAGGAAATTTGTCTTTTTTAGAAATAATTCGAAAACTAAAAAAATGCTAGAGTAAAAAGGTAGCTTTTTTTTACTCTAGCATTTGTTTACGTATCTTTTTTAGTTTTCGAATTATTTTGAAAAAAAGACAATTTTCTTAAAAATTTAAAAAGTATTTCTTGTATTTCAAACTTTTTTTTCAAAAATAAGCACTCTAGACCGGTCAAACTTCTGTAACATATTATTAGTACTTACATAAAGTAGATTATAAAAGGATTACGATCAATTTCAATTCTTCTGGTAAAGCCGTTGGTTTTATTGCCGAATATTTCTCCAAAAAAGCGAGCAACCCATTTTCATAACTCCATTAGTTTTTACTCTAGAAACTTTTATAAAAGCTCATTTGAAAGGTCTTTTCAAGTACTTTGAAAAGTTTCGTATACATTGTCCCCAATTTTTTTCCGTTTTCCCGTTATTTAACGTTGAATGCTTCGACTTCAGTTTTCGGCGGACAAGAAGTGCTCTTCAACCAGCCATAAGTCGGTTCTACAGAAATAAAAAAAAAATCTTCTTGTTTTTATGAGCTTAATTTTTGTTTATCACAATTTTTGTTAAAACGTAAGGTTTTCGAGTTATTCGTGAAAAATCGTTCAAAAACATGCACTTTTTCGATGAAAACCGAACATTTTCAATCACGTATAACTCAAAAAGTATTGACTTATCGATATAACTTTATAGGAAACTTTTTGCTTGGAATTCATTCCTCTAGGGATTCCTGTGGTTGTTTTAAATATAATAATTTCCACCCCCGAGAAGGGGTGACATTCGCCCCCAGGATAAAAGCATGCATCGGCACTAGGTCACTTTTGTTCCTTGGCCATCTTTTAAGTACTGTTCAAATTTCACGTTAATCGGTCTTATCCGAAAGAATTCGGAGCAGAAAACCGTCATTCACTGGACTACAACTTTTTGATTAAGTAATCGTCATGGGAGGATTATAGTGTTCTATATTCATAGCAAACCCAATGGATATAGAACATTATAATCATCACATGACGTAATGTCAACTTACCCAGTTGGTAGTGAGAAAATAAATTTTTCCAAAAAAATAATTGTTTGTAAAACCAAAAGGTATTTCCGGCTTTATTCATAAACTTTTTTAAAGTTGTTTTTTCAATCATACAATTATACGAAACTCCCCAATTACAATAGTACATCTCTCATTTTACTTCATTTAAAACCGTGGCAAAAAAAACTACACGAATTTAAACTCGAACAAGTGCCACGCATATTTTTCAACTTAATTAGACTATCTGCATTTTATATGCACAGGGGGAGACTAAGAAAAACTTTGATTTTAACTTTTATTTTTTTTGTTTTTATTCATTTAGCGTAGCTTCTTCGAGGAGTTGGACGAACCATCGCTACGGCTTGTACCTCCGAATCAAAATGTAACGAGAGTATGTTGATTTACCACCCCGGTCTGGAAACGATTTTTAGCTCAAATTTTATAGAACCCAAGTTTTTTTTCACATTTTAATTATTTAGAGCTTTGGCATCTTTTAAAGACCAAATTTAAAAAAATCTATCGATGCGTTTTTGAGAAAAACGATTTTCATTTGTTTTAACAAAAAAATATGACATATTTAAAAAAAAAAAAATTGGATATTCAGATTTTACGTCAAAAAGTGATAAAAAAGTGATACAAAAAGTGTTTATGAAAGTTCGTGTTAAAGGGCTTCTTAGGGGAGCTAGAAGACGTTTAAGGGAGATTTTTAGAATATTATTCACTTCATAACTCAGGAAAGGTTTAACTTATTGACTTGAAATTTTTACTGTAGTATGACACCAATAAACATTATCATTTTGTGACATAAAAAAATAAAATGTTTAAAATGTTCTAGTTTGTATTTATCTTAATTAAATTAAAAAAAAAAGTATGAATCCATTTGTCTCCCATATTTTCTTAAATTTATATTTTATTTTACAATTTTTTTATGTTCTAGGAAAAAGCGAACTGCCGGCTGGCTCTTTGGCCACTCGCCTCCCCTATTTTCTTAATTGCGTGTTTTTTATTTGTAGTAATTGTTTTCGGAATTTTTAATCGTTGTTGTGTATTTTGTAACTAAAGCGTTCTTCGGTTTGCAGGCGCTTAATTAAAACAAGTTAATTACAAAAAGAGCTTAATTATATTTCAGAGCATATTAAACCCTTGAAATATTATTTATAGTAATAAAATTAAAATTAAATTTAGTAGGCATGTAGTATAACTTATTACCGTACCATTATAAAATAATTATATATGAAATATTTCTAGAAAATCCTTTTAATTTATTACTGTTGCAGTCTTTATAGAGCCAATTCTGTCCTTGTAGTTAACATTAAGAGTAGGTGGTAATAATACCGTACTATGCAAGGGTAGGTGTAATAAAAATCTACAACCCAATTACACAATTTCCATGTGTAAAAGTGTAAAATTTATATAAATAGGCTTTAATATTGAGTAATATTGTGTAAGTATAATGTAAATTATTTTAAAATTATATAATATGTAACTAAAAACTAATTACAAAAACATTTTGTTCTTCTGACTCTTAATTTTTAAATCTTTTTTTCTCAATTTCTAATCTTTTTTTCAAGGCTGCTTTTTTTGCAATCAAGAAAATGTTTTTTGACCAAAATGGACGATTGGATGTTTTGTGTATGGAAATTAAAAAGTAATGAAATCTGATATAAAAAGAATAGGCCAAATTTCTGGAATACGCACTTTAAAAGATCGTTCTAATAATTTTGTAATTATAATAACCAAATTATTTTGAATTCACCGATGCTCGCGCCTTCGCCAAAATTGCAAAAAAAAATATTTTTCTATTATCCCTTATGAAAATTACATTTAGCACACTCTTTTGTTCTTCAGGAAACGCCTTATATTACACTAGTTTGATATTTTTACATCGCCCTAGTTTGATATTTATGTATGTAGGTTTTCCTAATTTTTTCGTATGTAGGTTTGCCTTAATTTACGTTGTAGATTCTACGAATTTAGCTCACCTCGTTTTATATGCCATTTTCCACTTTTCATCACGGCCTTTTATGTTTTTCAACCTAAATATTTCTGTTTTTCATGTCAAAAATAGAAACTATAGCTATAACCTTACTAGTTTCACCAAGATATAACTTGGGATGTTTTATTTATGTCTAGATTTTATAAAAATTACATAATTTTTGATTTAGTTACCTTACATTTCACAAAAAACATCAAAATACAAAATCTTTTTTTTAATGAAATCGTAAAACAGTACAATTTTATTGTTTTTATGGGAGCATATCTAATTTAGTTAGCAAACTGTCAATGTTGCCTTGATTTACACAAGAAACATGAGTTATAGGCAACCCATTAAACAGCTAGGTACTATAATAATATATTTTATTGTAAATTTAAATACCAAGAAAACTAAAAGTAAAAGAAAATCATATTTTCTATTTAACAAACATAAATTTATATGCTATTTTTTGCTCTGTATGCTTTGCTTTTCTCAAAAATTCTTATGAAACTTTATATTTTTTCAAGATCGTGTGTATTTCGTACACTCGTGGGGTTTCCTCACTTGCCTGGCGGCTCGTTCGCAAACCTTCTCACTCCCAAGAAATAAGTCACTTTCCACACTAGTTATGTAATAACCTATTTCATCAGGCAGTTTTTTTTGTGCATGTGCTTGTATTGTCAAAGCATAATTTTACATATGATTTATGGATGCATAAGGAATTATTTTTATTAAAAATTTACCTAATTGTAGCTTTAGTGCACAATAGTGACTAGACATTAAAAGGAAAACACATGAAAACAAACAAGAAATTAGAGGTTCCAGTTTAGCACGCAAATTTGCGTGTATATATCATAGAAAACCTTACAGAATTCATTTAAAAACCTTGTGAGCTAGTGTAATTTGATCTTTTGTAATCTGTAATAAAATATTGCTGACTGGAAATAAATTGAATTTTTTTCAGAAATTATTGACTCATTTTGGCTCGTTAATCGCAGTGGAAGTTTTTAAATTATTTACCGAACTAACAGTGCATTTGAACAAACTAATTAAACTGATAAATCAATATGCACGAAAGGAATATTTAGTACTCATACCAGAAAGCGCCTTGTTTTTGTTAGCAGATTAAAAAATTGGTGAATTTAGAAGACATTAGCTCTAAAATCCCAAAATCTAATAATCCGAGAATAGATCAATATGTTTTTATGAACCAGACTTAGTACAGAGGTAAAAATAATATCTTAATTCAAAAGAATCATTTTAAGGTAAGTGAAAGTTAATTTTATAAGCAAAAATATACTAAATTAATTTTTTCTTACTTTTCAGAGCTAAGCCCTGAATGATCTTATATCGAAAGCGCTAGGCTAATTTTAATTAAATTCTATTTATGTATTTATGTATTTATGTATTTATGTATTTATGTATTTATGTATTTATGTATTTATGTATTTATGTATTTTATGTATTTATGTATTTATTTATTTATGTATTTATATGTTTTAAAAAAAAATCTATTTTTTATGTACCGAAGAAGGTACTTGGGGCGTTAGTACACCAATATGTACGAAAGAACGAATAAATTCCGGAAATGCAACCTCCCTTCCCATTGTATACTTTAACTACTCTCACACGTCATAACTTTCATAATAAATGTAGCCAAACACCTAATTTAATAAAAGTCGTTCAAACATTGGTTTTAAGGGATTCTTTGGATTATGTTAGTTTATGTATAAAATTATTTGTTTTTATCCTTCAAACAGTGCAGTAACTACTATGTGGCAAGTGTGTGCAATGCAAACGTGTCTCAGTAATTATTGAGGAAAGTTTTCTAAATATTTCTCTTCGAGTTTTTAAATGTAAAAATTTTAAATTATAAGTAGGCGCATGCTTTTAATTTTGTATTTTAATTTTCCATAACGTACCGCAAAAAACTGTGGCGGGCTGCAGCTCGCAAAAGCAAAACAAGAGACGAACTCTTAACAAAAGTGTCACTTCTAACTTAACACTTCTAACCTAAAAGTATCACTTTAGAATACAAGCGAATAAAAAAATAATTTTTATGGTTCACTTATTTTAAATAAGCTAAATTTAGACTTTGTCTTATTTAGCCCACAAAAGCCCAGTTAATACAAAAGGACTACAATCTAATTTTACAAAAGAAAGTAATAAATTAAAAAACTTTTTATACTTCCTTTTAAAACTTGTTAATTGGTTTTTTTTACCCCGTGTGCTCCCTTAATAAAAGTTTTGCGACATTCGGCTTTAATTGCTGTTTTTTTATAAATAATTACCAAAAAGTGTCTAAAACAGTTGCTAACATCGAATATATAGTCAAGTTGATATATGTCTTTAGTTGCTACTATGTTACGGTAAAATATATTGCTGCACAAAGACCGATGGTCGTATGCAACTTTAATATTGATTAATGACTGAAGTTTGACACGTAAAATTTTTAAGTAATTAGCTTAAGTAGTTCCCGAATGATCGTACCATAGACAAGGAAAGACCTCCAAAGCCGTTGAGGCAAAGTGTGATAAATGTGCCTTGCGCATCTGCGATAAACTTGCACATGCACTATTATTGTTGTTTTTGGCAAGTATTTTTTAACCTTAGTTTTATGTGTCAAATAAAAATTGTAAAAAATGCAACAAAAAAACAATAAATATCTACGAAGAAACGTCGAAATAGTTTTTTTTTTAATTATTTTGTAAGAATTTTTCGAGGTGTATTTGAATTTTGGACTTTTGTACACCTACTTTGAGTACACCAGGGATTGACCCTTTGCTCTTCATAAAGCAACAATACAAGTCATGTTTAAAGTTATAAACAAATGCAAAAAAAACAATTAAAACACAGTAGAAGTCGAAAAATGAACAGAAACAAACGACGATCTAACAGTACTGACAGTATAAACAAACTACTAATAATTCGTCACCCCAGTATTGGTTTCCAATATTTCCATTTTCGGAAATTTTGAGATTTTTACTGGGGGATTTTTGGAGATACGACAAATGAATACTGGGGTGACGAATTGTTTTACGACCGACAGTATTTCACAGCTGATAGAGATGCGTACTGCGCAAGGTCAGATAAATTGCGTTACGTCATTTCGCTGCCCCGTTCTGTCACAAAATAATCTTTCTTGCGCAGGCTGGACTTTTAGTCCTCTTTTCTTCTCTATGGATCGTACCGATAAAATTATATTCACGCTTCTTAAAACTGTGCATACTATAGCCATGTTTTTGTAAAAATTTTCTCTAAGCAAACATTTTTTACTTAAAAGCTGCTTTACACTATACAATTTTTGTGCAGTGCAAGTTTAGGGCTATACAAATATGGCCAAGGACATACTTGAACATAAAATATAATAATAATAATAATCACTTTATTGAGTAGGAAGAATCCTAATAAAACATACAGAATTTAAGTACATACATTAAATCACATTAAAAAAACTTAAGATTAGTATCACAAGATGTAGTTAAAATTAAAATAAATAAATTTATGTTTCATTATGCCTTAAGAAAAGTTTAAGTTTAGATTTAAACCCCCCAATACTTTCAGCATTTATTAAATAAGGAGGCAACCTATTAAAAAAGATCAAACCCTTTACAAATAAAGATTTTGATGCACCAGCTGATTTTACAACTTCAATATGAAATTTACCATTAGACCTTGTGGGATACCCATGCACCTCATTATTAAATATGGCAAACTCATCAAAATATGAGGGAAGCAATCCTTTTTTAAGTTTAAAAATAAAAACCATTGTAAGAAAAGTTAATCTATTTGACACTGACAGCCACTGAAGTGTTTCCTGCATTTCATTAATAGGTGTGTATCTATTAACACGTAAAATAGTGCGCATTCCCCTATTGTGCAGTATCTGCAGCTGATCAGTGCTATTTTTGTCCATCAAGTACAGAATACTAGCGCAGTAATCAAAATGAGGTTGGATGATAGGCATTAAAAACCTTAATTCTGTAATTGAGAGACAAACAGCTTGAAACACTATTGAAGAAAAAAAGTTTTTTGGAAATTTTTCTGTGAACAAAGTCAAAGTTGCTTTTAAATGAAAGGGTTTTGTCAATAGTAAACCAAGATATTTAAACTCATCAACAAATTCAATTTTATCACCGTCAATATTTAGCGAAAACGAATCAAAATCGATACGATTATATTTATAAGGTGTGGTGATGATCATTGCCTTTGTTTTGAGTAAATCCTCAGAGAAAGTGGCCAATAGTGCGTCATCTGCAAATAGATTAAGAAATTCAAGAAATTCTATGAAATTTATATCATTTAAGAAAATGATAAACAGTAAAGGCCCCAAAACACTGCCTTGTGGAACACCAAAAATATTTGAAGCCCCAGATGAATTACATTTACCAACCCTCACAGTCTGAAACCTATTGGTTAAATAGTCCACAAACCAATCCAACACAATTCCTGACAATACATAATATCTTAATTTTTTAATTAATGTAGATCTATCAATTTAATTGGTCCTTTTCGCATTGTCTTGATCTTGCATTTCATAAGAATTTCATAACGTAAAGCAGCTATTTTATTCACATTTATTTAATATACAGAAAGTTTAGTTTAGGTTAATAAATATTCATTTTTTACATTTTTTTACATTTTTGTTTAACCTCATACTATTCTACTTAATTAAGCATCCCCTAAGTCCAGGACTTGTGTGGGCTAGTAGTAGAGGGAACCACCGGCTTTAATTGGCTTTCGAACCAATTTACAGAGAGTGTCCGCTTCACTTACGCCTTCGCCAAATTTCAATTATTAATTAATTGAAAAAGCCAAATCGGCGCCGGTGAGAATCTAACTCACGCTATTTGGGTAGTAAACTCGTCAAGTGAGACGAGGTAGTCCACTACAACAATCCTCCCATTAAACATTTTTCACCAATGTAGTTCCCAACTCTTAAAAGTTTGGTACGTGCCTGGGGTCATAAGTAAAGTACTTTAAATACGTAATTAAGCAGCCAAGATACCCCTAAAAAAAATTGTGTATAAAACAACCCGTTTTTATTTTTTTTTTTAATATTAAAGAGAGTCAAGTAATGCTACATCAGCAGTCATCGGCGAATTTCCAGTGCTCGCATAGGCGCCTTGTCGATTCTATCGTTGACGCGAGGTTTTAAATATTTACATTTTTATTTTCTTCGAAAAACACCGATATATTTACATATTTATAGTTAATATGTATATTCAATATTGTTGTGTGTAACAAATTAGTCGTCAAATGTTTCGATTTAGTGACCTTTATAAAAATTTCCCTCATAATTAGGCAAAATTATTCCGTAAGCCTATGTTTCTGTGTTTATTTTCAACGTTGATAAGTCATAACTGAATTTATTCCGATTAATGTACATCAGTCCCCTCTCCCACCTTGTAACGTTAAGTAGTAAGCCCCACTTCCCCCTAAGTGCTTTACGCATTTTAAGTATGTCCCTCTAATACTAAATCATAGTGGAAAAACATTTAATATTGAACGGGTTCTTTTGTATAGTTTTTCCACCTTTTATTTACTTAAATCTCACAAGTATTAACTATAGAAAAGGTTAATAAATAAATAATTATTTATAAATAAAAAATAAAATAATAAATAAGTTACGACCATAAGTGTTCGGGCGGCAATATAGAAAAATATTTACGGAAAAAAAGACCGTATTATTATTTGTCGCGATAGTTTATTACAATATCAGTAGAAACTCATTACTTTTTTAAGTGGACATTAAAATTTAAATATTTAATATATTGATTTTAAAAATGTGTTTACCTATTTTAAACTATGAATAATTAAATGTTTTAAAAGCAATTTAAAATTGTAACAAAGTATTTATTTTGTAATTAAACTTTTGATAATACAAATGCCAAAACAAGTAAAGCATTAATAAATTATTTATTTGTCAACGAAAATACTTAGTATAAGGCTTCGTTATATTTTTAAATCAATAATAATTTTTAAATTGGTTGAGTTGTGGGATATAGGCCAAAAAGAAAAAACATCAAAAAAAATGTAGACCAGATAAGAACAGAAAGAAAAATATAAACAAACATTTAAAAAACGGCACCCACTACGGTAAAATCAGTTTTGACTGACACAGTACTCTCCTGCTACAGATTAATTCAAACATACACTGTTAAAAATAAAATACAGCGGTAAAGTACATTAAGATAAAATACACTGTAAAGCTATTGTATCACCTTTTAACATAAAGTTATGTAGAGAATATGTGTAACAACTTTAATTTTTTTTTTGTGAGTTGTGTACTATTTACATTTATTTTTAAGTGTACTTATTACGTAATTTTTCTATTTTAGTCAACCCTGAGGATGTTTACAAAGAATAAACGAAACTGTCGGTTTAGTTAACAATGTTTTTGGCGTTGTTTTCTTTTTGGCCTATATCCCACAACTTAACCAATTTTATAAATATTTGAGGTCGTTACCAGTTTTTAATTAAAATAATAATTATTATCC
The DNA here is from genome assembly GCA_958510825.1 of Brachypterus glaber. Taxonomy (NCBI): domain Eukaryota; kingdom Metazoa; phylum Arthropoda; class Insecta; order Coleoptera; family Kateretidae; genus Brachypterus; species Brachypterus glaber. Next base: position 44,069,486 of record OY294047.1, read on the forward strand.
AATACATACAGATAATAAGACAATTACCAGCTTTATTTTAAATAGATAAACTCAATAATAAACCCCGCGTGGCTTTTACTTTATTGAGTGGATAATTATTTATTTTACCCACTCAACTGTCACTTGTCAAATTATTTTCTTGTAAATGTCATTAAAATTTTTAATAAAAATATTACTTCCAAAGCTATTTATTGGATAAAACCTTGTATGGCACTCATGGGTAAACCGATATTGCCCTCTCGAAAATTAACCTGCTTGGCTGATGCCTCGCTGGTTAATTTTCTCATGGGAAATATCTTACTTTACCCACTAGTACTATCATTTTCATAGAAAACGCTCACATCACAGAACCCTGAGGTACCCCAACATTTTAAATTTTTAGTTGTGGTATATGTACTTTACTAAGATTGACACTGACATTTTCCGTAATAATTAAGTAAGGTTAAAGTACAGTCTATATTATATAGTGCAAGTCCTATAACTGTCTTTAAGCATATATTCTTATAAGCAAAAAGGTTAACAAATTTTATTATAAATGATATTTATACAGTATGTCTCCAGATAGAGTTACAAAGAGGAATTTATTTTTTATTTTTTATTTGATCTCAAAAAAAGTCACTCTTTATAACTAGCCCTGCTTGATTTTAAACTCCCAAAACACTAAGCGCTTTTTGTACAACTCTTACGGTTCATGGGATAATGTTTTTTTCTTCAAAATAGTGTCTTCAAAAATATAAAGAAAAAAAAAACATCATCAAGAGTGACTTATTTTAAGATATCAAAAATAAAAAAATCTTCTTTGTAATTCTAACAGTTGGTTTGTGTAATTTGGTGTAATTTTTGCGTGCCAAGCCTCAATGATGGCCTGTCGTAATTCTTCAGCATTATGAACCAGGAAAGTTAGTTTCTTCCCTCGCTCTGACTCCGGTATGGAAAGGGTTTTCACGCAGATAATTCATTAATTGCATATCTTCTTCTGCACTACTCATTCTACTTCGAACAGAACCCCGCTTTCTGCTAACCTGTCCAGTTTCCTCAAGTTTTTTCTTTGCTCGCATTATAGTGCTGTTTGCAACATTTAATTCAGTGGCTATTTCACGTACACTTATCCCGTCATTTATTCTTGCTGTTATAATACATTTTTGATAATTTGTAAGCTGAGACATAACTAATGTGAATTATTTTGACAAGTAATGTCATAATAATATTTGACAAATAAATGTCAAAGAGACCTTGATAAAGTTCAATATAATCTGTAACATTTTTAGGTGTAAGCGTTTATTATGAAAACGATGGTACCATAAATAACTATTATTACTTAATTTTTTTTTACAAAAGCATTTCTATATTCATCTACAATGTAGATTCTACATTTAGGAAAATAAGAACAATTTTATTCATTACAGTTTCAGATTTAATTGTTTCTTTTAATCTATTATTCCATTCGTGAGTTCTAAAAGGTTAAAAGGATGAAGATGTCGCTCTAAATCTGCTAAAGATTAACTTGCATTTTAATGAATAAAAGGAAAGTAAAATAAATCAAGACTTTTTAAATTAAGGACAATTAATCGTTCCTGAAAGAAATTTAATTGTCCTTTTAGGTCAGACGCGGAATGACAATACCTTTTCTTTTTGACGTCAATTATTGGGCACTAACTGACCTACATGACATCATATTATGATGTCTTACTGTTGTTCTAGTATAAGTCACAGTCCAGGGACATAACATTACTGACTTTATAATAACGTCAGAAATATGACGTTAGAATAAAGTCTAATAATTTATATATCTTTTCAATTAATAGTTATTTATGGTACGAAAGAGGAAGCTAGGATTTTGTCCATGAGAAAATTAACTCACAAGGCTGGAGGCATAACGCAGTTCGTGTTTCGTGCTCTTCCACTATAAAAACTTGTAAAATTCTGCTCATTCTCGCAAGCTGTGTAGTATCGATTATTGCAGGGTAAGAACTGATAAGGTAGGCACAAACATGCACTTTCTTGGCCCATGTTGTATTTTATTCAATAAAGAAGCGAAAAGGTAGTTAGAAAAAACAGATTCCTTGAACCAAGGACACGTGTCTTTGGATATGTTCAAAGCCATATTCTCTTGTTACAAGGCTGGCATTTTCTTGAACCAAAGTCAATGTCCTTGAATAAAGAGCGCGGATTTTTATTTCAAAACCCGTGCTCTTCATTTAAGGGCATTGACTTTGGTTCAAGAAAATGCCAGCCTTGAAACAAGAGAATATGGCTTTGAACATATACAAAGACACGTGTCCTTGGTTCAAGGAATCCCTTTTTTCTATGTAACTTTTTTGAGATTGTTGTTTAAGTATCTGTGTTCCTAATATTGCCATGCGAAGTAGTTGACAACAACGAAAATGAAAAAAAAACAAAGAAGAACAAGAAAAGAAAGTAACGAAGAAATCAGAGAGTTCTGAACCTTCGTTTTCTCTGCTTTTTATTCGAAGGGAATCGCCAGGCCGATGTGAGATTGTAATCGATACATACAAGAAGAGTGCTTACTAAAAACGAAAAATTGTTATTTAAGTGCCTAAATTGTACGTAAAAACAGCTGAAATTGTTATTGTGCCACAATATTTTCTTATCAGTTTGCTCATTTTTTTTACTATTATTTATTTATTTATTTATTCATTTATACTCGTAAGGGACCTACAAGGTATTTTAAACCACGGATTCTACAACTAAAATTTCGGTTCTTCCCTTCAAAATAACCATTCTATTTTTTGCCGGTGCTCTGGCAATATTTGGGATATGGGTTCCTAATATTTTCAGTATGCAATCTTTCTTAAAAAGCAATAATATTTTTTTTGAAGGCTTGTTTGTTTGTTTGTTTGTTTGTTTTTAACCTCTTACTATTCTACTTAATTAAGCATCCCGTAAGTTCAGGACTTGTGTGGGCTAGTAGTAGAGGGAACCACCAGCTTTAATTGACTTTCGAACCAATATATTATAAATTTAAATTATTAATTAACTGAAAAAGGCAATCGGCGCCATGAGGTTTGAACTCACGATCATTAGCTCAGTGTCCCTCAGGCCCTGTAGTTTGTTTATTTTTTAACCATTAGAATAAAAATATGTTTATTGTTAAGGTAGTAGGGTTTCAGGTACAAATAAATTTAAATCTAGTAAAAAATAAAATGTCTTAACATGGAAATTATTGGCTCACCCATGAACTTTATTGAAAAAGTATATTTTAGACAAGTACTCTTTCCATTTAAGTAAATATTTTATCATCTTAAGGAGAGACCCAGGAGGGAAACATAGGTTTGGTCCTCGAAGAGTAGAAAAATTGTACTTTTTAATTAAAAATTTAATATAATATCGTAATCATAATAATAGTAATAATATTTAATAAAACATTTATTCATTTTACTTGACCTCATTTACCTCTCCGCTAAGCAACCCCAGTTTTAATTTTTGCTTTCATTCTTAAGCGCACCTTCTGCCAATTTAAGAATGATTTATTTTCTTTTGAAAATTTGAATATTGTTTAATGGTCTAAACATAACAAATAATCGATGTGCCTTACGGTTAATGAACATGTTACAATTATTATACTCCTCGCAGTCTTATGGCTAGAAGAGTATCATAAGACAGTTTTCGAGATTCCTAAATCATCAAAAATAAGCCTAGACAAAAACAAATATATTTAATTTATTCATTTACCATTTGCCCCGTCTACCCTACAGCAATACAGAGTGATCCAAAATATCATGTCACTATTGAAGGAGTTAATTTCTTGGCTTAGTTTATGACTAAAAGTACATATTAATATATGTCCTAAACTGCTTTATTTAAAAAATGTTGAATCATTTTTCATCCATATCATAAACACTTTTTTATTTTATTTTTTTTTTAGATTAAACAACTAAAACACAACTTTTTCCTAATTTTTTTTCTTATCTCACATCGTTTTCGAAAAAATAAATTTTTTTGCATAATATACAGCCTGTTCCAGAACTCGCATACCGAAATTTAAGAGGTGATTCTACATCCAAAAATATGAAAAAAAGTTTCTATAAAGGTTGGTCCGGAAATGAGCCCTAAGGGAGCTACGGCCCTTCGAAGATGACGTATTGAATGGGGAACAAAAAAAAGCACCAATAAAATTTTAATGATGCAGGGTGATTCTTCATTTAAAACTGAGCAAAAAAGTATTATACACCAAAACACCTAAATTTAATATTAAAGGAGTAATAGCCTTTTAAAAAGTAACGTTTTTGGTGGCACAAAATGTTACTTCCTCTTAATTGCATTTTTTTTTTTGATAACGGTTGCTCCTACAGTGTTACACTATATGATATTTTATATGTATTTTTACTCTAGAAATCTATATTTTTTACAACAAATCCAAAAAACATACACATAGAAAAGTTTGGGGCAAAAATGTTTTAAGCCTCATATATATTGTCCGTCTGGGCACGCCTCTGGATAAATTAAAAAAATAAATTAACATAAACTTATTGCCCTTATTAATACTAGTATACATGCAAAAGCTCGCCGCTCTAGCTTAAACCGTACCCGAGTTATTAATTAAAAACCTTATTTTTATTACAATTTTAAAGGGCCCTAGATCCCTTAGGGCTCATTTTCGGACCAACCTTTATAGGAACTTTTTTTATATTTTTGGATCTAGAATCACCTCTTAAATTTTGGCATGCCAGTTATGGATCACCCTGTATCTGGACATATGTCTGGTCTACATAAAAAAATAAAAATTATGCAAAAAAATGTTTGTTTTCGAAAACCATGCGAGAAAATAATCAAAAAAACAAAAAACTTGTAAATAAGAAAAATAACGGCCTAGTCTTGAAAAAAAAATTTTTATATTTAAACACGACGATCGTTTCGGATAAATTTATCCATTCTCAAGTGAGTCGTTCACTAAAATAAACCAAAAAATCAAAAAATTACATAAAGAATAGAAATTGTTACAATTATTGTTAAAAAGTTAGGTTATGTTACTTAAAAATATAAAATTACTTACAATAAACATGTTCACGTCAAACAACATAAAACAAAAGTAAAGCACATATTTGTGATTTGTAAAAAATCAAGATATCAATCACAATTTGAAAACATTAAAAGTAGAATCAAAACATCGGCACTATTGTACACTAGAGCCATCTAGTTTGCAAATTTCAAACTAGGTGATTTTAAATTCTGTATCTTTAAAACATTATATTCTAGCAAAAAACTGTATAAAACATTTTTTATAGGGCTTAAAAAGAGCTTTTATCTAATATATAATTTTTTGATATCGGGTTATAAATATGAGATATGCTAAAAAAACCTTTTACTGCTTTAAACGCCAATATCTCGAAAACAATGCGTTTTAGGAAAACGTTGTTTATAACATTTTTTGACCAATTTAAAATTATCTTTTATATAAGTACTAAATTAACCAAATACAATAATAATTGCCTTAATTATAAACAAAAAACGCTAAAAATAGGAGTTTTACCCTATTTTCACCCCCTTACCCCCAATCGTTTACACCAAAATCTAATCAGCTCTTCGGAATATGATAAGAAACAATATGCAAAAAACCGATATCTCATGTAGAATTGGAGTTAGAGAGTTTACACCCAGACAGATAGACAGACAGACAGACAGACGGACGCAAAATTTTTTTTACTGATTTCGACTCAGAATGGTCTAAAACGTCGAGAAATGTGAAAAAAACGTGGTCAAAGATTTTGGCTTTTCGGCGAAGATTTCAATACATCGGCACTCTTAGTAGCAGTAAGTGCCGATGTAAAACTGTTCTCTACGTGTACAATGCGGTAAAATGTAAAATATAAAGTGTTGATTTAGAGTCTAAAATGTGGTCCTGTTTCGATTCCCCGGTCATTCCCGTATTTATGTCACTGTCTATATTAACCAGGATCCCGTGAATGATTCATTTTGCTCGTCGGTGGAGGCAGCATATTTGCATGGCAGATTCAATTTGATTATAAATTACAAATGAGGCGAGTTTCGATGTAATTCGATATTCGCAAATATCAGCTTCGGGCATGTTCAAATTAAAATTTTAATGAATTTATCTAAACTAATAAATAAAATAAAACTAGCTCTATTTACCAAGGTCTAATTATATTATCGAAATAACATTAAATAATAGTATATTACTAGTTTCATAACATACGTTTTTATCTCACGAGTACAAGTTTAGAAAACGAGTCTCTTACGGCGAGTTTTATAAAGTACTAGGCGCTAAAAACGTGTTAATTTCTATTTTGCTCTAAAATTAAAAAAAAAACTTACATTGAAATTGATGACTGATTTAGGGATTTTGTTTTGGATTGGCATTACAGTTTACACCATGTTTAAAATTCTAAGAAAAAATCATATTTTAATATATTTTATAGTCATCTCTTCTCTTTTTTACTGCAATTAACCAAGCCACAATTTTAACATGGTAAAAATAACTTAAACACAAAATTTTGTAGAAAATTCAACTTTAAAGCGACATTGACATTTGCACGGAAAACGTCAAGCGATAGGCCAGGTCTGTTGCCAACCCAAAAGAAAAAAAGTACAGACCTCTTATGGGCCTATAAGAACACGCAAAATGCGTGTGATTATGAGCTTATAAGGGACGCAAAATAGAAAATTGAATTTTATCCAACACATATAAATGCCATGTTTACTATGATGTTTTTTAAAGAGGATTATTAAAATACTTTTTTCTTCAAGCGTACTAATTTGTTCATATTTTATAACTGAACACACTAGAAGTGATCTATTTTTTTACAGTAAAGAAATGAGTTCTTTGTTGTACGCCGTAAGAAAAAGTTAGTTAGCAAAACCACCACTGGCAGCAGCACTCTTTGACTTTGATGACAGCCATACTTTAAACTTGTTTGTTTATTATGTAAAGAGGTGGTTGACTCGAGACTCTGTGCAAAAATCTGTGTGAAATTGATTAAAAATTCTTAAAGAAGAATATATGGTTTATACACCTACAAATCTCTCCGAAATTGCAAATGCTACATTAGACAAGTTACCATCGAAATCGCGAAAAGTGTACGATTTAGCCTACGAAAAAAAATTAAAATAAGCCAAGAAAGGTTTAAGTTTATTTCGAATGGGTTTTATTGGCCTATTTTAATAAAAAAAAAACATAATTTATTACTGAATAAATTAAATTTAAAAATTAATATTTAAAAAATATATATAGGATGCTTGAAGAAAAAATAGTATGTTTCACTCAGAGGAAAAGTGTTTTTTTTACTCGTCTGAGGCAATAAAAAGACTTAAACAATTTGATAAACAGTTGCAGTGGCGTACCATGCAAGTCCTAGAAGATGGGCCAAAATACATACTTGTAAATTTTTTGTTGCTTATTAACAAAACTACTTTTTTTAACCCTTCTAAATAAAAACAAAAGAAGGGAATTTTTAAGGTTTAAAACAAAAAAATAATCAGTCAAATCCATTAAGTAGTTTTCGAAATACTTGAATTTCAAAAATGGCAATTTTTTAGGTGGATCGCTTTTTTTTTCCCGAAGTGTAGGTCATACAGACAAACAAGGTTCATTTTGACGGAAGTTCATACTTCTAGGTTTTCATTTGCTGCGACGAAGTTATTATGTTAATTAATCGTTAGAGCAGAATAAAAAAGAGCAAATTAAAAGTTTTGTCTGTTTCGCTTCAAAAAAAAAAGAAAAAATTCAATTAAATTTAGTCACTAGATCTGAAAAAGTTTTCAGCGAAACAATTATCCATTGTCGCTATCCCTTAGGAAATGGAAATAAAGGTAAAACAAGTTGAAAATACCTGGAATGCTTTGTTGCTTTACAAACTCTTCGGCAATTAAGTTTTTTACCTAAAATTACCTAAGAAACAGATTTTTGTCAAAAATTTTTGGCGAAATATGTGACTGGAAGTATTTTTGGGTAAGTACTGTAAAAAACATCTTCACAGAGAATTCTTTACCGTAGTAAATACTAAACGTTTTTGCATATGAAGAGTGCAACTACAGACCTCCCACTTGTCATAAAATCATAAAATGTCATAAAATTACCCAATTTGTCCTAAAATCGTCATAAAATAAAATTACTGTCATAAAAGTCATAAAATTTCTTAAAAATACTCATACTTTATACTTTAGAGAAGAGAAGTTTTTTTCTTCTGAAGTTTAGTTTGGTTTGGATGTAGAAGTATAACGTTTTTTTTTCTTCTACGAGACTCTTTTTGATGTTGTTTAAAAAAAAGAAGAAGTAAGGCTAGCTCAATAATTATTTACTATAGAATAATATTAATTCAAATAACAACCGAATGTTTTTAAAATGTTACATAATTTTTTTCTAAGAAAGATATTGAACAGGGTCTTTACCAAATATATGCATATTTATTTATTTTTTTTATTTATTTATTTAGTCACACCACCCAACAGCTTTCGCCAATTACAGGGTGGGAAGGTATATACAAAATATATACAAAATTAAAATAAAAACATAAAATACAAGTAATGACCTAAACTAATCTTAATCTTTTTACAGCATTTAAAGTACAATTAAATATATCCAAGCTATCTTGCAGGCTGTTATAAGTATTGCAAATAAAATGAAGTGGGGAGAAACTTAATAAATTTGTTCTAGGTTTTGGTAAATAAAAAGTTGTGTTATCTCGAGCAACTAGGCGAGGTACATGTATAGGTATTTTCTCTAGTATGTCGGGACGGTTTATGCCATAGTGCAGAATTTTATGCAAGAACACTAAACTAAAACGTTTTCTTCTGTTTTTGAGACTGTCAACTGAAAACCTATTAAGTAGTTCGTCATGTGGGTAACCTATTGGCGGATAAGTGCCAGTAGATTTAAACAATAAAAATTTTAAAAAACGTCTTTGCGCTCCATTCAACAAATCCTCATACGTTGCATAACCCGGGTTCGAAATCACACAAGCATATTCCAGTTTTGATTGAACAAAGGTATTGTATAATAATTTAATTAAATGTTCATCCGTAAACCCATAAGAATTTCTAATAACAAAACCGAGATTTTTAAAAGCAGACTGTGAGACAACTTCAATATGCCTGTTGAAAGTTAGCTTACGATCAAAGGTAACCCCTAGATCTTTTATAAACTCTGGACGGTTAAGTGATTTACCACCCAGAGTATAGTTAAAAACAATTGGACTCACCTTTCTTGTAAAGGACATAACTTGACACTTTTCAACATTAAGGGGTAGATTGTTGTTGTCGCACCATATCTGAATTTTTTGCAGATTTGCCTGAAGTCGTAAACAGTCAAAAAGAGATCTAATTGCAAGAAAGAATTTTGCATCATCAGCAAATAAGAGATAAAGAATATCCAGGTCGACTCCAATGTCGTTAATAAATAATAAAAAGAGGAGTGGCCCCAGAATTGATCCTTGCGCCAGATAAAACTAAAATATCATCTGAAAATTGTCCTAGCCACTCTACAAATTGTTTTCTACCTAGTAGATAGGATGCGAAAAGTGATAACAGTATTGGAGAGCACCCACCTTGTTTAAGTTTTTTAAGTAAAATGTAAGGATCAATTCTGTCAAAGGCTTTGGAGAAGTCCGTATATATAACATCCACCTGAATATTCTTATCTAAAAATTCAGATAAGTATTGAGTGATATATAATAAATTGGTTACAGTAGATCTCTTTTTGACGAAACCGTGTTGTTTAAGTGAAATTTGTGCTTCAAGATGGTTGTAGAGTACCTTATGTAGGACGATTTCAAACACTTTTGCGAAGTTGCAGATGATTGCTATGGGCCGATAATTTTCAACATTAGCTTTATCACCTTTTTTAAGGATTGGACAAATGCGTGAAATTTTCCAAATGTCAGGAAATGACCCTGTACTCAGCAGAAGGTTAAAAAGCAAGGTTAAAGGCTCCGCTAGAGAACTCGCACAGTCACGAATAACAAATGCAGGAATATCGTCTGGTCCTTTGGTGAATTTCGGCTTTAACTTCTTTAAGGCCCAAAGAATTTCAGCATTGGTAAATTTATTTATATGCAAAAACTCGTTCCCGGTATAATTTAATTGCTCATCGTTTACGTCAAAAGGTGTTGGATTGGTAAAGGACGTCCTAAAAAATTCAGCGAAACAGTTAGCAATGTCTTTAGGGTTATCGTACCATTTATTATTATATATAACTTTACTAGGTAACGTGGGTTGATTTTTTTTCGAATTTATGTATGACCAAAATTTCTTTGGTTCTCGTTTAATATTATTTTGAATGTTACTTTGTTATAAATTATAAGCAATTTCAGTGCTTCTTTTAATAGAAGATCTAAGCTGTTTGAAAGATTCATAAAATTCACTATTTCCTGTTTGCTTATATTTTCTAAAGTATGAGTTTTTTAGTTTTATGTTTTTTATAAGATCTTTGTTAAACCAAAGGGGATATTTTCTGGGACGGGGCGATTTTTTAGGAACACTTTTATCAAGGATGTTATAAAGCTTTTTATAGAACTCTTTACATGCTAAATTTACATTTTTGTGGTTACTCACGAATGACCAATCTACGTTACTAATGTCATCATAAAGTTTTAAAATATTACCTTTACGAAAATTATAACGCCGAGGACTGTTGTAGGATTTTGGTTTATAAGATTCATGTATTTTGATTGAGGTATTAATAATTAAAGCTGGGTGGTGAGGCATATCCTCTTTAACTAATGTGTCTAGGGCTCTTTCAACATTACATTAATTATTTGAAATCACCAGATCGAGAAGTCTATCGTTTTCATTTAATACAGCATTATATTGTTTTAATTCAAAGTAATTCATAAATAATCTTACACTTAAACTACGGCCAACAATATTACTTTGTTCAATATTATCCTTAAATTCAGGTATGTTAAAATCTCCTGTAAAGTAAACAATGTTTTCGTTATTGAGATAGTGTAATATTTCAAGGGACTCAAAAAAATTATGATAAACTTCCGCCTTTTGACTTGGAGGGATGTAGACAGAAAATATATAAACGTGCTTGTGATTTAATTCAAGATCAACACCAACAATATCTATATTTTTATTATAACTTTTAATTTGCTCAAGATTTAATTCAGTAGAATTTAATTTGTTGCTTATTGCCAAAAGTACACCCCCTCCCCTGGTCGTGTCGGTAGCGACAAAATTTCTGTTGCATTTATAAACATTATAATTATTATTAAACAGCTCAGAGTTATTTACGTGGTCGTGCAGCCCTGTTTCGCTGAAAGAAATAACGTCATACTCACAAGTGTATGAAGCATTCAGAACCGTATGTGTTTTAGTCATAAGCCCGTGTACGTTCTGATAATAAATATTAAGTGAGGTATCAGTACTAGAGAGGTCAGCAAGAGTGAGTGGGGACGCAGGATTACTCAACGGAGGATCGCAGAAAGGAGTGCCAAGACTTGGTTGCTATATAGCATACACTCTTGTTTTAAATTCAACGGTTTTTTGCTTGTAAACAAAACACTTACTATCCCAAGATGCGTGATTAACATCCAGAGTTCGTTCAGGATTTTTACCGTTAAAGTTTATGCAGTTAATACATTTGAAGTTTGTAGCCTGACAGTCTTTTACTGGGTGTTCATCAGAACATCTGGGACAAATTATTTTACCAACCTTACAAGCACTAGACATGTGATTAAAAGCATTACAGTTGAAACATCTTTTTAGCTGAATTGAGTCGTAGACATAACAGTAATCGTAACCAACAAATAACTTACCTTCGCCTAGGGACATGATATTATTGTATGTGGAAACGTCTACCTGCAAGATAGCTTGAAAAATCTTAGGATTCTTTTTTGTGGGCCAGATTTTTTCTATTGAACATTTTGAGTTACCGTTAAATATATTTTTATTTTGACACTTAAGATAATTAATCAGCTCCTCTTCGCTTCTGTTTTCAGACATTCCAACAATTTTTATTTTCGGGTCGACATTTTTTTATACCCCATATAGGGTTCACAAAATACACGATAATTATGTTCTATTTACGGTATTCGAGCAGCGTACTTCTGCTGGTTCGTAACAAGATAACCACCAAAGCCAAAAAAAGTCCAAATAAAACTCCAAAATATGAAACCCTATAATATGAAAAATAGGTTAAGCACCTATTTATTAACTACTAAAATATTAATAAAATCAGATACCTACCTTTATTAATAAAGGGTCTTCGAAATATCCCAAAATCCAATATAATATGGAACATAAATCCTTTAAGTAACTAAAATTATAGCAAATATTAGCTAGGAAAACTCACAGAAAAAATGTAACTTACTTGTAACTGAAAATCCGCAAAAGCGACAATCCAAGCCAAACAAATATAAGGTCCTTAATGACCAGAACGAAAAGGGCTTCGAATTGATAACAAAATAAAGGCATAAAATTAATCCTTTTCACAGATGATTTTAGATCACAAAAATTTATGCCAGTTTATAAAGTTACAAAGTACTGAATAAAAAAAAGGACATTCTTAACTGAAAAGTTCACTAGCGACCAAATCTATAATAAATTATCGATAAATTATTGAACTAAATCAATAAATAATCCATTGTTCAACAGAGGGCAATATCGATAAGTACTTAACAACTTTACCAATAGAGGTCGTTACTAATCATAACTTGTATAAAAATACGACAATTGTACCAAAGATGGCGCAATGCTAAGCGGTAAATTTAAAACCGTTACAGAAGGTAGAAAGACCCCTTAAACGAAATGAGCTGAAACGTAAATTTCCGTAAATTAATTTGTTTTTTTTTTTGAAAATAAATTTTACCAAGTTATCTATTAAGTATAACATTTTATTCTCTAGCAAGAAAATAAAAAATACGTGCAAGGACCGGCCTATCGCCCATATTGTAAAAATTGGCATCTAGGGGCTTCCGAGGTCGCTGAAACCTTCTGGTCCAAAACTACCACCCCTCGGGGTGGTGGTCTGTCCGGTAATTCTTGTGGGCACGACAACTCAAAAATGCTTTGAGGTAAATTTGTATACCTTTCCTTCCAGAAGTTCTCGGTTAGAATTATTTTTGGTAAAAATCGGGATGGGGCAAATGGGCAAATAACCTATTTTTAAAAGGGTTATATCTAAAAAAAGGGATGTTAAAGGCGGGGCCGAGTTTAGAGGGAAGCTTCCCCGGGACCCGGGTTCGAGGAGTTCCGACGTCTGCGGCGCTAACTTAGTTGATGGAGGGCTGACGACCATTTTTTTTGTCGTCACTTTTCAAGTTTGTAAAAGTTAACGTTAAAATAAAAATCCCCTGGGGCGCTAGAGCTTTCTTGCATTTTTATGAAACTTTGAATTGCAAAACTGTTTTAAAATTAAAATGCACTTTAAAATTTTCTCGGGGCTTCGACTGGCTCGGTCCGGCGCTGGCTAAAGATAGTGTGCTGTAGAATAAGGATTTAAATGGAAAATTTCCGCTTTTTTGTCCAAATATTTTGTCATAAAATTTGTCATAAAATGCCTAAAAAAGTCTTAAAAAAAATCTGAAAAATTTAGGTGGGAGCCCTGCAACTAACATAAGGGCCTAACCCTCATTTTTTCGAAATACGGTTTTTGCTTGAAACGTGTACTACTTAACGTACTTTATCGCTATAGTTAATAAAAATCCCTATGTTACTAAAGATAGCAAAAAATTGCATTGGAAAATAAGGTTAGGGATGCAACTTTTAATAATTTGTTTTTTTGTCCCACCCAAATATTTACCGTTAACTATTCTTAATTAAAAATTGTTATGAACCTATTTATAACTAAAATAGATTTTATAAAAAAAAATCGATTTTATAATAACCGTGTGGGAAAGGCTTTCTTTATAATTTGCTTTTTTTGCCCCCCCCCCCCCCAAATATTTGCTGTTAACTGTTTTTGAATAAAAATGGCTTATAAACCTATTTATGACTAGCAAAGAGAAGATGTTATACAAAAACAACCTTATAAGAAATGTGTGGGTTAGGTCATTTTGATAATTTACTATTTAGACACTTATTTTAAGTTTTTTTTGTTGAAATCTACATAAAGCAATGTAACCAATCAAACACTATTAAAATAAAATTTATTTTAAGTAAAAATATCACTGGAAAAAATATTAATCACATTTTTGCTTCTCCTGTAAAATAATAATTTTGTGGGTTAGGCCCTTATGTTAGTTGCACTTTTCATATATGGAACCCTACTGGTTGACTACCAGTATTTGTTGAAGTTACCAGAACTATAACAACGTTAAGTATTATTGTAACAACCAGTTAATGTTTACTACACTTTCGTTGGGTTTCAAGGGGGTGTGGGGAGTGTCGACCCACCACGGAACTTTCAACAGGTGAGTCGGAAAATTTAAGAAAAATCAGTAATATTGTCAAGACAATATTTGAACGAAATTTTGTACATTTTCCGGCCGGAAAACTCAATTTTCGGAACATTGTAAATCGATTTTTTGGGAAAATCATACCATTTTCGTATTATTTTTTTGCGAAACCTTTCGTTCACGAACTGGCTATTATAATTAAAAGTCCAAACACCTAACATTTCGTGGTCACCGCAAACGATAGAAAAAATAGCGTTTCAGAGCAAAGGCCATGGTTTCCACAATTTTCCGAATTTTCCAATAAAAATTTTTTCGCAAACACATCAAAACATGTACTATTTGATATTTTGTAGGTCGTTAAAATAAAGTTGTGATTACATACCAATAAAACCCGAGATAAAACCCTTAATTTTCCCGAGCCATGGCTTTAGAAGGTATATAACCGGATTCAGAGGGGGAAGGGAAAAGATTTCTCGGGGGCCGGGTACCCGGAAAAAGGGTTCCCCGTGGCCCGGGCTGGCTCTGTCCGGCCCTATATATAACCCCTTAAGCTAGCTAATACTAATCTTTATTTTATTTAAAGCCAAAAAAGTCATGTCACGATTTGCTGGAATTGCCATATTAAAAATACATCTAAATATTATTTCGCATAAGGACCTTTAATATTTTTACCTCAAGGTCTTTGTGTCAAGATATAACCATATGCATAAATGTTTAAGCAAAATCTTACGTAAGATTAGGGGGAGGGGGATATGTGAAATTCTTACCAAATCTTACATAGGGAGGGGTCAAAAATCCTCAAAAAATCTCCTAATCTGATTAGTGCAAATCCCCCTTATTAATTTTTTTAATTTTGGTGAAGGCGCTATAAAGGCGCAAAATAATTTTAGGTTTGAGGTGCTTTTAAGAGCCTTTAAAAAGTGTAAATACTGATCTGGATACAATACAAATTCCACTAACTTTAAATTTTTGGAAATGCCAAAGTCTAACATTCATACCTTAAGTAGTACTTAAAAGGATGACAATAAATAATGATTATTAATAAATTTAATTTGTTCCTAATCTGATAAGAAATTTATATTTATAATCTTGGCATTTTGTATTTTGAGGTAGTTATAATTCAGCAAGTATTGGCTTTCAACCATTAAAATGTTTAAAGTTGCTTCTCTTTTGATTGTTGTGTTACTTTCTGTTCAAGTAAGTGTAAAGGTTGATAAATAGTATAAATAACACGGACCACAAAAAAAAAGTTTTGTTTTTTTACAAACCAGACTATAATTTTTTTCATGTATTTTTGAGCGCTGAAAACGAATATAGCAAGGAAAAAAATTCTTGACCGTCAAAATCTTGAGATATAGCGCACAATGGGTTGTTTCCTATACATTTGGGGCAAAAAAATATTGCACGATTAAAAAAAAAGTTTATAGGAATATAGCTTAATAAAAATAATCCATGTTTTACTTGCAGATTTTAAATATCAACTAGTTAATTTTTTACAAACTCAAAAACGCAATTATGGCTATTTTTCGTGTTTTTCCGATATATTTCATTAAAAAAATTATATAAATAATACAGATACAGCCAAGAATATTTATATACCGTACGGTCCAAAATTCAACAACCTCTTAACTTATAAACGACTTGAGATATTGACTTAAAATTTGGATACTTAAATAAGACAACCCAAACTAGCTTTTAGAATATATTTGATATTTTCAGCTCTTAAAATGTGGGCAGGGGTGCATGGGGGGGTGGAATTTTAAATAGGAAGTTGGCTCGTGTGATACATCATTCTAAAACTTAAAATATTCTCTATTTAACCCTCTACTAGTGGCGCCTATTTAATGACGTGAGTGGTAGCCCCGGTCTCAGAAACCGGGTTATTACAAAATGGTCATAAATGCATTTTTAACCAATTGTTATAAAATATTTGTAAAGAGGTGTTAACAAAAAGTATATTTAACACGTGTACTGTCCCTGTAAGGGTTTTTTTGTCCCCCTACGTCGAGACGTTTTTTTGCAATATTTTAGTTTTAATACGCAATATTTTAGTTTTAATACGCAATATTACGTTTTTCTATGTAAAAAAATCTATACTATTTTTTCAGTGTCTGAGTACATGTTTATATATTACTCATGGACGTATTAGCATATTTTTTTATTCATACGTCTATGAATTATATATGCCTCATAGACGTGTGGGAAAACGTAGCATGAATCATATGTGATTCATGTGACAGTAGACGTGTCTTTATTGTCAATTTATTATATATGTCAAAAAAATGATTCTAGGTACAAAATTGAAATTTAATTCTCTTTGGTAATATTAAATAAAAAATTAAAAAATAAAACCAAAATTCCCTCTATAAAATACTATAAATTTAAAAACAATAAAAACAGAATAAAATATAAAAAAAATAATAATAAAAATTTATAAATTCATAAAATTACCATAAGTTAAATTCTACTATATAAAACAAAAAGTGGTTCGCGAGTAGTGGCACCGGTCTCGTACACCGTGTCACGCTGTAACGTCTCACATACTTGACTAATCAATACTCCATCGACAATATAATTTACACTTCCCATGGTCGAGGAATTAGTGACAAAACGGTTTTCCACGAGCTCTCGCTGCAAAATAGCACATGGTTTTAACTAACCCGGTCCCTGACATCGTGACGCTACTACTGGAGGGTTAACAATATATATATATATATATATATATATATATATATATTTATTTTTTGAACATTTTTTTGGGGTGTTAAATAAAGTTGAAAATAGGCGTCAAAATTTCTTTAAAAAAATCAAACATTTTTTAAAAATTAATTATTTTATGTTTAAAAAACGTAGTTTATACTTTTAAACTAATTTTAATTAATATAAATAAAAATTTACATAAAAAGTATTAAAAAGTCGCATTTTTTAGCCAAAAAATATGAAAAATTAAAACCTTAAAAAAAAGTTTAAAAAATAAAAATATATAAATAGATATTTTATGCATAATGATATATCGCATGAAACCCCAATCCATTAAAAAAAATGTCTCCGCATATCACATTTTAAGTGCTGAATATCAAATACATGCGAAAAAATAGTTTGGATTATCTTAATTAAGTGTTCCAAATTTGAAGTATATATCTTACTCCTTCAAAAGTTTAGAGGAGGGGGTTACTTTTGGACGTCACGGTATGTTATACTACAGTAGTATATACACGGTGTATTTGAAATAGCGTCGGAAATTTTAACAGATGATTTTACATCATAAAATATAACAAAAAGTTCCTATAAACATATGTCTAAAAATGCGTCATAAAGGAGCTACGCCCCTTTGAAAGTGTCTAAAAAAATCGGTTTTTATTTAATAACTCAGGAACCCCTTGAGATATATCAACGAGGTTTTGCACGTCAACTAATCCTACCAAGGCCCGTTTTTATGTGTTATTTTCATGTACTTATTTCAACCAGGGGTGTGCAAAACGGGGGGGGCTTATCAGTTTTTTGTCCCAAACTTTTTTCTGTGTAACTTTTTTGCAATTTTATTGAAATATGATTCCTCAGGTCAAAATACATAAAAAAGGTACTCTTGTTGTAATACTGTAGGATTAACCGTTTTCGAGAAAAATTCATTTCAAGGTGAAATTCCACGGTTCGAGGACGAAAAATGAAATACTAAAATGTTGAAAACCAAAATTTTAATGATGCAAGGCGAATGTACATTAAAAACTAAGAAAAAAACTTCATATACAGGTACTTCCAAAAATCAATCCTAATGGAGCTATGGTCTCCTAAATATGCACCATTTTTAAAGGGCTAGGGTAGCTTTAAAAGCGCTTTTTCGACCTACATGTATGGATACTTTTTTTCTTATTTTTTGATGTAGAATAACACAGCATCATTAAAATTTTGGTTTTCGACATTTTAGTATTTAATTTTTCGTCCTCGAACCGTGGAATTTCACCTTGAAATGAATTTTTCTCGAAAACGGTTAATCCTACAGTATTACAACAAGAGTACCTTTTTTATGTATTTTGACCTAAGGAATCATATTTCAAAAATAAAATTGCAAAAAAGTTACACAGAAAAAAGTTTGGGACAAAAAACTGACAAGGCCCCCCCGTTTCGCACACCCCTGGTTTAAATAAGTACGTTAAAATGACATACAAAGATGGGCGTTATTAGGATTAATTCACGTGCAAAACCTCGTTAACATATCTCAAAGGGTTCCTGAGTTATTAAATAAAAACCGATTTTTTAAGCCAATTTCAAAGGGGCGTAGCTCCCTTATGACGCATTTTTAGACATATGTTTATAGGAACTTTTTGTCATATTTCATCATGTAGAATCACCTGTTAAAATTTCCTACGCTATTTCAAATACACCCTGTATGTAATAACTATAGTTCTCCGCATGAAACAAAGTCTCCGACGAAAGAGGGAGGAATTATTCGCGCTCTCTTCTTTCCGTCAAAAGCGTTATGTTTTTTTTTCAATGATATGTATACTTAATATTAATTGTATTTTAATAGTGTTTACATTGTTTACATCGTTTTATGTAGATTTCAACAAAAAAAAGTTGAAATAACGGCCTAAAGAATACCGTACTGATTATTTTTTTATGTGTAGCCCACCGATTTTAGAGAAAAACCTCCACGGGATTTTTTTTCAAAATTTGAAAATATGATTTTTTAAATATTTTTCAAAATTTTTAAATTTCTCGAAAATGTGAAGTGCAAAAACTCAAAAACTATTTAACCTAGAGAAATGCGGTTTTTGCCATTAAAAAAATAATATTTTTTCTATCAACTTTTAGCAAATTAGTTTTGGAAGTTTTTGGTTTTTTTTAAGATGGCGGCGAAAAATTTTAAGGCCTTTTTCCCAAAAACTCCATTATTTATTTTTTTGAAAATTTCAGGATCAACTAATAATTATATGAACTTTTGATTTAAAAAAAAAAATAAAAAATAGCACTTTTTTGTTATTTCTTTGATAGGACCAATAATTTGGCCAAAAAAATGGAATTTTACCAACTTTTTCGAACTTTATTCGCAGTAGGCGTGGAAAAATTCTCGTTTACCGGTTAAAACTACTGTCTGCATGTCCTATTTTATGCCCGTTTCATGGTAACAGATTTGTAAGATATCCAATATTATTGTATAACAATATATTATATTGTGATGATATCTGCGCGGATCCAGGTTGGGCTAACGGCATGGGTCACAGAAAAACCTCCACGGCATTTTATTCAAAAACGTTCCGTTTCGAAAATGATTGTTGTAAATTTTTCTTAAAATTTTTAGAATTGTCAAAAATTTGATATTGGCGTGCGATAACTCAAAAACTATTTAACCTAGAGAATTTCGGTTTTCACCAATAAAAAAATCATGTTTTTTTTCTATTAAATCGCATTTTGTTTTCTCAAAAAAGCAAAATTCGAAAAATCTGTAGGTATTAAATTCTACAACAAACTATCAGACAGCTATATGTATGCATTCGGAAGTTTAAACTTAAAATTAAGGAACTTTTATTAAAGAAGAGTTTTTAAATGATAATTTGTAAACGTCAATAATTTATATTTTGTAATATTTTAAATGTATTTTTTGTTACTTGTATATCCGCCCTAAGGTAGCTTATGTACGACAATAAATATCTTATCTTATCTAATTGTAATTTATTAAAATTGTAATTATATTTGTTTATATTTATTTATTCACGATTGTGAATCAATAATGTTAATACAGCGATTTTTCTTTATTACAATACATTGTAATGCTTTTTTTTTAAGATCTTATTAAAAAAAAATTACAACAACTTTTTTTTAATTAAAAAAAATATGTATTTTTTTTTGTTTTTCGGAAAAAGAAAATAAAGAAAATGTTAAAAAATATATTTTTTTATTATTTATTTTTTTTGGAAAAAATGTTTTTTTAAGTGTTTGGGAAAATGCAATATACACTGCCGCACATTAAATTCCGGACAAATAAAAAACACTGCTGATTTCGTACTTTTCGAGTTGACTGAAAAAATGACAACTTTCAGGAAAATCCTGATATCTCCTAAACCAGAAGTAAAAAAGTAAAAAAAATAAAAAAGAAAATATTCATTAAAACTGAGGCAATAAGAAAGACTTTAATAATTTGATAAACAGTTGCAGTGGCGTACCATGCAAGTCCTAGAAGATGGGGTAAAAACATAGTTGTACATTATTTGTTGCTGTTAATACGAAAAAAAAATAATCATTCTTAAAACAATCAAAAATTGAGAATGTTTAAGCTTTAAAACTAAAAAAGAATCAGTCAAATCCATTAATTAGTTTTGGAAATATTTGAATTTAAAAAATGTCAATTTTTTAGGTGTCCGGAATTTAATGTGCGGCAGTGTATCATTTACTGTAAATAGTATACAGTGCGGTACAAAAGTCACCCCCCCCCCTTTTAACTTTTGAATGAGTTGAGATATGTACTTCAAATTTAGAACTTTTAAATAAGACAACTTAAACTTTTAGCATATATTTGATATTTTCAGCTCTTAAAATGTGGGCAGGGGGGCATGGGGGGACATTTTTTTAAATGGAAAGGGGTGTCGTGTGATACATCATTTTAAAGCTTATAAAATTCTCTACTTAAACTAACATTTTTAAATTTTTTGGTTTGGAAGGTTTGGATTTTTCAATTTTTTGTGCTAAAACATTCGATTTTTTAAGTTTTTTTTATAAATTTTTATTTATGTCAACAAAATTAGTTTAAAAGTATAATTAACATTTTTTTATGATGAAATTAGGAATTTTT
The DNA here is from genome assembly GCA_958510825.1 of Brachypterus glaber. Classification (NCBI taxonomy): domain Eukaryota; kingdom Metazoa; phylum Arthropoda; class Insecta; order Coleoptera; family Kateretidae; genus Brachypterus; species Brachypterus glaber. Next base: position 44,090,588 of record OY294047.1, read on the forward strand.
AAAAAATTATTTGTTCTTTTTTAGAGGAATTTTGACATTAATACCCATTTTCAACCCCATTTTAAACCCAATTTTTTTTTTAATTAAAAAATATGGAGTTAAATGGAGAATTTTATAAGCTTTAAAATAATGTATTACACGACCCCCCTTTCGATTTAAAAAAATGTGCCCCCATGCCCACCTGCTCACATTTTAAGAGATTAAAGTATTAAATATATGGTAAAATTTTTTTTAAGTTGTCTTATTTAAAAGTTCCAAATTTGAAGTCGATATCTCAACTGGTTCAAAAGTTAAGAGGGGGGGGTAACTTTTGGACCGCTCTGTATACTGGAATTCCTAGCATTACATACTATGTTTATTTTCAGGGTTTGGACACAAAACCGGTTGATCAAGATGAGATAGAACAGTTAGAATTCAACGGTATTGCAGAGGAAGTAGCCGAAGCATTGAAGAGACTCATTCAAAAAGCTGATCCCATTGTCGCAAATGGATGCAATCTAGTTACAGAAATAGAATCCGAGATAAAAACAACAGCAAAGACTACTTTAGAAAAAACTGAAGAAAACATCATAAAAGAAGCCCAGAAGTTAAACGACAAAATGAACGAAATTATAGAAAAAGCTGAAGGTAAAAACATTACAAAATGTTTGGAAGAGTACCAGCCTAAGTTAGCACAATTTCCTTTAGATTTGACCGACGAATTGAAAAATTGCGTTAACAAGGAACTATATCTAAGTCAATTTGTTACTGTTGGTACCTTAAGTCAAATATACACTGCTAGGCAAATAATCACCAAGTTAGAGCAAGAAGCTAAAGATTGCAATGAAAGTTCAACATGTTTATCTACCCTTCTATTAAAAATTAATAAACTTGATCTAGAATTTTCTTGGGATATACGTAATTTTGTTACTTTTGCTCAATTATCTTTAAGCGGTTTTGCACCAAGTATGGGTGTATGTGCAGCTGGAAAAGCCGAGACCATGGTATTTTATGGAGAAAACTATGTGGCTGACCTGGCAGCTTGCGTGATGGAAGCATAAATTTATTAAAACTATTATTAACTGGTTCAAAAATACCTTCAAGATTTAAGATTGTACTTACATATTTTTTTTAGTTATTATTAATAAAAAATTTAAAAAAAAAACATATTTTAACATTACTAAAACCCTACAGAAAAAATAAGTACACTGATAAAAAAGATAATTTTGATTTATTTGGATATGGCCAATTAAATTATTTGGTTGCGAGTAACAAATTTTATTTGGGTCAAATAAATATTTAGTTTTTTAATCTCAAAATCATTTATTAATGGGAACAAAATAGTTTATTTGACAGAAATAAAATTTATTTGTCACAACCAAATAATTCAATTGGCCATATCCAACCAAATATTTTGTACACACAAATAAACTGTTTTATCAGTGTAGATGCAAAAAAATTACTGAATAAAAATGTAGGTTTATGTCTACCATGTCACAACTGCATTAAAGCCACTTTACACGGAGCAATTTGTGCGCAAGTTTGATGCTATGCAAGTTTGTTGCAAGAATGATTCAGTCACTGCGCATGCCTTCAGGCAAGTTTGATGCCATTTTCGTGCCATCAAATTTTAGAATTTTAGAACATGTTCTATTTTTCAGCGATTTTATGGTTATTTTCGTGGTACCAACCTGGAAAAAAAGTTACCAAACCGATTTCATTTTACTAATATAGTAGCAACTGCACATGTTAATAATTATTATTATTAATAATAGGTCGGTCTGTCTAACTAAAAAACTTCCTTAAAAAAGCAAATGCTAAGTTATGTTTTTGTCAACAAACGCAGAGACACGTCAAAATTGTCTGGTTGGCAGCACTGTTTACCTTACAATATATAGCACCAAACTTGCGTACAACTTGCTCCGTGAAAAGGTAAATCACTGTCCAATTGTCCTCGTGCTATATCTGGCAGCAAACTTGCATAGCATCAAACTTGCGTACAAATTGCTCTTTATAGATATATATATATAACTATTTAGTCAAAACTGGTGACAATGGGGCAAAAAGGTGGCAGGTTTTAGGCGTTTTGCCTCATATATTATGTTTCACTATTATATATTTTTCCATAAACTGTACCCCGCGTTGTTCCATTGTATAGGCATACATGGTATCCGTGTTTCGACCTCAAGCATGGGTTATTATACGAGATACAAAATCGGTTAAAAATAAAAAAAAAAATTATACTGAATCTGAAAGAAAATTTGATTTTTAATTTTTTTTTTTATCGCTAAAAAGTAAAAAATTCTGAGTTTCGTTTTAATTTTTTTGAGTTTGAATATGTATTAGGCATAAAGTACTCAATAAATTTATTTCATATTTATGCTAAACATAGTTTAACTATCCATAACTATAAAGACATAGTTTTTAAGTCTCGGTTTTAAATAGAATTAATGCCGAAAATGAGGTCTTTCCGGACCATAGTGCAGTGTTCAGATTTCACTACCGCTGTTTGTATAACTAGAAAATCTGCATCACCAACAATCTGTGTCACTTCAAAATAATTGATCTTAAGTACAGCATCTTTATCAGTTGCTCCTTGTTCTCTATATGAGCAATAAATTGTCCTTGGTTGTCATAAACTATATGTATGTGTATTCAGTTATGTAAAATTGCAATGTAATACTAATTTTGACTATCATTTTCCTTTTACCTGCAGTACTTGAATCTTAAAATGTGACAATTCTTAAAAAAGTTCGTTGTTTACATGCAAAGTCCAACCATCCATTTTGTTTTCGTTTAAGGGGTTGTTCTGATTTTTGAGGCAAAAAATTGACGATTTTTGGAATTTTTTTTCAGACGACCTGTATTATTTTTATGTACAAACTTTTTACAAAGTATTAGACAACTCATAAAGTACACAAAAAAAAAATTGTTTTTTTTTTTGCCGTCATAAACAAATGTGCAGCACCAGCTGAAGTTAGACAGCTCAAAAATAACATGGCAAACGGTTCCAGCGATAGCTCGGCCCCCAAAAAAACAAAAAAATGCAATTTTTCCGACCAAAAACGGGTAAAAAGAAGGAATAAAAAATAAATTACAAGCCTTAAAAAAAATACACTAGCAAACTCGCCAACATGATTTTCGACAAAATACCGAAAGATTTAAGTCAATATCACGCTGCGGTTTTGGAGGTAATTTACGAACTCGGACCGTCAATAATTTTTTTTTGATAATCTTGTTATTTATGACATAACTAAGGATTTAAGGCCAAAAATTAAAAAATCTGACGGTTAGTTTTTTTTTAATTGTCAATTTATTGAAAAAAAGTGCAATTGTCACAATACGTGATTAAATCTAGAATTCAACCTAAAAAAGCATTAAATTATTTTTCATTTATTTGAAAATTATACAAGTAGGCTTGTTTTACATTGAAACGTCATATACACTTTTCACAAGTTATTACCTTAAAATCAAATAAATAAAAATATATAAATTGAGAATTAAAAAAAAAACTAACCGTCAGATTTTTTAATTTTTGGTCTTAAATCTTTATTTATGTCATAACAAACAAGATTATCAAAAAAAACTTAGTGACGGTCCGAGTTCGTAAATTATCTCCAAAACCGCACCGTGATATGTCAAATAGTTTTTTTTAAATCGCTGGAACCGTTTTGAAAAATGGGATTTTGAGAAAAACCGCGTTTAAAGTTTTTTTTATATTTTAAAGTATACGACACAAGCACCAATGTGAATGTAGTTACAATATTCTTAAATTATCTTAAAAAAAAAACAATGTATTTTTTTTTATTTAATTAAAAATTTGAAATGTGAAAAAAATAGTTGTATTACTATTCTGGTAATAAAACTACGAAGAGAATTATAATGGATAATGCAATCATACACAAAAAGAATTTACGGACTAAGAATGATAGAGTTTTAAATGCAGTAATACAATTTTACTGAAATAAATAACGCAGGATCCTGGGATTAGAGCTAAAGCTCTTTCTATTATTTTTTTATGCGAAATAATGATGTTTTAAAACTAGGTATTTTTTAATTTTTAAAATACGTTTATTTTCTTTATCAATTACGAATTATTTAGTTCACTATAAAAAATCCATTGTTTGTAAAAATTATCTGATTAATATAAGTTACATTCTTTAATTCACCGCAGTGTATTTTTTTATTTTATTGAAATTAGCATACATACAATAGCTAGATTTTTTTAAATATGTTAATGTTGTTATTTTTTCAGTCCTAAAATTGGTTTGAGGCAGATCTACCCTACATCTTTTAGTTATTGTGTATTTCATTCTATAGAATGGACCTATAGGTCCACTTTCCTTCTTAGCAAAATACCTTTAACTAACATCTTAGTATGTGCCCCCCCCCGGCACAGAATTTTTGTATTTTTCACGACATGAAGGATAGGACTTAAAATTTCCGAAATTGCTTTATAGAATACAGTCCAGTCCAATTAGGTTTTTCTTAAATTTTTAATGAGCATTCCATGTTAGCTGCTTCTAATGGGCAGACTAACATCTCTACTCTAAATTTCTCTACTCCCTAACATCCCTACTCCATAACATCGCTACTCCACAACAACTCTACTCCGTAACATCTCTACTCCATAACATCTCTACTCCGTAACAACTCTACTCCACACTATAGACACTCGATTAGTCACTTGTCTTAACTCAAAAGAATATTTGTCATGCTAAGTCACTGTCAAAAATGAATTCAGTTTATTAATTACTTACATATTAGTGCATGGCGCCGATTGCCTAGATTTAAATTTAAAGATAAACGTTTTCTAGGAAAAAAATAAAATAATCTAGAAGAAGAAGATTCTTTGTTCTTTGAACTGCTCATTTATTATTAAGTGGCTAATAAAGTGCATATAGTGTGGAGTAGAGTTGTTACGGAGTAGAGATGTTATGGACTAGAGATGTTACGGAGCAGAGTTGTTGTGGAGTAGGGATGTTATGGAGTAGGGATGTTAGGGAGTAGAGAAATTTAGAGTAGAGATGTTAGTCTGCCCTTCTAATGTAAATTTTGTTGCACATGTCACGTATATAAAATATACTGCCCTTCTGAGACAAGTTGTCCTATCTGCAAATTAGATGTTTTGAGATATGGCCAGTTTTATTGTTTTTGTTTGTAATTTTTGAAAACATGTTTAAATAAATATGGCGTTGGGTTCTGGTTTATTATAAATCAAAAATACGTGATATCCTTAAAAAAAATATATTTTTTTTGTCGGAAAAATAAATTATCATACTATATACATTTGTTCTACTGAGAGAGTTAGGACAAAATTATCTAAAAAGTCCAATCAAATTACTAAGATCTATAAAGTTAGTCCTAGTCTCCGCTTATTCATCTAGTAAAGACTAGTTAGGACAATTTTATTTAGAAAACCTTATAGGCACATGGTGCTAGTGTAAAGCAATACAATGGTGTGCTTATCTCAAAAAGTGAATTTTTGCAAATAGGAGAACTTGTCTTAGTAGGGCATTATAATTATATACTGCATATGACAACAAAGTACAGCTATTGCCCTGACATTTCACATATTGCTCCAAGAAAACAGACTCCGGAATTCTCCGGAATTTAGATCTTCCTTCCTGCGGATTCGAAAATTTCTGGGATACTAATTAAAGATCTGTCCGAAGCAGAACAATTCCTCTCATTAAACATCTCCTTCCCGTTTTGGTAACAACTTAATTACTTCGGAAATGTTTTTGTCTCGCGCATTCTTTATATTTTACATAGAGGATAGTGGGGTAAGATGGACAGGAGAAAACAAGTTTTTAGTGACACACATTTTAAGACAAGATGAGGAATTCCATATAAGAGAAGCTAGCTAAATTAAATTTTGCATATTTAATGTTTTATTTTTTTTTTTTAATTTGGTGTATAGTCCTAAAAAGTTGTTATTGGGTTAGGATTTAAAAAAAAATACATACGTAGGGCTCGAGAACGCATCAGGCAAACATTCCATACTTGTTATTTTTAAGTTGGTATACTTGTGTACATAAATTCAAGCGAGTGAATAATTGTCAACAGACAGTTGAAAGTTTCAATATTAGATCATATATACATAGATATGGCATTAATGTTGATTTGTTTTATGTAGAACATATACAAAGCCAATTGTAAACAAACCACTATAGCCGTGAGGTTACGAGGAGGTGAAGTATAACATATTTGCCAACAAACCACTATAGCGGTGGGTGGTGACCAGAAGCGGGAAGGTGAAATCTACCTGGATATGGCAATGAAAACATTTCGGTTTGACGTGGACTCAAGGCGCATCTATGTATATATGATCTAACGTTTCAATGGATATAACAACATTCAAGTTAACTATAATAATTATTAAATGGCAGACAAAACCGTTATTTTATACACGGTTGAAATTAGCACAAAAATTTTCTATGAACTGCATGGAAGGGAAAAAGTGAGTTTTATCTTAGATAAAGTGAGAATGCAATTTAACGTCTCTCATAATGTTGGCGTAAAGTTTTAAATGACCAAATATAATAAACTATACGTCAATATGACATTATCTAAATTTTATAAACTCTTTTTTAAAATAAAAGTTAATTCGGTAAGAAGCTAAAATTTTCATATTTCCACTTGCGACATGCTTTTAAATCGATTAAAATTCACAGTATCCCATATGGCCTACAATTACCCCATCATATTTTGTTGTTGACTCATCTTGCCCCATTACCCTTTACTTACAAAATGTCTTGATCTCGTGCTTTCTTTGGATTTTAAAATAGCGTTTGAAGATTTATTCTCTGTCCGCTTTTAAAACTTTGACTCTGCAACTATTTAAGTATTATAATACCCCAACTTAGGCAGAATTAAGCTAAATAAATAATTATTCAATTAAAACATAAATCGTCAAAATAGGGTAAGGTCGCTATAATCGTACCACCTAACCACCTGTCTCAGTCGTTTGGTCGCTGCTTCCATTGTTTGTACTGTATGTTTATTTAACTTTTGTTTTATATTTTGTGTAATGAAAACCATCATTATGTATTTGTATGATCATATTTTTAGTATAGTTTTGACAACAAGAACCCTCAAATGTTAGTCCGGAAGATGTCTTAATAAAAGACGAAACGTCGATATACATTAACTGGTATTTTTGTTTTTTTTTTACCGAGATCCACTATTCTCAATTTACAATTTTAAGGATCACTAAAACCTCCATTAATATATTTTATTTATATTTTTCATAATTGGCTACATTTAAGACTTTGCTCTTTATTTTAAGTTAAAGTATAATTATTTTTGAACATAAAAATTTTTTTTTACTAAACTCCATAACATTTATAATCTATTTTTTACATGTTTTGTTAAGCAAACGGTAAGATTTGGGAACCTGGTTGCCTAAATCGTACCTTCTTAATAAACTTACCGTAATTATTATTGTTGGTTTAAATTTAAAAAATAATGCCAAAAGGCTTTCCCATTTACTCATTAGAATTTATTTAAAAATATAATGTACAGTGGGAGCTGAAAGTCAAGTTGCGCCCTCTATAACCGTACCAAAGTACCTGAAAATTTATAATATATAAAACTTATAGAAAATTTTAAGAGCTACTACCACTTTTATCGTCCGATGAATAATTTGGCAGAAAAATGGAAAAAACTAAAGTCACTTCCAACAAGGCTATTTTTGAATTAACTCGATTATTATTCATATATTAAAAAATGATCCAAAAAATTTTTTTGGATATTTCCTCCTTAACAAAATTGGTTATATGCATTTTTATCGTAAGATTCATATGCGCATATTAAGCAACTCACCCCTAAAATTCAAGATAGAGGACACCCATTAAGCAAATCACCCGGTGAAAAACTAACAGAAGTGTTCAGTTACCATCCACTACTACCCTTTAAAACATCAGCCGGTGTACATTTATTGCAATTTACATTATTTTACTGGACTAGATATTAAATTAAAATTAATTAAATGCCAAAGAATAAATTCTTTCATTGGTTTTTGTTAAACCATGGATCTTAAACAAGGACAGATCCTTCTACCAAACTATAAAACTTCTTAATAATTTAATTAAAAGTTTAAGCTAAATTAAAATTCTGTTCTAGAATAAACATAAACTTTATCCGGGGAGAGGCGGGACACAAGAGACCTTCATTAAAGGCCAAAACAAAAATTTAAACCCCGTTTTACCCCTCTTCCACATAACCAATTTTGCTTAAATACGAACCTGTTTAAGATAATAGAAAAATAAATCTGCAAACCAAGTCTCTAGCGCTCTTAAGTTATCGGGGATAGAGACAGACAGACATAATTTTATTTTGTTGCTGATTTTGATTTTTCTCGACGTCTTAGGAAAAAAATAAGGTGATTTACAAAAAAAAATGATTTTTTTTTGTCGCACACTTTCTTTACGAAAAATTAAAAAAAAAATAGTGTGCTCATTATACATAAATGTAATAAAATATAATAGGAAAAGTCTGGACTACCGCTCTGTAAGGTTGCAACTTTGACAATATGGAGGGCGAATGGAAAAAAAATAGAGTACTTTGAAATGTGGCGCCATAGATAATAACTTGATGATGACGATGAATGTGGTAAAACAAATATCATATAAAAGTTTAAACTATTCAATATTTCGATAAGCTTAAGGCTAATAGCAAAAGTTTTACAGCAAAACAAAGTCCAGAATAAAAACAATCAGTGTATAGAAACCTATTCATTTACAATGCTTCTATTTTGTCTTTTTATCAGGATCACTTTTCAATCAGCAAAAGGACAACTTTATTAACTGAAACTTCAGTTTACAAAAGCCAATAAATCAAATATTTCAGTGAAAACACAATAAATCCACTTTTATCAGTGGCTTAGTACTAAATATAGGCTATAAGTACTACTTATACGATTCGCTCACCGCAGTAATGAGAAGAATCTAGCACATGCGCACTGGTTTGCTTATTTTTGTTTTGACGGATGTCAAAAGTGGCTTCCGTTTAGGCAGTTGTATTTTTATGAAATAGTTTAATTTGAGTGGGGTTACGGTGCGCATCAGGTCCACAAAAATGAACTATATTTTTGCACTGATTTCTGGTTTTATTACTAAAACTTACTGTCTTGAATATAATTAGGTGCGGAAAATCCAGTTTTTTTGTTAGAATATATAGCAAAAGATTGTTAAAATACTCACGAATTTCTGTTTGATTTTTTTAATGGGGGCCTTGATTTACGTTAACAATGGTTTGGTTTGGTAGTTTGCTGGTTTGGTGTTTTTTTTTAATGGGAGGCGTTGGTTTACGTTAATAATGGTTTGGTTTGGTAGTTTGCTGGTTTGGTGTTTTTTTTTTTAATGGGAGGCATTTTTCAGATACGAAGGTTTCAGAATTTAGAAGGCGATATATTTTAAGAATCAAATGTTTATTAATGAATATTCCGCAATTTTATTTTACGAAAATACTATTAAAAGCGAGTACTTTTAGCCCATTAAAAAAAAACTATAAGCTCGCAAAGAAAAAAGTAGATATTTTTGTAAAATTCTGCAAAAGAATACATACGTCAAAACAAAAATAAGAAAATGAGTGCACATGAGCTGGATTCTTCTCATTACTACGGTGAGTGAATCATCTACTTATAGCCTATATTAAAAATAGAGATTTTAACATTTGTAAATTTTTTCTAACCAACATTTTTTAGTAAAATAATTATTATATTATTTACCTACGCCTAAGCGCTAGAACAGTATAATAGGGTTATAGTATTAATATAATATTATTAATTCGAGCCATTTCGGCTCAAATTATACTTTCTATTATAATACGTTTGTTTCGAATTTTCCAAAATCGCCAAAAAACGTCCTAGTATTTCATGGAAAAATATATAACTGAAAATGTTCGTCTGTCCGTCCGTCCGATGTCTCGTTATTTGTGAATACGATAATTTAAGAAAGAATTACCCGATCCACCCTTAATTTTCAGGAAAAATCAAGTTAAAGATTAATCTGCCCAATTTTTAAAAGAATTCATTCAGAAATCTCAGCATACATATAAAATGAATTTTGTTTTGAATCTGCAACTGTCAAGCACAGTAAATCTACTCCCAAATAACACAGTAGCTGTAAAGTATCTCTCACTGCTCTTTCGGAGCAAAATTGCAGCCATATGACTGCAATTTTGCTGCTAAAGAGTGGTAAGAGATACTTTATAGCTACTGTACAACAACTTTACACTAAAATATTTTAAGAACGCTTTGGCATAGAGACTTAAATTTTGGACCAAAGATATTCAACGTGGCAAAAAACTTTTGTTGAAATTGTTTAGTCTCTATGTCAAAGCGTTCTTGAAAAATCGTAGTGTAAACATGTTTTGAAAGCGACCTACACCATTAATACAATTTTACATATAGTACCTTAAATAACAGTTACTATTATCGGCTTATTCTAGTAATAGACTTAATTTACAATTCACCCGATTTTTTACCCTGCTAGTTTCGTAATTAATTAGCGAAGAGGAAAAAAACAGTGACAAATAATTAAATCGAACACGAACATTGTCGAACAAAATAAAAGCAAACAAAGTAATTGTCAGAAAAGAGAGATGTTTTTATTTTAAGTAAAGCTCTTTTGATTTTCCCTAATTGAATGTAAACAAGCAACGCTAAATAAGGTTAATTGAGTTGTTTTTTATTTTAAAATTTATAAAATACACTGCACAAATAAAAAAGAATTTTCTTTTTTTCTATTTAAAATTTGTTTCCGCCACCCTCTGGGGATGTTTGGAGAAAAAAATAATTTTAAGATTCAGTTTCATCGACCTCAAAAACTCTTATTTAACAATTTTCACGAAAACATTGTAAACATTAAAAATGGGGGGATTGGTGTAGTGGACTACCGCGTCGTACTTGACGAGTTTACTGCCCAAAATAGCGTGAGTTCGATTCTCACCGGCGCCGATTTGCCTTTTTCAGTTAATTAATAATTGAAATTTGGCGAAGGCCTAAGTGAAGCGGACACTCCCTATAAATTGGTTCGAAAGTCAATTAAAGCCGGTGGTTCCCTCTACTACTAGCCCACACAAGTCCTGGACTTAGGGGATGCTTAATTAAGTAGAATAGTACGAGGTTAAACAAAATGTAAATGTAAATGTAATTAAAAAATAGCCCCCTGGGTGGAGTTAAAAATATTTATTATCGGATTCACTTTTAGCGACCTCTGAAACCTCTCTATAACAATTTTTGCGAATATATTGTAAAAATTTAAAAATAATTGTTATTATCAGATTCAGTTTCAGTCACGTTAAAAACCCCTAACATTATAGAAAAATATTGAATTTTTCCCCATTTCCACAAGCGAGAATTTTTGGTAACACACCTATAGACCAAATTTTAACTTGTAGGGGTCCTCACGGGCCACTGCAGGCTAAGGAAGCACCTGGCAACAATGCGGATTCTAGAGAGTCCACTATGCCCAGAGTGCGAAGAGGATGAAACATCCTCTCATTACTTAGCCGAGTGTGTCAGATACGACAGGATCAGGTTGCAAGTCTTTGAAACTCAAAGACTCAACCAAGAGGAACTAAGAGATCTCCCCTGGGCCAATATCCTGACCTTTATTAAAAGGACGGGCAGGTTCAAGGAGGACTCAAATTAGTAAATGGCTGGGATTGCCTGGGGTGACAAAAAGGGCCAGAAATGGCCTAGTTGTCCGGCTTTGGCCAACCCAAAATTTACTACTACTACTACCATAGACCAAATTTTAAGTTTCTTGCGTCTGACTGTCTAACCAAATTTTTAATTGCTTAAAATCGATTTCTTTTTTTGACATAAATGTAGAAGAACACTGCAGGCCATTTTTCGGCGTGTATAAATAAAAAATCGGTGCGAAAAACACGTTTGCGTTATAAAATGAAGTGGTGATTCTCAAAGAAAATATATATAAGAACTTTAGCTTCCGTGTTAAACGTAGGCAACACAGATTACAAAAAGGTTGCTGGCGCCATCTAGCACGTAAATTGCGGACTATTGTCGGTATAGTCGGTTTCTGTAAAAAAACCCCTAGTGACATCTAGCGAAAATTTTAAGTAATAGAGATGGCGCCAATTTCAAATCCTTAATAAAATTGTTAATTAAAACACGTTGAAGGACAATGACGCCGTCGAGCGGTTTGCCTGCATTTTTTGCAGACATACCGCTGGGCTTTTTGTGTTTTAATTATTACTTTGAATTCTCCATTCAAAGTAATAAAAGAATAAAATAAAAATGCAAAACAAAAATAAAACAATTTATTTCATTTAAAAAAAGTACATACAAGAATAATTCTTAATTACCTATACATAAAGAATAATTTTTTATCAAATCAATGAAAATATTTTACTGGACGAAATCCGAAAATTGTTTTTTTTATCACCCTCAGCTTTTACAACATAAAAATAATTATATTATTATATTATTATTATTATACACCGTTTTATAAGAGAATATATTCTCGTATACGAATCGCACGTCACAGTGCGTAAACTAAATATCACTCTGTATGGATATTGGCAGGGGCGGATTTATTTCATTTTAAGGGGAGAAGGGGCATCCATAGGGAAAAAAATTGCGCATTCACCAAAAATATAACTTTGAAGGTATTTCTAATAGAAATTTTCTATGCTAATATATCTTGCTGGGGGGGGCATGGGACTATAAAATTTAAAAAATAGAGTTTTTACCCACATGAGTTAAAACTAAAACTGGGGTACATACTCGTAATACTAATTGAATAATCGCCACTGACTGTTTCCAAAAACACTAAAAACGCATGAAAGTATAATTAATATTTTATTTAATTGTTTTGTATATCAATTACTCACTTTTAAAAGCTTTGCTGACATAAACTTTCGACCCTCCTTAAGAGTGTGGCTCGTTGGTTAATAGCCACTGATTGGTCTCAAAAACACTAAAAACATGAATGGATCATTAATATTTAGTTTTATTTGTTACGTATGTATATTACTTACTTTTAAAAGCTTCACGGAAAGAAACATCCGACCCTCTTCAAAAGTGTAACCAATTGGTTAATGGTTTCAAAAACACTAAAAACACATGAAAGCATAACTATTATTTAGTTTTAATTGTTGTGTACGTATATTTATTCAAATAATTACCTTTTCCAAAGTTATTAAAATTTTTCGTTGCAAACCAATCCAAGATTTAGATTTTTTGAGGTTAGAAACACGGAAACCCCCGCTTTATATATATTTTTTTTTTTACAACAAAGTAAGTCTAATACTTTCAATGGGATTTTGTTTTAAATATGGTCAATATGCAATATAGAATCATTCTTAATAATATTATCTTAAAATATTTACTATTTTTTAATTTCTTACTATTTTTAATACGATGCCATCTATCAGGATAAATGTAAAGCTTTACATGAAAAGATAAAAGAAACCTATCTGTTAAAAATTACAAAAAATAACGCTAGCGACATCTAGCACGTAAATTGCGATGCTATGGAGGCCATTTTTAGCTGTGTTGCAAGTTCACCTACTTAAGGCTGGCAAAAATAACATAACGAAATGTCACGGTGGCACTTTTTTATTTTGTTTTTGGTCTTTGATCTCGATAAAAGCTTTTCTCTTATTATTCTACACAAGTTGATACAACGCAGCTATGTGATTTTAAATGTTGTGTGTTAAACGTTTCATTAAAAGCTTTATTTTAGTTAAAAAATCTATTTGTGTTAATTTTAAACACTGGTTAGTACATAATTGTGAGTTCATGAAATACCACTTAATTTAAAATTTGTCGGTAGATAGTATAAGTAATTTAAATACAACAACAAATAAATAATAAATAATAATAATCAATTCTGAGCATGATGTACATGAGTTTATATAAACTGTCAATTATCTTGTTTATTACCAAAGAACTTTTACCTCAAGAAGTTATTTCAAACCAATGTTTATGAAGGTGTCATCTTTTTGATTGTTTGTTTACATAAACGTACGCGATACTGCTTCTGGTGTAAACATAATTATCGCTAGTTTTGACCTTATGGTGACCAGAGCGATGTTGCGTAATTTTCACTTTATCATTATGATAAATCTTTATACCTACATTAAAATTTTAAAAAACTACTATACTACCACACTATAATTATGTTTGATAATGTAATATAATTAAATTTATTAAAATTAAACTAATAGTTCATATAAAACTCAAATAAATCTAATATTTCTTAAAATTTACAATAAAATATCTAAAGCAGGTGTTGCAACCGGCAACACTAAATTGCTTGACAAAGTTTACTACATTAGACTGTGAGTTTACACATTCTTTCTCTCTCTTTACTCGTACTAAGTGTAAACAATAGTCACTCCCCACCAGCCCCTCGCCGTAGTTGGTTCACGCTTCAAACAAAGCATACGGTAGATTTCATCATGTTCATTCTTGAGGTAAAAGTTCTTTGTTTATTACAAATAACCAGTCTGTATACAAACATATAATCTTATTCGGCATAGATATGTATTAATCAAACTCACCAAAAATTAGAAATAATTTAAAATTCCTGTTGTTCGACCCTGTTATTGTAATAAAAGTATCAACCCTGCAAATAACTGAAAATCATTATTTTGGAGTTAGCTATACCGGGTATTTTTTTTAACCTGAAACTTTCAAATATCTCGAATACTATGCATTTTAGAAAAAGAAAATATCGGACAACATTTGTTTATTTTAATGGTGGAAACAAAATGGCGTATTTATTTTTTACGGATATTTACGTTTTCAAGGTCATTTCAAGGTCAACTTTTTTTAAGTACAAACATATATTTTTTTACTGTTATTTAATTCCCCTCAAAAAAATAAAAATCTTTTGTAAAAAACTTTTTTTGATCGGACTTTTAGTTGCAGAGATAACACAGCCACACAAAATTGAAAAAGTTGCATCTCCGACGAACTTGACTAGTCAATCCCTCTATATTTTGAGCCGCTGTATCCGAATCTGAGGTCGGAATTTGAAAGTTAGCTCCCATTTTCAACATAACCTCAAAAACATACTTTTCGCAATGATATAATATGTTTTTTGAGGTTATGTTAAAAATGAGAGCTAATTTTTAAATTTCGACCTCAGATTCGGATTCAGCGGCTCAAAATACATAGGAATTGACTAGTCAAGTCCGTCGGAGATGCAACTTTTTCAATTTTGTGTGGCTGTGTTATCTCTGCAACTAAAAGTCCGATCAAAAAAAGTTTTTTACAAAAGATTTTTATTTTTTTGAGGGGAATTAAATAACAGTAAAAAAATATATGTTTGTACTTAAAAAAAAACAAAGTTGACCTTGAAATGACCTTGAAAACGTAAATATCCGTAAAAAATAAATACGCCATTTTGTTTCCACCATTAAAATAAACAAATTTTGTCCGACATTCTTTTTTCTAAAATGCATAGTATTCGAGATATTTGAAAGTTTTAGGTTAAAAAAAAACACCCGGTATAGAGGTTTATGTATGTACAGTAATGGATCGCCTTCGCCAAAATTACAAATTCAAATTATTATGAAATTTAGTTTGTTATGTAATCTCCAGGCGTGCTTCACTTCAAGTGAAAACTGTTTTCTCTCTATATTGTATTTTTGCAATTTTAGTATATAGATTGCTGTTAATATTGTTGAGCTTATTAACCCAAAAATAACCTAAAGTTTCTTTTAATTTGTAGAGAAAATACTTCAAATTAATGGGATATTTTGTAGATTTTTCTTATTTAGAACTTTTGTTATTTCAGTTAAAAAAAAATAAATGTTTATCCTTAAGAATTAAGATTAAAATTAAAGATTTAACAAATAAAATAAAACGTGTCAAATTATTCTGGCATTTAATTGGTCAAATGATTACACTTTTATTATGTCTTATTTAAATCTTAAAACACTTAGTTCACGTAGAATTATATCAGATCTTTGTTTTTTGCAACTTAATTAATAGCAAGATAGACTCGCCCGCTCTTCTTGAACTTGTTTCATTTATTGTACCTCAACACTAGGTATCAAAATCTATTTTTTATTCCAAATCATTCTACTACTTATGGTAGTTATAGTCCTATTACTAGAATTTTAAGGTATGCAAACTTATATGCTGGGGGTACTGATCTTATAGGAACATCAACTATTAAGTTTAAGGCGCAACTAAAACGTGTTCTGTAGCATATTTTCGATACTTTTTACCTTACTTTTTGCCTTTTTTGGTAACTGTAAGTAATTATTATTATTGTTTTCTTTTTCTTTCCTATATATTTTTATCTTATGTTATGATTCAATTAAATATTATTTATACATAATATGTATAAATATATTTTATATATTATATTATATTTTATACTGAATATTGGTTATATATTGTACCGTAATTAATACGTTCACTGCCAACGGCTAGTTTTGACAGCGGAGCAATGGGTATGGGCAAGGGAAAAATAGAAAGAATTGATTAATGTTGTTAGGGGCGCCAGTTACTTTAGCTTTTACTCCTTTAGGTAAGTAACAACCTAGTGTAAATACTTAAGCTTTTCAGTTTGAGAAAATATAACCCCTAAATAAAATAAGATAATTCATTTGAGAAATTTATTATAAATAAACTTAATGAAAGCACATCAAGTAATGTATTAATATATATAAAAAATATGTGTAATTATATTAAGATATAATTAAAGAAATCTTAATAAAAATTACTAAATTCAGAAATCATTCGACTTAAATGTATAAAGAAAACATGAAGTTCAGCAAGCACCAAGAAATGTATGTAAACAACAATCATTTCTTGCAGTGTATAAAAGTCATGCTTAAATTAGAAATCATTTAATCAAAAGTATGATATTTAATAATTAATAAATGAGATTAAATGTTTTAAAAAAAATAAGTACCTAAAAATGAACAAAAGCCAGAAGGGCATATAGTATTAATCAATACTATATCAGATCTGATAAAGTTTACAGTTATAAGAATATTGAAATAAAAGAATTTAAAAATATGAAATATTGCTTTCAAAAGTTTTCAGAATGAGTACTTAGCTGGTTTCTGCAAAATCCATGAGGTATGAATTCCATCGTCTCCATCTGTGCAAGTCTCCCCTATGCTGATGAATTCATTTCTCAAATGAAAGAAAAAAAAAATATAGGCTGTCCCATCTACTTTGGAAAAATTACCTTCCAGGATAAAATGTACGATTGAAAATGTTGTCCGGGATTAAATATGCTTTTGAAAATTATGTCCAATATAAAATTGTCTGCTAGACGGTCATATAGAATTTATCTATGCCGAAAAATACAGAACCATGTTCCAACAGAACATCACTCCATGCGGAGAACTTGTATATCAAATATACCAAAATAAACTTCAACTTAAATTAATGTAATTCCATATTAATGGTATAGAAATGGTGAGTAATTAATGGTAATTAATTAATGTAGTAATAATGGTGCTTAATGGTGCTTAATTAATGGTGCTAAAACAATAATTATATCTTAGAAATATTCTAAGAAACAGAAAAACTTAACTTACATGTCATACTAAGTCTTCGATGTCCATCGAAACGTTATAAATGCGTAATTGTAGAAAATAACCGTTACAATATCTTCCGCATTGTTTAAATATTCATTTTCACTAACTTTAAATAAAAATACATGAAGGATTACTTCGATGATTACAGAAAATAAACACTCGTCAAAATGAGACCACCATTGTACAGAGTTGCTTCAAGAAGGAGGAAAATCGACCTTCTCAACCGGTATGAACCCTTCAGGTAAATAAAATCCTATTTCTGAACTATTAGCGACATCTATGCAAGTCATTATCAACTACAGTTTTACCGTATAGGATTCCTAATAAAGGTAACTGAAACGACACCAAAAATAATAACTAATTAAAAGAATGTTTCCTAATAAATCCGTATTAGTGATATCTAACCTCAAAATATTACTCTAAGAAACAAATATAAACAATACTTATTGTTTATCAGCAAAACTAATAAAAATACGAACAGAATACTAAGTGTCCTGTGAACTAAGTATAAACAAAATACTGAATCTAAGTGAGCAGTTCCAGCAAACTATTTTCAACAAATTCTGGATTATCCCGAAGCAATAAGCATATGAAACTTTCCAGGAGAGACAAGCTACAAATGAAAGCCAGTGAAATCCAACCCTCAATAGACTCTGAAACATATAAAAACCAGGTAAGTCCATAGACAAATGCATTATAGAGAAATAAGTCATATGATTCTTTATTATTAAAAATCATATTCTAATTATGTTTTCTTTATGTTATTTTCAGGTAGAACTATGGAATAGAGACTCATATGGTTAGAATTCAGTTCCTGCCACAAAATAGTCCCAGATACAAAATAGTTCTGTACGTACGTAACTATTTATATACAAAATAAACATAAATTATAACGTAAGTAAACGAATAGTTTAATTAACCCTTGCTATATTACAAAGTGACGATTTATATCGTTACAATATATTTTGTAACATGTATTATAAATTGGGTGTATCCCGTAAATAAATATCTAAATCTAAATTCTTAGTTAGTTAGTGTGTAAACCATCCAAAAAAATCACTTTTTAACACAAAAAAATATTTCTAATTTTTATTCTTAATTACTTTCCCCAAGGAAAGTCTTCCGTTAGTGAAAAAATTTCGAAAAAAATTTATTGCTTTTTTTACGTTTCTGGACTTTTTACATCCAAAAAATATGATTTCCGTCAAAAAAAAAATTCCTCCTGTCGGTCTGTGTGTTCAGGAAATTTGTGACCACTATAACTCAAGAACGCTTCGGGATAAAGACTTCAAATTTTGACCACGGGTTGATTAGCCAAAGTTCTAGGCTGGGATTGTTTTTCGTAAAAGTCTGGTTGGGGTAAGGGGGTAAAATGGGCTAAAAACAACTTTTTTCAAAAAAATATTTTTTCCAATTTATTTTTCGTTTTACGAAAAAAGAAAGTTTTTTTTTAATTTTTGATTTTAATGAACCTAGGGCTATAGGGGAAAGTATTATTTTGTTGGCAGCAGTATTTTTTATTATTCCCGCTAGTAAAACAAAGCTAAAATAGCGAGGAAGTAAATAAGTACGGTTTAATTTTTTAATGACTCTTTTCTATTAACTAGTCTATAAAATACTTTGTAAAAAATACTGAAAGAACATCTTTAAAAATTGATAATTAGTTAAGAAATGTTTTTACTCTTCTGTCTTTAATTACTAATGGGCTTGAAACTAACTTCAGACGGGTCTTCATGTTTGATCGATACGCCGCGATCGCAGTTTGCTGGTCTTTGTAAAACAAATGAAGCGTTAAATTGCTGAAAGAAAATAATGAAGCTTCATTTTATAAAGAGGACGGAAACAATTTTCGAGTAGAGGAATATGAGAGAAATAATGATTTTTATGTGATTACTAGTGATTTTGTTTTAGAAATTGCTTCCAGAAACTCTTATTATTAAATGGATGCTTTTTTATATGAAATTAAACCTATGGTTTAAATATACAGAGTATTCTAATAGTAGTATACAGAGTGTTCTAATATTAGTTGTAAGGAAGAACTTCTAACTATTTTTTAATACAAGTAATAATAAATTAAACAATGACTTTCATGTGATTACTAGTGATTTTGTTTTAGAAATTACTTCCAGGAACTCTTATTATTAAATGGATGCTTCCTTATATGAAATTAAACCTATGGTTTAAATATACAAAGTATTTTAATAATAGTATACAGAGTATTCTAATAGAAGTTGTAAGGAAGAACTTCTAACTATTTTTCAATACAAGTAATAATAAATTAAACAATGATTTTTATGTGATTACTAGTGATTTTGTTTTAGAAATTGCTTCCAGGAACTCTTATTATTAAATGGATGCTTTTTTATGAAATTAAACCTATGGTTTAAATATACAGAGTATTCTAATAGTAGTATACAGAGTGTTCTAATATTAGTTCTAAGGAAGAACTTTTAACTATATCGCTGACAGCCAAAGTAAACGATCAAATCTACCGCTGAGATTGGCTTTATGTCAAAAAGTCCGCGATTAAATGTGGAGCAAAAATGCAAAAACCGATAAATCCATGATTCTAATTTTGAGATATTACCAGAAAACTTGTACAGGGTAATCCAAAAAAAAAAAAAAATAGAACATCCTAAAAACTGGCGAAAACTGTGTCATATAATTATCAGCTTTGGCTTGTATATGATGCGCTATATCAAGAAAGCGCAAAATCGAAACTTTAAGTGACCTAATAGGTCAAAATATGCAAAAAGTGGATTTATCAGTTTTTGTATGTTTGCTCCACAAACTATAATTTGTGCATTAAACATTATTTAATGCATATATTATGAACGGCTTAAATATGTATATAATTTAATAAGTCATATTATTTACAGTATTATTAAATTGAGCCATTTCGCCTCAATGACTATTTATATCAATAAAAAATCTAAAACAGAAAATAAAATTAAAATGTTCTTATCAGGCGCACCAATTTCCAAATGCACTGGTAAGGTATTGCGTTTAAAATAATACTTATCTGCTATATCTTCTTTACCTAAAAAATATTATTAGTCAATACCTTACCAAAGTTTAAAAATTTTGCCTAAATAAAAAAATTTTAATAAAATTCTTAATAAATCGTTAAAATAATTAAAAAAGAACGAAAAACTGAATAAAAGTTAACTTTTTATTTTGATTGATAAAGCCAAATATTGCACAAATTCTTTCAAAAACTAATAATTTTCTTTGAAAACAGTATCAAATTAGATCCCGAAACATTAGAAGTTAACTCTTATTCAGTTTTTCGTTCTTTTTTAATTATTTTAACGATTTAATAATAATAATAATAATAATAATAATAAAAAGACTTTTTTATCAAGAATTTTATTAAAAATTCTTTATTTGGGCAAAAATTTTAAACTTTTGTAAGGAATTTTAATATTTTTTAGGTAAAGAAGATATAGCAGATAAGTATTATTTTAAACGCAATACCTTACCACCGCATCTGGAAATAGGTGCGCCTGATAAGAACATTTTAATTTTATTTTCTGTTTTAGATTTTTTATTGATATAAAAAGTCATTGAGGCAAAATGGCTCAAATTAATAATACTGTAAATATATATACGCCTCAAATAAATTATAGATTCTAAGTCATATTATGTCGTATTATATCTAAAAAGTTAAATATTAAATGGCTTCTAAACGTTTCAAGGAAGTAAAACCTAAATATAAAGATTTCGCAAGTAGAAAATCCTTTTATTGCAGTTCTTCGAAAGGTATTTCCAACTGTAGTTTTTTTTTAAACGGAAAAAGACTCATTGTTAAAAGTTTTCTCAGGATTTTCGATTGACAACTATTTAAATTTTATAGCTGCAAACTTTCCAAATTAGGTTAGGATTGATCTTTTATATCAAGCTAGATTGTATTTCTGTGTTTTAGGGTGGGTAGACTTTATTTTTAAAATTTGAAAATTGGGATACATTCAGTGGTGCCTTCGCCAAAATTGTAAATTTTGTCATGCAGCACTTTTAGGTTTTATCAAGGGAGTCATTGAAATCGTAAATTTTACATCATATCATTTTAACAAGAGATTTTAAAAGTTGGGTTAAGCTTTTGACAAAAACCGTCCAGGATAAAATACAGTAAATACTGGATTTTTGTTAGTTTTTTGTATTGTACTATTTAAATTATCCTTATAATGCTTTATAATTAGGAAAGTTATGTAAATTAGGTTGTTTTTTGTTTTTCCGATAAGTTTTGTTCTACTAATTTTAATTTTTAGAAAAAAAAAATCAAAGCGGATACTGCTTTGATATGTTTTGAATTTGACAAATAAATAACCTTACTTTAAAAATTAATTCTTACCTGTCAAACTAAATCAAACTATGTTGTAAAATGTACGATTTCAATGCCCACCTTTATAAACGATTAATGCTTTTTAAAAAATTTTGGCAGTCTAAGGAATATACCGTGCACAGTGATAGGGTAATTAATAATGTAATTAGATTATAGTTAACAACAATAAATAGTTGTATATGCGCCAACTATATCATAGAATACAACAAGAAAAAAGTAAACGAGTTCGGTATTTACAAACGAGTGCAGTTGTTCGATTTACAACAACAAATTGTACGCATTTTATTTTAAATTCACATATTACATATATGTGCACATAAAAAGTACATATCACATCAATTACATGTACATGTACATGCTTATCGTTAGGTATATATACTTTTGCACATGGAAATTTCAGCACAAAATGCCTACTTTCTAAATTTTGGTAAAATCAGCTGATTTTCGCCATCTAAAACCAAAAATTTTAGTGCTGACGAAGGTTGATAAATACAAGGTTCAACGTGCAAAATATGTACAAAATATGGCAACAAAAAAATTTATTCAATTGCGAAAATCAAAAATATTGAGATCCATAATTTAACGTACGTATACTTATAGTGAAGAGATATTATTTTAAAAAATCAAACTTTTAGTCATCATTCACTTTATTAATAATTTAGGTTAGTTACCGGTTTCGATTATCATCGTCAGACTACAAGAAATTACACAAGTTAGAGATTATTTTAAGAAAAACAAAGTTTATCTTACCTAGCCAAAAATATATAAAAATACTATATCCATAAAAGGTCAAAAACAACCAACATTTTTAAAAAAATTTATTATCAAAACCAAGCACTTTTACTTGATTTAAGTTTTAATATCTTGGTACGTATTCATTTTCATTAACCACATTTGATTTAAGTACTCCACTCTTGCTGATATACAAAATTTTGAGCCACTTCATCTGAATACGACCTAGATACTTTTTTTTTAGAAATTTTTTTTCTGAGATTTGTATACAAAAAAAAATTTTAAAACAAGAAAAATCTTTTAGAAACAATAAAGTTGGATGATAAAAGTTAATTCAAAATTAAAATTAATTTCTATTTAATTGGCCTTTAGGCAGTTTGTAAATAAACGGCGAACTAATTAATCTAAAGGCAAACAATATCAATTAAAACTTATTTACTTGATTGCTGCTAGAATGAAGGGCATCAGACAAAGTTTTCAGGAAAAAAATAATAAAGAACCCCGCACAATTACTCAGGAAAATATCTTTCCATGGATTAGGCTGAAATTTCGATGTTGTAGTTCTTAGTTTCCGGAACAAAACTCGCTCCGACAACCCTCGGCTGGTCAACCGTTTTAGCCCAATAAACATTTAAAAACAGACCTAAAATTAGAGCTACAATTTTTACTGCAAGTTTATATCACACTCGTGTGATATTTATGCATGGAGGGTTGCCTAATTTTATTTAGATATTTACCTCGTAGATATTACGAATGTTAATCAACTTGTTTTATTAACCATTTTCCACCTTTTACCAGAGCCTTTTATATCTTTGAAGTATTTTAATCCAAATATTTCTGTTTTTCATGTCAAAAATAGAAACTATAGTTATAACGTTACTATTTTGACCATTGCTGTCTAGTCAAGACAGTCTAGCTCTTATAAAAATGACTTAATTTTTTATTTAGTTACCTTACATTACATAAAAAACATCAAAATACACAGTATTTTTCTTATGAAATGTAAAACAGTACAATTTTACTGTCTTATATGGCAGCATAACCACAGAAATCTAATTTAATAAGCAAACCCAGGTTTGCATTTATTTAGGAATAGGCAACCCATTAAACAGATATGTATTGTATTAAATAATATTATTGTTAATGTTTTAAAAAACCCTTATATAAATATACTGAAATAGTGCAACTTTACGATAGCCCATTTACAAATCAAAAATAGATAAAACAGCAAAGTGGCATTGCATTAAACCCTTCATTTTGAGCTAGGCTCGAATATATCTTTGGTATTGTATTTAAATTTAGTTGGAAACTTTATTTTTTGCTGAAATCGATAATGCCGATTTAGCTTCGTTTAATGGAAAAACTGGATTTAAAACTTTTAATTACAACAATTAGTCGATATAAGAATGAACACAAAAAGTTTAAAAGCTTTTCAAATCAAGAACTAAGAACAAAATAAGCAATTTAAATCTTTTATTTAAAAAATACTTTTATAAAAAATTACTTTTAATTTTAGAGTTATAAAATATAAAAGTAATTGATTTTTTTTTATGAATAAAATACAGATTGATAGATCAATCTAACGTTTTAATTTTAATATTTAACAAGAAAGAGAAGAGATAGTGTTAATGAAATAGTACTATACACTAAACTCCGAGCATTATCTATCTGAGTTGATGGTCATTTGTTTCTTGTTATTTGGTTGGCAGAATATATTTAGTTCCTTATGTAAGGTTTTCATCTTGTTTAAAATTTATTGTCAATCAAGACATTATTTTGACATTTATAAAAAAATCCAAATAATTTGCTTTAGCAAGAAGAAATAACAAGAAAAGTGCATAAAAAGAAAACTAAAGCATCAATCTATAAACATTTTGTTTAAATGAAGTAATATAATGCAGTGCTCTATAAATTTTTGAAGTAAACACTATAACAGATAATTTTTTGGTTAAAATAATACTGGTCCGTAATTTTATTCAAGTAATGTTAAATTTAAGTTTATAATAGCACTTTATGAACAAAAACTTACTTTTATTATCATTTTGAACAAAGTTTTACTTTTTAAACAGATTTTGATATTATTTGTAAGACGTAAAATGACAGTCAATTTAACCTAAATGTTAAAAATTATCAAAAGCACAAAAATATTACTAAAAGTCATTTTTAAACCACTAATCATAGCTTCCTTGATCCAATTTGTTACTCAGATAGATAATGCGCCGAGTATATATTCACTCTATCTGATTTGATGCGTATAGAAAAATAGATAGATAAAAAAAATTTAAAAAAAAGACAAAAATAGTAAAACTCCTATTTTAAGAACGTGACCAATTTCGTGGGCTTTTTTACAGCCCATCTACATTGTAGATACCTAAGTTCCCTAATCTTATAGACTAATAAAGAGCTAAAGCCCTAAGTAAAGATCGCATTGTCAAACCAAAGAGTGTAACTTTTTTTACGAAAGGTTAATATTTTTTTACATTTACGGATGCTGAACCCTGAGGAACATGAAAAAGAATTAAAAATTTGTTTGTTTGTGTGTAGGTAAAACTTATAACATCTAAACGGAATATCTGATTTAGTAAAATACGGTTAACACTCGGTTAATGTAAAGGGGGCAAAAAATAAATGTGTTTTTGGCAAATGTATTTTTTTTTTCATTCCATTCTTAGTTAACTAGTTTCTGGTTTTTCATTTAATTTTATTTTGCGTAAGCTTTATGTAGTCCCCAAACAGTTATTTTTTCTTTTTCAACAATATCAAAATCTAAAGTAAATTATTTATGAATGCAAATTTTAGCTTGTTTTTTTGCTTGTTCTTATAGGCCCATAAGAGGTCTCTACTTTTTTTTCTGTTGGGTTGGCAACATACAAAAGCCTATCTCTTGACGTTTTGCGTGCAAATGTCAATATCGATTTAAAGTTTAATTTTTTACAAAATTTTGTGTTTGGGTTATTATCACCGTGTTAAAATTGTGGACTGGTTGATTGCAGTGAAAAAAGAAGAGATGACTGTAAAATATATCAAAATATCATTTGTTCTTAGAATTTTAAACATAGTGTAAACTGTAATGCCAACCCAAAACATCCCTAAATCAGTCATCAATTTAAATGTAAGTTTTTTAAATTTTAGAGCAAAATAGAAAAAATTGTATAAAGCACTAGTTTCATAACACGTTTTTAGAGCACTAGTTCTTTAGAAAACTCGCCGCAAGCGGCTCGTTTTCTAAACTTGTACTGATGCTCTAAAAACGTATGTTATGAAACTAGTACTTTAATATACTATAAATGGAAAAAACGGCATTTTAAAATATCTACTCCACATTTCTCTATTCCACAACATCTATTCCATAACATCTCTCCTCCATGACATATCTACTCCACAACAACCCTATTTCTGCAGTACATACTTGCTTATTATCTAAAGATAATTTTTCCTTAGCGGAACAAAAACGTTATGCGCTCTATAATTTTAAAATTGTCATTAACAATGTCAAAAATTACATACTAATGAACGCAACGACTTTGTTCCGCTAAGCAAAAAAATATCTTTATATATTAAGCAAGTATGTAGTGTACTATAGAGCTGTTGTGGGGTAGAAATGTCATGGAGGAGAGATATTATGGAATAGAGATGTTTTGGAGTAGAGAAATGTGGAATAGAGATGTTAAAATTCCGGAAAAAAAACTCCTCAAAATCTAAAAAAAATATATCCACACTTTTCCATTATTTTTGAAATCAAGTGTAGTTAATGTTGTTGGTTTCTTTTGATGTATTTTGGTCCATTTATATTTAGTTCATACCTAGAGTAGAAAGAATATATTTAAGTATTAAAAATAATCTCTTTAAAAACCCAAATATTGTATAAAATCTATCTTGCGTCACTCGAATTTGTAAACATAAAAGATTACGTTAAGGTAAAATAAATAAATCCCTTGCATATTAGGTAATATAGGTACCCTATATTTTATATTTTAAATAGGGCGCATATTTCTTAGAACTAAGTACTTTTTGATGGTTAATAACCGAAAATTTCCTTTTAGGGTATTTTGATCTTCTTACCTGAAAAATAATGTCTTAGGGGAGGACTAGGTACATTATTAATACCTTGCAAAATAAATGAAGAATATTAAATAAGCCCTGAAGTCCTGTATTGCTTGGAATTTCACAGTGTAAGCTCTTATTAATTATAATGTATTTTGCTTTCCCTAAGAAAAGTCTTGCTTTAGTAAAAAAATTGGAAAAATTTTATTGTTTTTTTACGTTTCTCGACGTTTTATATAAAAAAATATGAATTCCTTTTGTCGGACAGTCTATCGGCCGGTCTGGTAGCTTTTATGTCAGTCTGTCTATCTTTCTTTCCTGGAAATACGTGACCCCGATAACTCGAATGCTTTGAACTAATGACTTCAAATCTGGAATATAAGTTTCTTATTCAAAATTCTCAGACGGAAATGTTTTTTGTTAAAAATCTAGGTTGGGTAAGGGGGTCAAGGAGGGTAAAAACTAACTTTTTTAGTAGTTTTTTTTTTAATTCTCTTTTTTTTTTCGAATAAATTAACTTGCATATGTTTAATAAACATTATGAAATAAACATTGCTTAATAAACATTGCTTAATAAAATTAAAGTCTATCGTAATTGTACAGACAATAAATTTTAATCGGACACAGTTTTATGAAAGTTTTAAATTTGATTACGAATATTTTGGCATAAAAATTGTTTGTTTGGTTGTTGGTAAATAAGTTGGGACTTTCATTTAATATTTTGAGCCTAAGTAACACAATAGCTAATATAAAATTGCAGCTATACTGGCTGCGCAAGAGCGGTAAGAGATACTTTATAGCTACTTGTGTTTCTTGGAAAGCCCGTACTAAAAATAGTGTCTATCACTTCAAATTTGAACTGAAATATCTCAGTTCAAAGATCACCAAATTTAAATGACATTATTAGAAAGAAATGTTTACGTATTTTTTTTAATAAAAAACCCCATAAAAATAACTTAATGCCCCCATTCTTCTAACGGAATTAAAATTGCAAATCGCAAATATATCCTTCTGTGGGCCTGTTGCATCTTGTCTCGTACCATGTATAATCAGCTTGAAGAATTGATAATACGCAATAAAATCAATAAAAACTTCTATCTGTTTGCCAAACATAACGAGCACGTGACACAATGGAAAGCAAGACCAGCTGTTCAAGCAAAAATTAAAAGTAAGGTATCTAGAACTAAAGAATAAGATTAAGAAGGGTCATGGGGTACAATACAAGTCTTTCTTGCCGGTCGGTGATTTCTTATAGCACGCTTCGACTTAAGACCCAGCTGCTCTTCCAAAGAAATTGTTCACCTAGGGGTTCCTACACGCTTTTTGACTTTGGGGTTGTGTGTTTTTCCGTAAGGCAATGGGTGTGTTGTAGGTTAGTCAGAAGATATATATTTTTTTCTACGACTGCTTTAGAATGTAAGCAAATACACACACTTTTCAAACACAGAATGAATCCATTCTAGCTCTAGATGCGGTATGAATATTCCGTATCAAGTGTTAGAATGAGCACATATAGTGCCATCTCTTGTTTATAAAAGTAAACAAAACTGTAACAAAATTAGCAAAAACGTATATATTTTACCATGAAACATTGAATAATTTAATGCAATTTAAAGTTTTGCGTTAAAATTACATAAGGTTTATTAGTTTTTCTTAATATTTGACCAGTTTTTTATCAATTTAGTTCAAAAAATTAAAACTGCTCCATCTATTGTTAAATATTTAAACCTGATATCTGTCACAACAATCTGACATAACCTTCAGTTTTTGCATTATAATTTGTAAATATGTGCTAAAATTAAATAAAAATCTTTTTTAAGTACTGATTTGATAAAATTATTAAATAACATTAATTGCTTTATTTAAAAATGTGTTTTGTTGCATTTACAATGTCGAGTCACAAAAAACATTGTTTTTAACCTTGTCCGCAGTTTAAAGCCATACAGTGTTTCATATTTGCAGTCGAAGAAAAAGTATAGTCTACAACACGTATGGAATAATTATTCCGCGCTCGCGGAATATTGTCTATTCCATACTAGTTATAGAATATACTAATATGTAATGAATTCTTAGATGGGTCGAACTTTCTTGGGTTTTCGTATGTGAATAAAAATAGTTCTGTTTATATAAAGCTCATTAAAAGTTGTTTGGATTTTGAGAACTGTTCTTATACAGACAGAGGAAAAGATATTCTAGTATGAAGTATTGGTGATATTTAATATTAATATATTTAACTAATTTTAAAAAATTAAATAATTTGTTTCAAATTCTATTCTTATAAAAAAAAATCGAAATTTTACAAGAATGGAGTACATGTTTAAAATCCACGTATTTAGAAGTAATAAAACATTATTGGATGGGTTAAAGCGCCAGACTAATTTTTTTATTAGATTGATTCTAAAAGTGTCAATTAGTTTTCAGGTTTTGCGTGCGAAAAGTTGGACTTTGTGGCCCTGGGGCTTAAGTTTTTTTCTAATAAGATGCTTCATCTTTACTGTAACATTTATAAAGAAATATGACCTTTTGGTAACTTTTGGTCTTGAGCTATATGTTTTTTTTGACCAGATACAAGTATTATAATTATTTCATATAAATAAATAAAAATTTCTGCTATAACATAACCTCAAAACATATGGTTAACCGGTTAATGTGTATTTATCTACTAAAATAAATCACAAACACAAAATTTCATTCGTAAAATCAATTTCAATATTTATAATATTTGTAGAACGGTTTCAGAAGTATTAATATTTTCATAACAAATACATTTTAATACAAATTAATCAAAACGCTAAGCTAATTTGAAAATGAAACCGTACTCAAAAAAGATTCAATGTTTTTTTTAGCGATTTGATTGGATAGCAACTTGTCATGGATAACTAGATAGGGTACAAGACAGTAAAATGAAATATTTTTTGCAATTTAAAATTAAATATAATTTAATAATTTATTATAATTAGTAACAATCGAATAAAAAATATTGTATTGTGTGTGAAAAGTTAAATTTTGATTTTGTAGGTTTATTAACCTGTATTATAAATAACTATTTTTAGTTTCTTGCATAAGTACCTAGACGAGTTAGTTGAAATTTATTATGAAACGCTTGGGTGTAATAATAAATTTATAATGAAATTGTAAAAAGTTTCATTCGTAAAAAGTAACAAGTGGTAGCTCTTATTACTTTTTGCCGCGCCAGCCACTGTAAAATGTTAGATTGAAGAAAGTTTTGATACCCTGTTTTATTTATATTAGTAGCTTAGACATAAAAATGGTCATAAAGTTAAACTTGTCCACGAAAATAGTTTATGAACTACATTTTCACCCTAGTTTGTATTTTATATTCTGTATCCAGGTTACAGTATCCTTAACGGAATTACTAAAAAAAAAGGGTTTCTTTATTTCGTCTTGAGTTTTATTTTTATGGCATGTGGTAATAGGTGGGCTTTTCATTTAATTGAATGGGGAAAATACAAGAAGTTTTTTTTTGTGTCAGTAAAAATAGTAAAAGTACTTTGGCCGATCAAGATAAATTCAATAAAGGCCTTTTCTGCAATATAAAAACTTTTAAATAAAATTTAGTTTGATCCGTTTAATCTAATATCTTATAGATAATAAAAATAAACTAGTTGAAACTCGTTTACTTTATTTTTAAAAAATTTACAAAACTGCGATTCAAGCCGTCTTTTTTATAAATTTAAACCAATATTAACTATTATTGGTTAAAATTGGTAAAAGATGATGTCATATTGTTTTAATCTACAGGAGAGAAAGAATACCCAAATGTTATTTAAATCGTCCCAAAAATAAGGTTGATATGAGGAAAATTTTACCGTATGATTAAGGTGGCTCGCAAAAATCAGAATTAAAAAAAATAATTATTTAAACAAAATGCAAAAAAAAAATCATTTTTTTTTTAATTTTATTTTTTTCTAAAGAATACTTCGACCCTTAATCAGTAAGTTCTAAACTGTGGTATCTAGAAACTGGGTGAATTTAATAACGCATTAAGTCACAGGAGCGCTGAGAGTATTAACAGTATACAGAAAAAAAAAGATTCCTTAACCAAGGGCATGTCTTTCCACATGTTTTAAGCCATATTCTCTTTCAAGACTAGTATTTCTTTGAACCAAATTTAATATCCTTGAATAAAGAGAGCGGTTTTTTGTTCAAAAACCCGTGCTCTCTATTCAAGGACATTGGCTTTGGTTTAAAGGAATGCTACCCTTGAAACCGGAGAATGTGGCTTTAGACATATCGAAAGACACGTGTCAAGGAATCCTTTTTTTCTGTGTAAAGGTTATGAGGCTTTAGTCGCTTGTTAAATTACCATCGGGATAAAATAGTTTATACGCAGAGAAATTATTTCTAAAAACAAGTACAGAATATTCAGATCAAGTATTTATATCCGCAAGCATGTTAAATATTTACTCAAATCAAATATTTTGCATAATTGAATTTGAATAAAAATCTTACTTAAAATACTGCCCTACTAATCTAGAAAGCAGTAACTCCATTTGTCAATAGTAGCGTTTTCAAAATATTACATCAGAGTTGACGTTAAAAAGTCGCTATGCGACAAATGGAGTTACTGCTTTCTAGCATAGAGGGCAAAATAGGTTAAAACCTAGATCAAGCAAAAGTTCTTGGTAATAATAAAATGTCTTGTATTGAGTTTTAAAGAAACTCGAATGAAAAATTGCAAGTAGATATTTAAACTAAGGGAACGTTCAAGTATTACGTAACGCAAATTTTGATCATTTTGGACTTTTTTTTTTGTTAGTTAAATATTTTTATAACAATTATTTTTATACTTGAAACAAGTACCTAATCAAAATTATATTATAATTTTTCTTTGTATGTAGAACTGAGGTCATAGAGAAGAAAAGAGGCCTAAAAGTCCAGCCTGCTCAAGATTATTTTGTGACAGAACGGGGCAGCGAAATGACGTAACGCAATATATCTGACCTTGCGCAGTACGCATCTCTATCAGCTGTGAAATACTGTCGGTCGTAAAACAATTCGTCACCCCAGTATTCATTTGTCTTATCTCCAAAAATCCCAGTAAAAATCTTAAAATGTCCGAAAATAGAGATATGGCAAACCAATACTGGGGTTTCGAATTATTAGTAGTTTGTTTATATTGTCAGTACTGTCAGATTGTCGTTTGTTTCTGTTCATTTTTATACTTCTACTGTGTTTTAATTGTTTTTTTGCTGCATTTGTTTATAACTTTAAACATGACCTGTATGAAGAGCAAAGGGTCAATCCCTGGTGTACTCAAAGTAGATGTACAAAATCCCGAAATTCAAACACACCTCGAAAAATTCTTATAAAATAATTAAAAAAAAAACAATTTCGACGTTTCTTCGTAGATATTTATAGTTTTTTGTTGATTTTTTTACGATTTTTATTTGACACATAAAACTAAGGTTAAAAACAACAATAGTAGTGCGCATGTGCAAGTTTATCTCAGATGCGCTAGGCACATTTATCACAGTATTCCGCAACGGCTTTGGAGGCCTTCCTTGTCTATGACTGAGGTACTGATATCAAGGTTATTCTTGAATCGATTTTATTAAAATTCTGTATTTATAGGATCTTAGGACCAACTTTTCCAGGCAGAAATACATGTATATATATAAAATATATAAAATGAGAAAATACTAAAAGCAAACTATAGATGCACTGACTGTAGTCATAATTCTTTCCATAAATAGTATACATAATACATGCCAACATTTTATGTATACATATAGAAAAACAATTTAATACATACGTAAATTGTACAAATCAAAATAAAATATTCTTTTAAATATGTATCTATATTACAAACATGAGCATTTATTCTTTATTAAATTATTTTCTATATTTGATGCTCTAAAATCTCGTATTTTACAAATTATTCTACAGAATAAAAGTATTATTACATTCACGTTATTAAATTTTATTTACATTTACGCTTTTAATAATATTTTTCTAAAGAAATTCTTTAAAAGAATAATATTTCTAGAAAAATCCACTAATATAAATAGGCACTGCCAGTATATTTGTTATATCGAATATCGATCGAACGTAAATATGATGTATCTGGGTGATTCTGTCCAAATAGGACCCGAGGAAAACTTTGACTTCTTTGATTTGCCCTATTTTTGGCTCAAGTGTGATATGTTTGTCCAAAAAGAACCTGATTTTTTTTCAGATTTTTTTTGACATTTATTTTTGGAGTTATGGCCTTTTAAAGATGACAAAAATGCCCAACTTTTCTAAAACGTATAATTTTTAAACGGCTGTATCTCTATAACGGTAAGATATAGAGACTTCAGACAAAGTGTATTTTAAAGTTTGTTAGTTGGAAGTTATTTTGATAATAAAGTAAATTTAAGTTTGGTGATTTTGGTGATAGTCACCAAAGTAACCAATTTTTGGTGACATTTTACTCAAAATACGCCATCTTCGATTTTCTTTTTTTTAATATATGTTAAACTACAGACATTTCTCTAACAGCTGCCCAAATTTCAAAATGGGACCGCCATATATTCGTCTTTGGTAAATTTTTAAAAATATAGTAGCAACTCAATTTTTTATTTATTGGTAATATTATGACCACAGTTTGATGTACGTTGTATGTTAACTTTACCTCAATCAATTTTAAACTAAAATTAACTTTTTTGCAAACGGAATTATAAGTTAATTGATTAATTTTTTTAATAATACTAGCCAAGACACACGTTTTTCGCACAGAATTTTTAATAAATTAGGCAAGGTATTATTTTTGCATTTTATAGAATGTTTTAGACATTCATAATATTCTATAGTTTGTTTAAATAAGCAATTAATTATAACTAGCCATATTTTGTAAAGCCTACTATGTTTACTAAACATTGTTTAATGTCAAAAGAATCTAAAAAAGGCAAATTCTCATTAAACATGCATAGCATACGTACGTATGCTATATAAGTCAAAAATCAGACAAATCGAAAAAGTCTGTGTTTAAAATTGAATATTTTGTGTTGCATTTGCCATGGAATGAGCCCAAACGTTTTCAGCAGGAATTGTTTTTGGTAAATGTTGAAGTGGAGTAAGGGGGTCAAACAAATCCTAGCCGAATTGTTTGAATAAGGAACCTATATTTAAAATTTGAAGTCTTTAGCTCAAAGCGTTCTCAAGTTATAGTGATACAGATTGACCGACACACAGATTTCTATTGGTAAACTATTGTTTTTTGTATATTAAACTACGAGAAAATTAAAAAAAAATAAAAAAAAATTGCTAACGCAGTAGAAGAAAGTAAAATTTTAATTAGATTTCCCATGCGAAGATTGGGTCTCACAGCTAGTACATATGTATATAAACTCAATTTAAGGTTTTCCAAAACATATTATGTAAGTATATTATTATTGCATTAAAAAAACTGATGTTAGTTTGATTAATTTCTAAAACTAAATTCCCGTGCGAATAACGGGTCCACTGCTAGTATATATGTATATCAGATGAAGTAAAAAATGTTGCAGATAAATATAAAATAGTTATTAAATATATCAGCATTTCCATTTCAAAAATACAAGGTAGTATTATTAAACTCTGCGTTAAAAAATGGTTGGGAAATGAAATTTTGACTGACATTTATATCTTTAATATTTTGCCCAAGGCAATCCTATGGTCGTCCCATTATGAATTTTGGCACATGGTTAGAGAAAGATCTAAATATTATTATATCTTTTAATTAAAAAAATCAAAGATGGCATATTCTGAGATAATCGTCACCAAACATTGGAGACTTTGGTGACCATCACTAAAATCACTAAATTTTACATATCTTTAAAAATTATTAAAACACAACAAAATGGCTTTAAAATATGTATTTTTTTAAATCTGTATCTTTTAGCGTTACTGAGATAGAGCTGTTTAAAAACAGGCTGTTTTAGTGACTTTTGCAATTTTGGCCAATTTCAAAAGGCCGTAACTCCATAAATAATGGCCAAAAAAATCTGAAAATTATATAATTTCTTATTAAGCATACGTAGAGCAAGTATACCAAAAATGATTAAAATCGAAGAAGTCGATGTCCAAAATTGCCCTTTTAGGGTCCTATTTGGGTGGAATGAGCCATCTCTATTCAGTTGGTAAAAGCACAGAATTCTTTACGGTAGTAAATACTAAACGTTTTTGCCTATTTGATGTCAATACGCATTTGCGCAATTTTCAAATAAATATTGCAAATAATTTTATCATTTTAAGCCCTTTAAATTCATTATTTCTTGCAAAACATATCTCAATATAAGCCATTTGATGAGTAGATTATGTTTGTACAAAATCTCAGTTTTGCTACTTTCAGTAGATACGCGGTTTTGCAGTTAGACCTTACGCGCTTTTGCGTTAAGCGGTATTGCAGCATCACTGACGATATAATGATTTAAATTTTTATTCATTTTTTTTAACTTTTACTCTTTATATTATTTTCCAAATAATGGTTATGAAAAATACTCTTAATAACCAGCTGAACAGTTGCAAGCACCTTGTCGAAACATCGGCACTAGGCAGTAGTTTGGAAAAGGAAAGTTGTGTGATCACGTGAATAGGCAACCATTAATACACCTGCATAATTTATTAAAGTTTGAAAGTCTGTATCTCCAAAACTTTATGTTCTAGCAAAAAACTGTATATAATATTTTTTATAGAGCTTAAAATATATTTTTTTGAAATCGGGTTATAAATAAGTGAGATATGCTAAAAAAACATTTTACTGCTTTAAACTCCAATATCTCGAAAACAATGCATTTTAAAAAAACATAGTTTGTAACATTTTTTGACCAATTTAAAATTATCTTTCATATAAGTGCTAAATTAATAAAATACAATAATAATTGCCTTAAATATAACCAAAAAACGCTAAATATAGGAGTTTTACAGCCCTTCAAAATATGATAAGAAACAAAATGCAAAAAACCGCTTGTCGATATCTCATTTAGAAGTGGAGTTATCGAGTTTACAGTCAGACAGACGGACCAAAAAATTTTCTTTACTTATTTCGACTCAAAAACGTCTAAAACGTCGAGAGATGTGAAAAAACATGGTCAAAGATTTTGACTTTTCGGCGAAGATTTCATTACATCAGCACTCTTAGTAGCACTAAGTGCCGATGTAATAATTGTTGGTTTCAAGTTATTGTTCAAATGATTTATATTTCTTACCTGGGACAGGTACTACATCATCTTAGATGCATCTATTGTTATAACACCTGGTATTGAAATAAGATAAGACAGCTAGTCTTGCAGAAATAGTACATATTGGTCAGTTTGCAATAAATTACATAAAAATGAAATAGGTATTATATGACAAAATATGATTTCTAGGTTATATCCCGAGTGTTATAATTGTTATCGGGTAAAGTCAGGGTAGATTTTTTTGAAAATATATGATGGCTTTATAATTTTTTGACCCCTGTAATTAAAATACTTGGGTTGAATAATAAAACTGTTTGTATTGAGTTTTAAGGGGCCTTTCTATCTTCAAATTTTAAAAATTGTTTTTTCTTAATGTTAATTTATATTCAAAAAAATACATTTTGTTGTTTTTGGCCAAAAAAAAATTTTATTTCTATATAAAAAAATGTTTAATTAAAGATTATTTTTTAAATTTGAAGGTAGAGAGGTAGAGAATTAAATGAAAGATGGCAAGTACTCAATACTAGTTTTTTTATTATTCTAAGTAAGTTACCTATTCAACTTCATAAAACAAAACATTTGATTTAAGTACTTTTAAGTAGTTTTAAGTACTTTTAAGTAAGGTAATTTATGTTAAAACAAGTTTGCGGATATACAAACATTAAAGCCACTTGAACTGAATATTATGTATTTCTTTCATTTATCATCTCTATGTCTCTCTCTTTATAAGGTCGATTCAAGCATAATTATCACTAACTTCATTAAACTGAATTAAGAAATTAATAAAATTAAGAAACATTACCTCAAATTTTCCGGGGTGTGCAATAATAAGGTAACTGCCAAATAGATAATAAGCCTGTGTAAATACGACTGAATAAGTAAAACAAAAACAAATATCTATTGCGTAGGACGATTATTACTATATTTGCAGTTGTTGGGTCTAAAAATCGTGTTTTAAAACCAACTATCTCCAAAAGTATATTTTATTTTCTTTTGTAACTACTGTGTTTTTCCTTAACACTGAAAATGTACGAATTTTAAAATACAGAGGTGTCGCCATCTTTATTTTTATTTTGATACTTGGGTAACGTTTGTTTATAACAATTTCCACAAAAGTTAGTGTATTTTAGAAATTCTTCTTTTTCTATGGTTTATTTTAAGATTGTATCATTATTTTATGCTATATTTTATCTTTTATCTTAATTGTTGCATACTACGAAAAATTTATTATAGAATTTGAGGTTATGTTCCTTAATTTTCTTAATTTCTAAATTTCCTAATTCAGTTTAGTGAAGTTAGTGATAATTATGCCTGAATCAACCTATAATCTACTACTGCTAGTTTTTTAACCAATTAGATTTAAGTATATATGCATAAAAATCCAATAAGACTAGCATCTGGTATGAATCCTGTAACAGGATTCATGACTCGTACCACCAGTCAGACAACTGTTAAAAAAATAATTCTGCCACCTAAATAAATTGAGCCACGTAATTTGTTTGGCGAAAGCTGTATGGGTATGCCAGATGGTTTACTGAATAAAATGCAGGAGAATGCAGTAATATATAAGGGTGGATTTTTTATCTAAAATGAATTAATTATAATTATAATTATAACTATAGATATGAAAGGTTAATGCCTAACTTAAAGTCTAAAATAAGCTTATTGAGTGGTACTCAAGTCAAAACATAAAATTATTAATTTTACACAAAAAAAACTATAGAAGCTCTATTTTATATTTCGATTTCGATTTTATTTTATAAGTAAATCTGAATTTTTTACGTACACAAACATTTCTTGTTCTTAAAGAGCCTAATGTTAAGAATGAGTTTTACACGTTAGTAACAAAAAGAATCATCACTTTTCGAAATACAGAGTCCCTGGGTTAATAAAAAAAATTATTCTTTTTTAAAGAAATGAATCTGAACAGATTTAATCCAAATAATATACACTTTTCATGCTTGGCTTAAATATTTTCAGGGGGGCACAACCCCCTTTAGGCCATTTTCATCTCTGAAGAAATTAAAACCTAAGAAGAAAGTATATAAGAAAATTTATTTCAACCATGCGTTAATTATTTAAATATCAACAACTTTTTTATAGTAATGAAAGAAAATATTAATAACATCCAAATTATTATTTAAAATCGACTCTATATGTTATTTTTGTGTTTATTTTCATCCCCTATTCATAATATCCCTTGTCAGCAGTTTTTTTACTATTATAATACATTATCTTTACTATTCTTATCTATAAAAGCCATAACGCTAACTATTTAGTAGAGATTTCTTGTTTCTTGACTAAAATAGCATAAACTAAGTATTTTCTGACCAT
Source organism: Brachypterus glaber (assembly GCA_958510825.1). Classification (NCBI taxonomy): domain Eukaryota; kingdom Metazoa; phylum Arthropoda; class Insecta; order Coleoptera; family Kateretidae; genus Brachypterus; species Brachypterus glaber. Next base: position 44,128,727 of record OY294047.1, read on the forward strand.
ATGCTAATAATATCTAACCGGGCTATTAGATTTACATACCCTTAATCCAATAGGATTCTCTGTGAAATACTACACCTGGGTCACGAGTTCTTCGGGTTTAGAGAACCCGCCACTTAAGGGGTTACACTTTGTCTATTCTCGTAGTTTTTGGTTTGGTGAGAATTCCATAATTTGGATTTGGAATATGGATTTTATTCATAAACCGGAAACGCAGTCATTTCTTCTTCCAGAACGAAATTCTCACTCTCGAGTAAAAATTGTTTAACAGAATTTTTTAAAACGCATGCTCCAACCATCACAAATGTACGTGTTTGGGTATTTGGCAGTTTAGTTTCGTTTCAAAAACATTTTTATTGGTTTGGTGGTGGAAAATGGCATATAAAACGAGGTGAGCTAAATTCGTAGAATCTAAAACGTAAATTAAGGCAAACCCACATACGTGAGATTAGGCAAACCTACATACATAAATATCAAACTAGGGTGATAAAAATATCAAACTAGTATGATATAAGGCGTTTTCTGAAGAACAAAAGATAGTGCTAAATGTCATTTTCATATCCCTTACGATATCGTAGGAAAATAAAATAAAGCATGCATTTCAATTCCGATTAAAATCCATTTCGAGCAAAAAAATTGTTGGTCGATGGTTCGGCCGGTCGGTCAGTGGGTGTATCCGGGAATTCTTTTAATCTCGATAACTTAAGAACGCTTTAATTTAGAGACTTGAAATTTCGCATACAGGTATGTTACCAAAAAAATATTTGAGCGGGGCAAGAAGGGCAAAATACAATATTTTTCCACAAAAATTTTAATATTGGTATATGGAGGTTTTTAACATTGGATTTGATTTTAGCCGTTTTTTAAACCTCCAAATACCAATGTTTATGTTTATTCTAATGAAATTAGACTTTCTGCCAAAAAATCTGATCCCCTGTCCCATAGTGCGCTGCGCTACTATAGACTAAAAATGTCCATTTCGTTTTCATGTAAAATCAGGAATGTTTGAGGTTATTAATATTTAGTAAAATTTACATTTAATTTAGGTAGATCCTCCCTTTCAACATTAAACTTTAGGTTAGATCATCTTCGAAAAAAACCTAACTTGAATCTCACCTTACTTTGAATGGTAAGACCTACGGGTAACTCTGACAAATGAGAAACCCTCGGATAAAACTTAACTAATGTTTTTTGAAATTTAAAGAAAAGCGGTAAGTATTTGTTCCCTTAAAAAACAAACCAAGTGTTGAAGTAGGTAGAGAGAAAACGCGTTGGAATACTTCCAGGACTGCATAACTAATTCCTACCTGAATAATAATAAAGGTTTTTTTTTGCAGGAAAATAAAGGCTTTAATATTCAGTTTTAAGTGTGCGACTCTAGGATAAAAGAGACTTAAATTTTCTTTTGTAAATTATTCTAGTTATTTTTTAAAAGATTTATTTCGCATTATATACACTCTATTTTATTCTACTGTGGTAAATCCGTAGGAGAATTTATAGTTATTATTTTAATAATTTATTTAAAAATTAGACCACTAAAAATGAAAATAAATTATAAAAAAATAAAGAACCTGGCACACATATAGGGGCATCAGTCAAACTGCCTCAAATTTGATATTTTGTAATTTCGGGGGTAAACATTAAATTAGGAAAATTGCAGCCAAATTAAATGACCAGTTTCGGAGAAAAACGCTTTTAAAAATCTAATTTTATGACAGATTTTTTGCCGTATATTAAGGTTATTTTTTACTTAAGTAAATATTAACTTAATTAGCCATTTTAAGTTTATTATATTATTAAATATTAATATTAATTAAAGAACAGGCAAGATAAATATTACATAAAAGGCTTTATTATCATTTACTTACATGTGGTTCTATAAAAAATTTTAAACTTTGTGAAACTTATACATGCTGGCATTTTCCACGTGTTTGCTAATTATAATTATATATGTTCCAGGTTCTTTATACTTTAAATGCGTTTTTACCTTGTATTAATATCTGTAGAACTTTCTTGAGAGAAAGGTTAATAAAAAAAATAATTAAAATCTTGTTCGATAGTTGTCTGAAATAAAATGAGAGAAAACTTTTCTTTCATTGTATCTTTCAAACCTACAGATTATGGTTTGAATTCCATTTTCGTGACGATTAGTTGACTATAGAAGGAGGAGGATTCTAAAATAGTGAAAAATCTGAAAAAAAAAATTCGACATTAGGGTGGTTCGAAATTTTTTTAAAAGGTCTGATTTAGCTAAAACTTGGTATAAAGGCTTGTTTTAGTATTATTAATGCGTACCAATACCCAAAAACCCGAAATTCAAAATGGCGGAATAAATATGGCCGATTTATTTTTTTAATTTTGCAAAAATCAAAGAAAATATGGCACAAAACAAAAACATTGGACAGATCCGGCTCAATTTGTTACGGGTTATTTTCCTTATATGTACTAGTAATCACTGTAAAAATTTTATGATTTTATACTGGACCGTTTTTTTTTTATTTAATTTTGAAAAAAAAAAGTATTAAAAATTTGACAAAATATGAGTAATTTTTCTATTATTTATATATTAAACAAAATTACCCTAAAATAGTTACTAGATGAATAAGAAAAGGTTAGTTTTGTTTAATAATATATGAATATAATAGAAAAATTACTTATATTTTGGTAAATTTTTAATATTTTTTTTCAAAATTACTACTATCAACATGACATTTTCTCTTAACTTAAATTTTCTCAAAAACGGTTGGCACTACGGTGTTACATAAAGGGTACCTTTTTTATGTATTTTTAATTGAAGATAAATATTTTATTGAGAAAAGGTCAAAAATCCTCCATTTGCACGTCCCTGGATAAAATTACCAAATAAAAATTACATGAAATGATAGCCTTTATCAAAGGCATGTGCAAAGTGCAAAAATTCGTTAGGATTCCAGAAATATTAAATAAAAACTACTTTTCAGATGTACCTTTAGGAGGGTCGTAGCTTCCTTATGAATAAAAATCGACCTACCACTTGTTTTTTGTCTTAGAATTAAGTTTACTACATACATACAAAATTTGAATATAATGAAAAATATTTTTTGTGAGTTGGATGATTATGGGGTTACGAAATTATGAATTTGGAGGAAGGGGGTGAAAGTGGTATGGAGTAGATGATTTTAGCGGTTTCAGTAGTTTTTCGGGTATTTTTTGAGGTTATGTAAAAATCCACGTGTAGGGGTTAAACGGATTTCAAATTCAGTTTCAGCGGGAAAAAATACATAGGAATATCATATTGGAATCCAAGAAAAATATTTTTTTTTGTGGGCCTGTGTTATTAATGATACGGTCCGTATCATACGGAACACCTTGTATTTGTATGTTCCATATAATATCCATGTAATATTAATATAATATGGATATATTTATTACAATTTGGTATTTATATATAGAATTTAATTAAAACAGCAAAATATTTTTAATAAATACTATTTATGTTTTATGTTTATTTTAGTTATTTGATATAAATTAAAATAACTTTTATTAACATTAAATATTAAAAATACTAATAAATATTTCGTTTTAACCATATTAATCAACAATATTATATTAAAAAAATTATTATGGAATAATCAAATCAAAAGAAAGCTTATTATTATTATTATTATTATTATTAACATTATTGTTATTTTACAAAAGCTTTGCGGAAGATTTTATGTTTAAGATGTGTATTTATAAATACATATTTTTTACCAATTTTATAATTTACGAAACATCTAAATAAGTTTATTTTATATAAAATTGGTTGAGTTGTGGGATGTAGGCCAAAAAGAAAATAAAGCCAAAAACTTTTTTAACTAAACCGACAGTTTCGTTTATTCTTTGTAAACATCCACAGGGTTGACTAAAATAAGAAAATTACGTAATAAGTACCATTGAAAAAAAAGAACACTTAAATAAATGTAAATAGTACATATCTCACATATATAAATACATATATACACGAAACTTTCCCAAGTAAAATTAATAGATGTACTTACTTAGGGCCACTTGCACCAATGATGGTTTAACTTTAAACTTGGATTAAATTGACGGCTGACCAATCAGAACGCAGCATTTTTAACTTAAACTCGGTTTAGCTGAGATAATCCCGTACCAAAAGTTGGTGCAAGTGGCCCTTAAAGCGTAAAAGGCATTTTAGTCATAGACTTTTTGAATGGTAACATATAGTCAAATATAGACCAGATAAGAACAGAAGGAAAAATATAAACAAACATTTAAAAAACGCCACCCACTACGGTAAAATCAGTTTGGACTGACACAGTACTCTCCTCTAATGCATATTAATAATGTAAAATAATTTAACAAAACCAAAATGAACGAAGTGCCAAATAAGAGCACCCAAAAAGGCCTCTTATTTGAAACTTATCTCGAAAATTTTAAACCGTTAAAAAAAGTAAGGTCCACCCTATTAGGATATATTTATATCATTCGATTTCTTTATTTCTTCGGAAATTTTCTTTGAGTCTAACAAACTGAACTCCTTTAAAAGGGAGAAAAATTTACATAAAATTTCTAACCGAACCTTTTTTATTGCTCTGTTCAAAGTCTTTATCGGTCGAAATTGAATACTTTTATTCCCTTGCTCTTCAATAAGAAACAAGACAAAAGGACGAGTCCTACAAACCAGATTTTTAACGTACTTTTAGAAAACGTTAAGACATGCCGGCCTATTTTAACTGCTTCTTTGAAAAGCGTTAAAAATAAAGCTGTTAAATGTTGCTTTAATTCAAATACAAATTAAATATTAATCACTACGGGTCGGATCGAAGTAGTCATTACCGGGTGCATGCAAAAATTAGAGTTAAAAAAACTCTTTTTTCAAGTAAATAGACACTTTAAACTATTGTTCACCAAGCGGAATTTCATGTCGACGCTGTTAATACTCAGTGTTATGGTCCATGACTAATGGAGAAGGACTTAATTTGTTTTTTTGAAAATTGTTTCTTTTAAAAAACAAATAGTTAATACAAAAATATTGTTTTTTTTTATTAATTATTCGTTTTTTGAAAAGCGAAACATTTTCAAAAAAAAAAATTAAAGTCTTTCTCTATGAGTCATGGACCATGACCAAGTGACTCCCTGAGTATGAACAGCGTTGAAATGACATTCCGCTTGGTGAACAATAGTTTTAAGTGTCTATTTACTTAAAAAAATAGTTTTTTTAAAATCTAATTTTTGCATGCCCCCGGTAAGGGCTACTTCGATCCGACCCGTGTTAATTATTATTATACTATTTAAAGCGCGTAGCGCGTGGCGCTAGAATAGTATTATACGGTAGTTTCTAACTACCAAAAATCGCAAAAAAACGTCCTAGACAAAAAATTATAGGACAAAAATGTGTTTCATGAAAAAACAAGCGAAAATACAGGGTGTTCCAGAACTCGCGTACCGAAATTTAAGAGGTGATTCTACATCCAAAAATATGAAAAAAAGTTTCTATAAAGGTTGGTCCGGAAATGAGCCCTAAGGGAGCTACGGCCCTTCGAAGATGACGTATTGAATGGGGAACAAAAAAAAGCACCAATAAAATTTTAATACTGCAGGGTGATTCTTCATTTAAAACTGAGCAAAAAAGTATTATACACCAAAACACCTAAATTTAATATTAAATGAGTAATAGCCTTTTAAAAAGTAACGTTTTTGGTGGCACAAAATGTTACTTCCTCTTAATTGCATTTTTTTTTGATAACGGTTGCTCCTACAGTGTTACAGTATATGATATTTTATATGTATTTTTACTCTAGAAATCTATATTTTTTACAACAAATTCAAAAAACATACACATAGAAAAGTTTGGGGCAAAAATGTTTTAAGCCTCATATATTTTGTCCGTCTGGGCACGCCTCTGGATAAATTAAAAAAATAAATTAACATAAACTTATTGCCCTTATTAATACTAGTATACATGCAAAAGCTCGCCGCTCTAGCTTAAACGGTACCCTAGTTATTAATTAAAAACCTTATTTTTATTACAATTTTAAAGGGCCCTGGATCCCTTAGGGCTCATTTCCGGACCAACCTTTATAGAAACTTTTTTTCATATTTTTGGATGTAGAATCACCTCTTAAATTTCGGTACGGGAGTTCTGGAACAATAGTATATTGAATTTTCCCAAATATTTAAAAAAAAAGAATAATAATAATAAAAAATACATTTTTTTTCAAAAGATCTTTTTTGAAAAACGAAAAATTAAAAAAAAATCAAAAAAAAAATCGAAAAAACCTTAAAAACCATTGCTTGTATATCAGCTATTTAACATTTTTATGCTAATGATAGCCAAGTAAAAATATCATTTGAGCCTAAAGAAGCTGCTCAGGCTGTCTTTACTTTAAATTATGATTGAATAATATCTGTGAAATCTCAAAAAAAACATTGTTTATTATTGAATACAATCAAATCGATTTCATTATTATACGGTAAGGAAAATGATCGAACTAAATTTTTGAGGGACTTTGGCAATAATGTAGTTATGAATAATGAAATAATAATGTTTTTTTATTTTGTGACTCTTATGTTCACACGCATTTTGCGTGTTTTTATAGGCCATAAGAGGTCTCTACTTTTTTTTTTCTTTTGGATTGGCAAAAGACAAAAGCCTATCGCTTGACGTTTTCCGTGCAAATATAAACGTCCCTTTAAAGTTTAATTTTCATATATAATTACACAAGAGGCTGAGAATAATGCGGGAAAAATACGCTGTTTTCATGAAAATAATTTCTGGAAATAATTACGACCGGCGCGTCGCCACTGCAGGAATAATTATTTCCTTTGACAGCAAATTTGAATGAAAACTGTGAATTTTTACCGATAATTTGAAGAATCATGTGTAATTCGGAAGATTATTTTTTAACGATTTATATGTCAAACCAACTTTAATATTTTTTTCATCGCATATTCTTTGATTTGGTTGATTTAATTACATTCTCAACTTCTAAACTAAAACCTGTTTGTCCATTTTTAAATTGCAAACTAGATGAAACGTTGCAAGCACCCTGTCAAAACATCGACACTACTGTACACTAGAGCTATCTAGTTTGAAAATTTCAAACTAGGTGTTTTGTTTGATTTTAAATTCTGTATCTTTAAAACATTATATTCTAGCAAAAAACTGTATATAACATTAAAAAGAGCTTTTATTTAAAATATAATTTTTAAAAATCGGGTTATAAATATGTGATATATGCTAAAAAACCTTTTACTGCTTTAAACGGCAATATCTCGAAAACAATGCCTTTTAGGAAAACGTTGTTTATAACATTTTTTGACCAATTTAAAATTATCTTTTATATAAGTGCTAAAGTAACCAAATACAATAATAATTGCCTTAATTATAAACAAAAAACGCTAAAAATAGGAGTTTTACCCTATTTTTACCCCCTTACCCCCAATCGTTTACCCCCAAAATCTAATCAGCTTTTCGGAATACGATAAGAAACAATATGCAAAAAACCGCAAGTCGATATCTCATGTAGACAGACGCAAAATTTTTTTTACTGATTTTGACTCAGAATGGTCTAAAACGTCGAGAAATATGAAAAAACGTGGTCAAAGAAATTGACTTTTCGGAGAAGATTTCAATACATCGGCACTCTTAGTAGCACTAAGTGCCGATGTAATTATAGTTCTGTCAATAGTTTAGTCATTTACTGCATGCAGTACTGACTAGCGCGGCACTGCGCTAGGCTTGCAAGCATGTTCATAAAAACGCTCATTACATTTTATAAAAAGAATATTTTAAGGTATTTTTTGGTAAATAATAAATTAAATATTTTAGTTTTTCTCAAAAAGAAAATAAAAAAAGAAAGTGAAAAATTTTGATTTTTTTTTTTTTTTGAAAAATAATTTTTTCAAAACATTTATTTATTTTGAAAACTCCACAGTGTATGATCCTCTCTTTGGAGATGTTAAAGGAAAAGTAAACCATTCCAACAAGAAATATTCAATTTATATCAAACCAGACTTATCCGTTATTTACCTATTCCTTAAACTAATTCAGTTGTTGTCCTGGGAGACGGAGAAAGATTCATGTCCAAGGGGACCCATCTCGGCTAACCAGTTTCTCAGGTGGAAGTGTCAAGGAAGACCCCGTGGGAAATATATTCCGCCGCACTATGGTCCGGCCGATACCCAAAAATGGCATAAATTCGGCTGTTTGCGCTACAGGTATAAAAATTGGTGTAGGAAGGTATTTTAGAATGCTAAAACCGAATATCACATTAAAAGTTAAAAATTCAAAATGGCTGGTACAATATGGCCTCTATAATAGTTTAATTTATAAATAAAGTTTTACTTTAAATTGGTATGTGCTTTTTTGGATTGCTTAAATTCAATTTGACAATAAGAATAAAAAAAATTAAAATGGCGTATTCAAAATGGCATAAAAAATCCTTAAATTTGAAACTTTGAACTTTTTTTACTTTCTTGCACATATATTTTTTTGGTAAAGGCTTTATATAATTTTTAATATTTTATCGATTTTTAATTATTATCAATTACCTACATACCAAATTTCACGTTTCTACGACCTCCCGTTCGAAAGATATACATATACAAGTCGGCCATCTTGTTTTTTGTTTTGTTGATTTTTGTTTTTCATTGTATTCCTAAATACCGAATTTCAAGTTTCTACGACCTCCAGTTCAAAAAATGTCACTTTCACAGTTCCGCCATCTTGTTTTTTGGTTTTATTGATTTTATTTTGTCATTGTTCCTAACATACTAAATTTCGAGTTTCTACGACCTCCCGTTCAAAAAATGTAAGATAAATGCATAGTCCATTTTTTAATATTCAGCCGTGCATCATTTTACGTATTATTTTTTTCTTGGCGAAACCAAAAATCTACAAAAAGCCACCACTTTTTAAAAATCCAAAATTATCAAAATTTGCATTACGTAATACTTGAACGTTACCTTAAGTCGAATTAATGCCAAAAATTAGGGCTTGCCAGACCATAGTGCGCCGGTGAGTTTAATATTGCACATCGAGAGCCTTTATTGTAAATCAAAACTCTATTATATAGTTAGTTCATCGTTTTGAGGGTATATGATCTGATTTCCCAAAGTAATACTGCTAAAGACAGAAAAAAATACTGCTAAAAAATAAATAAATATGAAAAACATTATGCATGAGCTCATAAGAGAACATTGGGTAACAAGTCGAGAAACGAAACTTCTCGTCTCTATTATCGAGAGTCTCTGTTTTCGAGAAAAGAAATAAGCTGGGTGAGCCAATTATTGTCATGTTCCTAATATCGCCACCCACTTCGAGTTCATCCTCTATGTTACAGATAAGGTAGGTACAAACATGCACTTTCTTGGCCCCTAATGTGCACGGCATTCCTGAAGGATAATCTACAGATAAAAAAGTTTTGCACGCCCCTGTTTAAAATTACCAAATAAATATTACATAAAATGAAAATATCAATATTAAGACAAATGCAAAAACTCGTTACTGTGGTTTATAGGGTTCTAGAGATATTAAACAAAAACTACTTAGGAGGGTCGTAGCTCCCTTAGAGCTCATTTTCGGACCAACCTTTTTAGGAACTTTTTTTCATATTTTTGGACCTAGAATCGCCCCTTAAAATGTTGTGACATATTTCGGAATCACCCTGTATAGCTCAAAAAATGTCCATTCATTAACATTTCTTTTCTTGTCTTGTCTCTATTTCGAGAAAAATTAAGACAAGAGTTTAATTTTTAAAAATCAAGACAAGACGAGTCTTCGAGAGTCGAAACTGATGATCCAAAATCGAGACTTCTTGACGACTTACATTAATTTTTCCAATTATTATACCTATCAAAGTTTTAATTAAGTTCTATAGACACAAGTTATAGAAATAAAGAATCACTGACAATAATAATAGTTATTTATATACCAAGGGACTAAACTGGCTGTTTTAGTCCCGCTGCATAAGTGTTTCCTGAGCGAGTGTAGCGAGCGAGGGAAACATGACTGAAGTTAAAAGGGACAGCTAGAACTTCTGCAATGATTGAATTTTCTATCTGCTTAAATAATTATAACTATAACTTTATATTAGTTATATTATAACAACTTACATTAATAAGTTTCTGTATGTATGCTTCAGATAATAGTTTATAAACGTTTTGTGTTCGTTACAACTGTGACTATTATTTGTATAAACAATACCCTTTGATGTGTCCACATGCACACACACTTGGGGCAGTTATGGACGAATGTACCTTTTTTTTAATGCTCTTAATAAATATTTTGGAATATTTTTTTAGGTCTGGTTTTTATTGTATATTATTATTAACCCTTTGTTTCGTATTAAATTTATCTCACTTATTTTTTTTTATGGAACTTAAGAAAAATAATGCGTTTTGAAAAAAACTGTCCACATCCGCCCCCCTCTCCCCTAATTACTATTCCAGCTCACCGTGTTTAGCTATTCGTTTTTAATCTTACCTTACTTGAAAATGTTTGAATAGAGAATGCAGCACGTACTTCTTTTGTAATACGTGACACACTAAAGACTTTTAGATAAAGTATACTCTGTACATGACCAAATATTTTTCTTTCGTGATATTATTAAGTATGAGATATGGGGATTTAATAAAAATATTATTATCCGCAAAGCTCTAGTGCTTTTAAGCAGAATTTATGATTCAGATTAATTTAAAATTTATAAAAATATCTACACTGAGAATTCTTTACCTACCGTAATAAACACTGAATGTTTTTACAAATATATGAACTCCACGAAAGTTCAGTTAACATTCGCTCGTTGTTACAGTAATACTTGACGTTGTTATAGTTCAGGTAAGGGAATGTTCAAGTATTACGTAACGCTCCTAGGGGGGAGGTCATTTTGGAGTGTTACGCCCATGTTAAAGGTATAGGAAAATAGCGTTACATGGAGTGGGGTTCAAAAATGATCAAAATTTGCGTTACGTAATACTTGAACGTTCCCTAACTGTAACAAACAGTGAATGTTTACTAAAATTTCGTGAGGTTCCATACATGTAAAAACGTTTAATATTTAGTACGGTAAGAAATTCTCTGTGTATTATTTGTTCAATATTTTAAAAGTCATGGTACCTCATACTTCATAGTGAGGCAGCAAAATTGAAAAAGTATAACCATTATGGTTTGTGAAAAGTATAATATACATATAATACACGGTGCTTTTTTGGGGGTATTTTTTGCTTTTTTTGAAACCCTGAAATTCCTTTACCATTCGAAATAAAAAATTAAATAAAAAAAATTTTAACAATTTTTTTAATTTGTTTTTCCTTTCTCACAAAAAAATTGTTGAAAAAAGTTTATTTTTATTTTTTTTAATAACTGGAAAAATGCAATATACCCACTTACTGCGAATAGTATATATTGGAATGCATAGCATTGCATATGTTCACTGCTTGTTTTACTCTTCGCAGCTCGTTTAGCATTTTTTTTAATAATAAACGAGGCGCTGGGTAATTTTTTTTAATATCAATTATATTATAAGAAGTTATCTTGCCACACCCTCACAATAGTGTAATTAATATACTATAGTAAACAACAATAAATAGTTGAATATGCGCCAACCACTATACATTGCATAGAATACAACAACAAAAAATTAAACGTGTTCGGTATTTAAAAATGAGTGAAGTTGTTTGAGTTACAACTATGAACTGTTACGCGATGAGGTTTTTCTTTATCGCGCAAAGAGCGAGCTGGGTGGGGCTTGCAAATCCGCAGGGTCGGATTGCCGCTCCTTACTACGTTACGATCCTCGCTTCAAAACGCAGGCAATTCCGATGACCCGTCCGTGCGGCTGGCTAGCTGAACCTGGGGTGCACTCTCTACTGCGTTTTAAAATTGTTTTAAAATTTGGTATGATGTATTTTAAATTCATTTATGTGCACATAGGAACTACATATCACATGTAATTACAAGTACATGTGCATGCTTATCGTTGGGTATACTTATGCACATAAAAATGTTAGCCCAAACTGCCTACTTTCAATATTTTGATAAAACATTTATTAGAATCAGCTGATTGTCGCCATCTTTATTAATATAAGAGGTATTTTTGATGTCCGTAATAAATTATGAAAGCACAAGGTCGGAAACCGTGGGGACTCTGGTTAGAATCCAAACTGAGACCTGACTTTTTTTTTATTTTTCTCTTCTGTGCGAAATGTCACTAATATTTTCTTTCATCTTTATTAATCATCCTTCCTCAAAAAACTACAACAGCGTTGTTGTATTATTAAATAATATAAATCTAAAATTTTAATAGTGTATTTAATATAACGTTATAAGGTTATAAAATAATCGTAAAAATGGTATTATATACCTTAAACTTGTTACAACAACGTTTGGTTGTACTATTTTTAGATTTTTGTATCAGTTTACTTGAAAGTTATCAATAAATGTTTGAATATTTAAATTTATTAGAGACTCTAATTTAGAGTATTAAAAATTAGTTTTAAACAATCTTTTACTTTCATTAAATGTTTTGATATTTTATTACCTACATGTAAAAGATACTATGATTTTTTGTAAGAAAAAATAGCATTTATCCAATACATACAGATAATAAGACAATTACCAGCTTTATTTTAAATAGATAAACTCAATAATAACCCCCGCGTGGCTTTTACTTTATTGATTGGATAATTATTTATTTTACCCACTCAACTGTCACTTGTCAAATTATTTTCTTGTAAATGTCATTAAAATTTTTAATAAAAATATGAATTCCTAAGCTATTTATTGGATAAAACCTTGTATGGCACTCATGGGTAAACCGATATTGCCCTCTCGAAAATTAACCTGCTTGGCTGACGCCCCGCAGGTTAATTTTCTCATGGGCAATATCTTACTTTACCCACTAGTACCATAAATAACTATTTTTTCTTGGGAAAAAACCTCGAGGCGTAGCTATTAAAATGAATAAAACAAGCTAAAATTTATAATTGTACTTCCTCTAAACAATGTTTTTATGAAAAAAAGAGATCTACTTTAAACAAAAACGTTTACCTGTTAGTTCCCACTGGGAACTTCCCACGTAGCTTAGGTAAAATAATTTAATTTACCTAGTATGATCTATTATTTCCTTACGCACTTTAAAATATATGTATTGTAATTTTCAGAAAAAAATTGTATAGGATTTATTTTTAATAAGATAGATCAATAACAATTTTTCAATAGATTTAATTTAAAATAGGGTCTTACAGCTTGCAGAGAAAAATACCCACAAAAAAAGCATTTTAAACTAATCAATAATAATACCTTCAACAATAAGTGTAAAATTTATAATACGTACACTGATAAAAGAGTTTATTTGCGTCAACTAAATATATTCTTCTACACTGATAAAACAGTTTATTTGTGTGTACAAAATATTTGGTTGGATATGGCCAATTAAATTATTTGGTTGTGACAAATAAATTTTATTTCTGTCAAATAAACTATTTTGTTCCCATTAATAAATGATTTTGAAATTAAAATATTTATTTACATGAACTAAATATTTATTTGACTCAAATAAAATTTATTACTCGCAAGCAATTAATTTAATTGGCCATATCCAAATAAATTAAAATTATCTTTTTTCTCAGTGTAGTTCGGGCTGGACTGATAAAAAGGGATTATTAGGATATGGTCAATTAAAATATTTGGTTGTGGGTAACAAATTTTTATTTGAGTCAAATAAATATTTAGTTCATGTAAACAAATATTTTAATTTCAAAATGATTTATTAATGGGAACAAAATAGTTTATTTGACAGAAATAAAATTTATTTGTCACAATCAAATAATTAAATTGGCCATATCCAACCAAATATTTTGTTGACACAAATAAACTATGTGAAAAGACCCCTTAAACAACTAATATGTGACAGAAATAAAATTTATTTGTCACAATCAAATAATTCAATTGGCCATATCCAACCAAATATTTTGTTGACACAAATAAATTGTGTGGAAAGACCCCTTAAACAACTAATATGTGACTCCATTTAAATAAAAATATATATTTATGCCACATAACTAATTTATTTAAAGAACCTTTATGGATACTGGAGCAGCTTTAACTGTACATTTAAATATAAATATAAAAATATAAAAATTTAATTAAAAACAGCTTGTCACGTGCTAGAATTCAGCATACCACTACAAAAATAAAGTATTTATTATTCGCTATAAATGAGTGCTATGGTTGGAAATAAAATGTGTACTTAAAAAAGCCTTAATATGGATTTATAAATATTGATTCCAAAGAGTCGACAATTTTTTTTTAATTTTTGCAAAGCACTTTTTATTATATCAATACTTAAAATTTGTTTAATTATAATTATAAAATAATTATTTTTTAAGGTTTCATCTTGTCCATTTTAACCTAGAATAAAAGGCACTTTAATATTTTGACGAACAAACAATCTTCTTTTCCTACGATCCTCTATGAAAATGACATTTAGCACACTCTTTTGTTCTTTAGAAAACGTCTCAAACGCACTAGTTTGATATTTTTATATCACAGTTGTGTGATATTTATGTATGGAGGTTTGCCTAATTTTATTTAGATATTTACCTCGTAGATTCTACGAATTTTATTCACCTCGTTTTATAAGCCATTTCCACCTTTGACCATAGCCTTTTATATCTTTTAAGTGTTTTAATCCAAATATTTCTATTTTTCATGTCAAAAATAGAAACTATAGTTATAACGTTACTATTTTGACCATTGCTGTCTAGTCAAGACAGTCTAGCTCTTATAAAAATGACTTAATTTTTTATTTAGTTACCTTACATTACATAAAAAACATCAAAATGCACAGTATTTTTCTTATGAAATTTAAAACAGTACAATTTTACTGTCTTATATGGCAGCATAACCACAGAAATATAATTTAATAAGTAAACCCAAGTTTGCATTTATTTAGGAATAGGCAACCCATTAAACAGCTATGTATTATATTAAATACAAAACCAAGAAAACTAAAGCTAAATGAAAATCATATTTCCTGTTTGACATACCTACATATATAAATTTGCATGCTCTTTATAATTATTTTGTGCTTTGGTTTTCTTAAAAATTAATAAAAATTAAAAAAAATTTTAAAATAAGAAACTTCATATTTTTTCGGGATCGTAGGAAAAATAGTGTACATAACTCGTTGGAAAGTGTATTTCATACACTCGTGGGGTTTCCTCACTCGCCTAGCGGCTCGTTCGTAAACCTTCCCACTCGCGTGAAATATGTCACTTTCCACACTAGTTATGTAATATTTTATTTCTGCCGCGTTAACACAGATTATTTATCAGCTGTAAAAACAAGTATTTCATTGGAATAAAATATTAAATGAAAACCGGAAAAACTAATTTTACCTTTATATGTGTCATAAAATATTGAAACATTTTCAACCGAACTTAAATTAAAATTTTCCATATAAAATTGTGTACGAAAATTTTTGTTAAATAACTTTACTCTCGTTTATCTACTACCACTACTACTACTACTACCACGCTACGACTGTAAGACTACCCTATTGAAAATGACGGGTTTGTGCACCATTTATACCCGCCCAGACCCGTCATTTTAAACAGACTAACTTAAAATGCTTTTACATAAGTTATAATACTAATTAGTAGGGTAATGTTACTTCTTATATTTCAGAACAGGGCAAAATTTTACATAGCACCAAAAATAGTATTAAATTATATTCGGATAATCTACTGCGCAAAGTCATTAGCTCTCAAGAATACTAAAAAATTAAAAAAGTTCCTCACCCCTAAAAAAAAAAAAGATTTTTCCCTGACAATTTAAAAAAGCTCAGGCTGAAAAAATGCCCCTTGATGGGGCCCTCTAGGCTCGCTTCCTGAAGCAGTTAGTTCACTTGCTTCATACAAAGGCCGGCTCTGGCTTTATCTAATAAGAATCAAGGTTGTTACTGAGCTATTAAGGGCACATCCACTGGCTCGCATAACAAGCATAATACATAAGAATACTATAACGTGATTGGATTGATGTGCCGTCATGTATCTTGTAAGCCAATCACGGTATCGCATTATTATGTATTATGCTTGTTATCCGAGCCTCTGGACGTGCTTTATGTTGATGCTACACAGCAGAATACTTCCTACTAGAGGGTCTTACCATGTAAAGTAAGGTGAGATTGACAAAGTTAGGTTTTCTTCGAAGATGGCTGATTATTTAGTAACAAATGGATAGGAAGTTATGATCCTTTACAAATGTACTTTAATTTTTGTTAAAAATACTATAGTTCTAAAGTCACATACTTTAATATGGAATGTTGCGTGTTTTTAACAAAAATTAAAGTACAATTGTATAGGATAATAACTTCCGATTTCCTATTCATTTGTAACTGAATATTCAGTTTATTTTTTACAGTGCTAGCTAAAAATACAAAGAGGGAATTTCGGTATTAAATTTTTTGAGTTCGTGTAATTGAGATCAATTTCGAATTTACGACAAAATCGTAAAAAATTACTCCGATCGAAAGGAATTATCCGGAATAGTATCTAAAACAACATTACTAAAATCGTAAATCTTCGATCCATGACCTAATAAAAGAGATCCCATTAGAGAAATTAATCCATTATTAACCCATAAAATCAACATCGACAGCAAACACACGGAAAAATAATTCCTTGAAGGAATTTATTTTATGAAATAGTTTATATTAATTATTAGTTTATATACAGGATTATTTTTTAAATGATAAATTAACTCCTTTATAAATAATTTGAATGTTATTTATTGGTGTAGATACAGAGTCATGGAGTGGGGCTCTCTAATCTTTTGGCTTGTGCTACGGCTCTCTATTGATTTTCATAAAAAATATTAGCAAAATTATAAAAAATTGTATAAAAATCAAGTTTTTAAAGTTAAAACCTTTCTAATAATTGTGAGATCAAGAAGGGAAAGATTGCACTTTTTGGGCGAAATTGACTGAGAATTGACAATTTGTTCTTTGGTTTAAAATGCTTCTGTTGACACAAAAAAGGTAAACATATCAACAAATTATTATACCCCAGTAACATATTAAATATGCGATTGAGACAAAGAAGGGAAACATTCCAGGAATTCCAGGAATATTTTTTTAACTTACTACAAGAAAAAGATGACGACTTTAAGTAAAAACCTAGTAGTAGTAGTAAGTAGTAAAAGGTGGGTAGGCTCCGACGCCTGACAAGTAGGCCCAATGGCCCTTTTTGTCTGCCCCAAGATTACCTACCCAACTTGCTGCCTATCCTCCCTCTTCCTAAATCTGCCAGACCTTCTGATGAAGTTCATAAGATCTGACCAGGCTAGGAGGCTCAACTCTTCCTTCGCTAGTGTTACCACTCCGAAGATGTATTGTCTGAGCCTGCCCAGAGCCTCACACTCCCCTATGAAGTGGTAGTGTGGCCCGTAAGGACCCCTGTAAGTAAAAACCTAAGCAAACATCAATAGGTTAAGAATGTATATATATATATATATATATATATATATATATATATATATATATATATATATATATATATATTATTTCAAATTAAGCATGTATATTATGACTTATATAATATGTTATTTGTTTAAATACAAGACAGCCTTGTAATTAATAGTAAAAAATGTTTTTTTTTAATTATCCTAAAACTTTAGTCAGTTGAAATCAAGAAGGGAAAGATTGCACCAATTTTTACTACATATCAGAGCTAAACTAAAGGTTTTAAAAAGAAACTACTTATTAAACATTGTTACTATGGTTACGATGAACAAGTTTGTAATGTTGTGTTTCTTTATTGGGCTTACAGTTTGCTTGCTATAAAGTTTTCTGTTAATTCCCGAAAGTTGGATCAGTCTTTCCCTTCTTGCTCTCACCGGTTCAATTATATGTTATGTATAACTAAAAAGTGAAAAACAAGATATTTATACAGATTTTCAAAAACTAGATTTAAAAAAGAACATTTTGGAATCTTTAATCGTTTAAAGAACGTTTTCAAGACCCTTCTTAAAAAAATCTACTTTTGTAAAATCTATATAAATATTTTGTTTTCTATTTTTTAGTTATATAAATATACAGTGCGGTCCAAAAGTCACCCCCCCCCCTTTTAACTTTTGAACGAGTTGAGATATCGACTTCATAGAACTCTTAAATAAGACAACTTAAACTATCTTTTAGCATATATTTGATATTTTCAGCTCTTAAAATGTGGAAAGGGGGGCATGGGGGGACATTTTTTTAAATGGAAAGGGGGGTCGTGTGATACATCATTTTAAAGCTTATTCTCTATTTAAACTAACATTTTTAAATTTTTTAAAAATGTTTTTTTAGGGTTTTGATTTTTCAATTTTTTGTGCTAAAACATTCGATTTTTTATGTTTTTTTATAAATTATTATTTATGTCAACTAAAATTAGTTTAAAAGTATAATTAACATTTTTTTATGATGAAATTAGGCATTTTAAAAAAATTATTTGTTTTTTTTTAGAGGAATTTTAACATTAATACCCAATTTCAACCACATTTTAAACCCAGTTTTTTTTTTAATTTAAAAATATGTAGTTAAATGGAGAATAATATAAGCTTTAAAATGATGTATTACGCGACCCCCCTTTACATTTAAAAAAATGTGCCCCCATGCCCCCCCTGCCCATATTTTAAGAGCTGAAAGTATTAAATATATGCTAAAAGATAGTTTAAGTTGTCTTATTTAAAAGTTCCAAAATTTGAAGTCGATATCTCAACTGGTTCAAAAGTTAAGAGGGGGGGTGACTTTTGGACCGCTCTGTATATATACATATATAACATGTTATAGAAGGATTTTAACTCTAAAAACTTGTTTTTTATATAATTCTATTTTCAAGTTTGTAATAACATGTAAAGCAATCCTTATTGGGGTAAAACAGTAAATTTTATATAAAATTTTATGGTCATTGGAGGTAGCATATGTAGCAAATTTCAGCTCTCTAAGTTTAAGTTGGTAATACAGAGTAAGAGTTATGTTTTCTTAAATTAATATTATTTTTTTTCTCTGTTTAGGCTTCTAAGAGTAAAATAAACCTTTATTTCTTCTAATATTTACATAATCTGGATATTACCCAGCGAAAGATAAATTGTTATTCTTAGCCAATTTTTTTTAAAAAGCCATAAATTAAGGTTATTTCCGTTTTATTATAATTTTTGGCTGCAGAAAAACATTGGTTATTTGTGCATACACTGAGAAAAAAATATATAATAACACAAAAATATCACAAAATAGAAACTGAAAACCTAATACTTCCAGGTTTTGCTATATTTTTACAGTTTTTTTTCAGATGCATAGATAAAAGTAATTAGGTAATCAGATTAGGGAACGTTCAGGTATTAGGTAACGCTCCTGGTGGGGGGGTAAGGGTCATTTTGGATTGTTACGCCCATGTTAATGGTATAGGAAAATAGCGTTACAGGGGGGTGGGGGTCCAAAATGATCAAAATTTGCGTTACGTAATACTTGAACCTTCCCTTACGTCCTAATTGTATGTAGCTGAATTTTTAAATTTAAATAACTCGGATTAAATTAGAGGGTCAAATTTAATGTGTGATAGATTGTTTTAAAGAAATTTCTCTTATTTTACTCACTATGGGCATTAAAAAATTATTTAATGTAAATTTACCTACATAACTAATATGTTTAAGTTTAGAAATATTGAATTTCTAATAGACAACTGGTAAATGATCATTCTCAAAGTTACTTTTTGGATTTCTTAGCTTGTTTGAAAACGACTTTTTACATCTTTACTTTTTAAGATCGCCTTAATGGGCAAACTTTGACTCCGGTTTCATTTAACACTTTCAACGATGACAGGTCTTATGAGAGTCTACTATATATAGCTTTTTATACTCTTCGTAGCCAAAGAACATAAAAACTTTTATCCAATACATACAGATAATAAGACAATTACCAGCTTTATTTTAAATAGTAAACTCAATAATAAACCCCGTTTGGCTTTTACTTTATTGAGTGGATAATTATTTATTTAACCCACTCAACTGACACTTGTCAAATTATTTTCTTGTAAATGTCATTAAAATTTTTAATAAAAATATGAATTCCCAAGCTATTTATTGGATAAAACCTTGTATGGCACTCATGGGTAAACCGATATTGCCCTCTCGAAAATTAACCTGCTTGGCTGACGCCTCGCAGGTTAATTTTCTCAATATCTTACTTTACCCACTAGTACCATAAATAACTATTATTCACAATCATTTAGAAATACATACGTAAGGGCATATTCACAGTCTCGCATAAGAACGTAATACATAAGAATGCGATGCCGTGATTGGCAAGCCAATCACGGCATCTCATTCTTATGTTTTATGTTCTTATGCAAGCTTCTGAATAGGCCTTTTAAGTTGAAATAGTATATTACATACTGAGGTGGAAAAAGTTTTTGCCACACTCTATAGGCCCATAATAAAGGTTAGTACTTTTTTTTGTTGATTTGGCAACAGGAAAAATTAATATTGGTTTAAGTTTTTCTTGCAAATGTCAACATTGCTTTAAAGCTTAATTATTTTAATTATAAATATTATAAATAAAAATCTGGCCCAGGTATTTGCCATATGCAAAGTTTTCACCAACTTTCACCAACTTTCACCAACCCTTTTGCGCTTGGTTTGTAGTATTATACTAAAGAATGCTAAGCATCAACAAGTTTCACTTATTTTTTCGTAAGTGTTAAGTTCTTCCATAAATCACATGTAGCTGATACGAACTGTTAGAAAACTTTGTTGAAAATAGTGTTGAAAAAGTTTAAATTTAAAAATTAGCTAAGGTAATATTCAATATTGGAGCTTTATTAAAGAAATTTTAACTGATTTTGTTAGGTACATTATGAGAAAATTAACTTTGCTTGTAAGAACAATTTTTTTATTACAAATTTCACACGATTTAGAGAATAGGAAATTTTCGTTTTTATGAAATGGAGATTAATCTTAAATTTGGGGGTGGACATAAATAAAACTCACCGGGTATATTATAACAGCGCTACCATAAATAAGTCAATATAAGTAGCATAACCCCACAATTACAATAAACACTATAATCTTAATCGCTCAATTTTTCATCCAACACAAAACAAAATCGTCCTTCTCAAGTAATAGGTGTGCATAATTTCAAATAACCCAAAATTAAAAACCTATCAAATCATAGGCGACTGGACGCACCCCTTCTCGTTTTTATGCAAATTGACTTTCATGTAGATGATTTCCCACAGTGTGAACCCCTCGAATCATGCGTCGCACCTGAAGGAGCATTCCCCCACATAACCTGGCATTCCCACGGTTAGTGTTGCCCCGAATCTGTAAAGAATCGTAGAAATTGCACCACCTTTGCTACGATTTCACCCTTCGACAATAAACTTGTGCCAATTGGGATCGTGTTGCGTAGGTACCTTGATTTTCCCACGCGGATCTAGAGATTCGTTCAAATTGCGATACCTAGATCTAGGATGCTTATTTCATCTGCCGGTTTAAGCGAAAAGACCAAAAGCAACAAATATTGTGCACTGAAACAATTTATAGAATAATTTTCTTGGACCAAATAATTTTATTTTTTAATTTTTAAAAATTGGAGTAGATATTGAATTTTATAGTAGAGGAACGTCGCCTAATTTCGGATAACATCTACAATTTATTCAATATTTAATAGAATGTATTACTTTTTGATATTTTTTTTATGTAACAACATACAATTTATTATAAAGAATCATGATTTATTACGAAAACATTTTTATTACAGTTTTTTTTTTCAAAAAACACGGTTAAAAGAACTTTGCGCATTTTTGTGCATTTGAAAAAGGGTTCCTAATTTCCGATACATCCGATTTTGTTTTCAAGCGTAGATCTGGATCCCATTGCTTTTGTTTCCTGTTATTCCTTGACATTTAAGAAGTAATTTAATCATTAGGCAGTTTTTTACGAAATACTATAGGAGCCAAAATTTTTACATTCTCAATTTCAAGATTCATAATTGTGTATCTTAGTTTGTTGTATCATTATAATAATAATTGTAAATCAAATGCACAAAAATGCACTATCCGGAATTCGGCCACTTTCTGCTTTTTAGAAATTTGTAAAAGGTTTATGATTTCAAATTGCTTAATTATGAGTAGTGGATCAACTTAACCCACATTTTAACTTAACCAAGACAAAAATACAAACTTATATAACGATTATTTATGAAATAAACAAGCATGCTAATGCAAATGTGCAGAAAACTGCTGTTTGCAATTTAGACGATTTGTACTGCCATTTAACGGAGAGAAGCTCTACCATTATCATATTACAGGACGGATTTAGTTTGACTTAAAAGCCAAAATTGGCTTCACATAAAAGTAGGTTTCTGTTTACCTCCGCAGATAGTATCTTAGATACACTACTATCCGAAATTAGGAATCCATCCGAAGTTAGGAAACCATCCGAAATTAGGAGTCTTTCATCTAGAAGGCAGAAGGCAGAATTTCCTTAATATTCATAATCAGGAAAATAAAATTAACTGTGAAAATAACATATTAATTTGTAGAAAAAGTAAAGTGTTTGTTTTTAATTTTCTTTTAAAAAGCATTTTATACCAAACTTTGGAGTATATTAACCCGAGATCGTGATCGATCGGTCGCAGGTTTTCTTTATGACCGACCGTTTAATAAAACTATGTGTAATTCTGAGTTGCAAATAATTTGCAAGATAGATGAGACTCTCATAATGAGAGCCTAAAGAAATTGCAACTGAAAAATACATCTTTTTGTGAATATATTAAAATTTTAATATTGAAATGTTTTTAGCTACGATTTTGTGTCTATGTACGGCAGTATTGACAATGCCGCTAGGGGTTTTTGCTAGAATTATGGTGTTTTTTTATTGAAACTTTTTTATTTGAAATGGGTCATGTAAGAGTAGAGTTTGAAATGATTTTTACTTTTTTTATTTTATTTAGGTTTTTTTTTTCTAGCATAAAAGCATGACAAACTTGTACAGCTCACTTGCAAAAAAATCTAAGGGAAAATATTTTGCTTAAATGATTTTCAGCTCTTTTTTATTGAGGTTAGTTATACAGCTTTTTTTTATTGAGGTTAGTTATACGTCCCTCCATCACTAGCTAGATAACACTGGAATAGTTATATACCAAGGGACTAAACTGGCTGTTTTAGTCCCGCTGCATTAGTGTTTCCTGAGCGAGCGTAGCGAGCGAGGGAAACAGAAATGCAAGGGACTAAAACAACCAAGTTTAGTCCTGAGGTGTATACACTATTTTTTGCAGGACCAAACATAATTTAGGTAGGTAGATAAAATTAAAATTAAAAACCACGATTCTAAAATCGGTTGTTTTATTTTCGTAATTTAATCAAGATTGCTGTAATTTGCGAAAAGTCAGTTTCACGGCTATCGCGATTACAATTGTTTTTTAATATGGTTGACAAAAACGTCAAAAAAATGGACGAAGATGTTAAATTTTAAGTTATGTATAAATTAACAATGTTATTTTTAAAGGTTTTCTTTGTTAAAATCAAATAAATTGGTTTGAATAGCTAATTAATTACAAAACATCACCAAACCTAATTTTTGAACCAGCAAAGCACATAGTAAGTATAATATTTTAATATTATCAATGTTGCCGTGAGTTTTATTCCCTTGGGAGCAAAACGGCAAGTTTATTCCCGAAAATGAAAGCGTAAAATTATATTTTAGTCTTGGTCGTGCAAAAAAGTTTTTTGTTGCTAACCCAAAAGTCTTATAAGATTAATTTGGTATTGCATAAAAACTGAGGTAAAATAAGGGGAGCCTATGACAACGGTTGGGAAGTGACGATCAGCTGATTTTACATATCGGCTGTCAGAAAATTAGTAAACGTCAAACACATAACCTCAACCTCAAATTGACAAACTAATTTTAAGATAATTTTTGCATTTTTATTTATGTTTAGGTGTTAGGTCGTAGGAAAAATAGTATACGCACGTCGACTCAAAAGTCCAAACCATTTCAGTGCACATCGAGTGGTTTTACTATTTTACGGTAACTCCCTTCAAACTAATTATATTTGCATATTAAACTATTGTTGTAAATTTTATTTAAAAGAAAAAAATTGTTTTCCTACGACCATACGGAACGATCATTCTTTCCACAAGCATATGCGTTGGCGTTGGCGAACACCGTTGGGCAGGAAAAAGAGGAAAGACTTGGCTGTGCCCCAAAGTACAAAGGCTGAGGCAGAGAGGTTCCAGTTCTGGATTATTCGGCAAATGTAGGAAGGAACCTTACGTTTTAGCAAAATTCTAATTAAAGTTGCATGATGAACTCTATCAAAGGCTTTACTCAGGTCTAAAAAAATTGCATACACTGGAGACTTCTTTCTTAGGTTATGGCCGACGGTTTCTTTCAGGAGGTAAATAGCTTCAACAGTTCCAACATGCCTCTTAAAGCCGAATTGATTATTGCAACTTTGAAGAAGAGGACCACATCGGTGTAGAATTAATTTCTCGAAAGCCTTGGAAAGAACGGTTGATATGGCTATAGGGCGATAGTTTGAAATATCAGAAATATCGCCGCTTTTGTTTTTTACTAGTGGTATAATGATGTTCTTAGTCATGTTAGGAGGAACTTTGCCGTGAATAAGTATGCTAGTAAAACACAGAGAAAGTAAGGGTTGCAAAAATTGGTGTGCATGAGCAATGTGCTCGGGGCATAAACCATCCCAACCTGCAGCTTTTCCTAGTTTAAGTTGTGGAAGCACATGTTTAACATCTTCAGGCGTTACAACAATGTTATCAAAAGCCTCGATGTCTGAAAAAGGTAAAATATTGTCGTCATCGTAAAGGTTACTAAGTTTTTCAAAGTGTTTAGCCCAATGATCAGCTATCTTGTCCTCACCAGATATTTTATCAATAGAAGTAGCTAGCGTAGCAGACTTCTTGCTTATCTTGCCGCAAGCCTTCCAGAACTTTACAAAGTTTTTATCCAGTTGGTGTGTAGCTAAAGCATTAGCACGCAGCTGCTCCTCTCGATGACGAACTGAGTCAAGCTTCTTTTTAAAGAACTTTCTTAACCGACGCCTCTGATATATCACTGTATGAAAAATAAGTCTATTTAAAGTTTAAATTTTAAACTGAGAATGAGTTAATAGGTTTAAACATGTATTTTGCAAAACACATTAAGTATAAACATGGCATGTTATGAGAAATACTTTTTAAGGATAAAGAAAATCCTATTAATTTTATTTATCGTGAAACAAGAAGGGGTTTAACCTTTTCAATTTTTTTTTTACTGTAATAGCACAGGCCCACAAAAAAACAAACGTCAGCTACTCTTAACCAGGCCATATTTTTCTCAAGTATTTTTGGGTCCTAAAAACATATTTGACAACAAAGAAAGATTTATTATATCAACATTTATTAAAATAAGCTTAAATTTATTTAATTAATTTAATTTCTATAATATGTGACTCTGCACAAAGAAACCCGGTTAGTGGCCAAACTTACGTATTACTTTTTTTTCGTATTCTTATGTAAAAAACTTTTTACATAATAACAGTATTATATTTTACATATTATTTTACAAGTTTACATGTAATTTTACAATATTACATGTAAGTTTACACTTTTAGATGAACATTAGTAAATCTACATTTATGTGCATAAGGGCATATCCACAGGCTCGTATAACAACATAGTACATAACAATGCGATGCCATGATTGGCTTGATGTGTCGCCATGTATCTTGTAAGCCAATCACAGCATCGCATTCTTATGTTTTATGTTCTTATGCAAGCTTCTGGATAGGCCTTAACCAGATAATAAGTAGTTTAATTTTTCAAAGTCAAAAATATATTTGATACCTAAGTGCCTATTCGCAGGCTCGCATAAGAACATTATACATAACAATGCGATGCCGTGATTGGCTTGATATGCCGCCATGTATCTTGTTAGCCAATCACGGCACCGCATTCTTATGTTGTATGTTCTTATGTAAGCTTCTGCATAGGCCTTAGGTCTTTTAGTATTTGGGCAATAAGCGTGCCTTATGCCTCCGGAAATAGTTAAGCGGAACAAAGCATTTTTATTTTATTTACGTTAGACCGGAAGTAAGCCGCCCTATGACTTCTTTTATTAAATTTTACCTTTTTAATTAGAATATATTTAAAAGTTAATGAAAATGATACCCAAAGGATTATAAAAAAAATAATAATCTGTATAAGGGGCTGTCCATATATTACGTAACGCTCCTAGGGGGGGTCAGAGAAATTGTTACAGTTTGTGACAGGGGGGAGGAATTTAATACAATTTAATGTTTATTTCTAAGCTT
The DNA here is from genome assembly GCA_958510825.1 of Brachypterus glaber. Lineage (NCBI taxonomy): Eukaryota > Metazoa > Arthropoda > Insecta > Coleoptera > Kateretidae > Brachypterus > Brachypterus glaber. The sequence continues at coordinate 44,155,069 of OY294047.1, forward strand.
GGCAGATGTATTTTTATTTCAACATAAATAACTATTTAGTGGTCCATAATTCCCTTTTTCACACAAAAATTGACGAAACTATTCATATTTAAATAATATTGTAATCAGTAAAAAACCTGTTGTCATTGATATTAAAAAAAAATCTTACGGCCCTGTTCTTGCGTGATCTTGCCAATGAATCATCGGCGATGATACATTTTCGCGGGGAATGTGTACCCACAGAACACCAATATGTGTACTATTTTGTGTACCTGTGCATAAACAATATACGTGTTATATGTGACACTCAATGTAAAAAGAGGTACCTAGTATTTTTTCCCTGTGTGATATTGATTATGAATATTTTTTTTAAGTTTGAGTGATTTTTTCGTGTAAATTTTTTTTAAGGTTATGTTATACTATATTTTAGGTTCATGTTTGTTTTGTCGAGAAAAACGAATCAATAGTGAGAATACAGTTAAATTTATTGCGAAACAAAAATTTTATATTGTTACGCGTTACACAGGGGGGGGGGTGTTGGTAAATGTGACAGTTTGTTACACAGGGGGGACGGGGGGTCAATTTTTTTGAAAAATTGCGTTACGTAATATATGGACAGCCCCTAAGCTAATTATCAACTTAAGATTATCTGGATAATAATGATTAGATTGCAGGTCAAGTAGGTATGGATTTGTAAAGATTATAATATTTATAAATTTATCGGTTTTTTCGGTTTTTAGGTCTTACTTTGTAACTCCTGAGTCGAATGTTTTGACCCTTTTAACCTAAAGGTTCAAATTTTTTCCAGAGCTTGTTTATATTAATTTTAAAATTTTGGAGAAAGCATTTTTGCCTATCCAAGACAAATATTTTCTATTTTGACTTATGTTAGAGCAAGGGGATTTTTTGGAGCAACAACAAGTAATTTAAAGTACTTGGACTACTTCGAAATAGGATATGCATAGTCTCGGCTTTGCACTTAATTTTGTGATAAAATAAAGGATTTCTTAGTATTTGCAAAGGATTTTTTAGTATTTAAAACCCACATCCCAGAAAACCAAAAGACCACTTTATGACGTCAATTATTGGGCACTAACTGACCTACATGACGTCATATTATGACGTCTTGCTGTCGTCCCAGTGACCTGTATAAGTCACAACTCAGGGACGTAACTTTACTGACGTTATAATAACGTCAAAAATATGACGTTAGAGTAACGTGTTCAACATTATACATCTCTCCAATTAATAGTTATTTATGGTATGAAAAGCCACAAGGTTGGAGGCGGAGTCGGTTAATTTTAGAGAGGGCAATATTATAATATGAGATCATATGTCCACTGAAAGGAATTTTCCACAAGGATAGAAAATACATACTAATCCGATGATGTATATTAAATTAGCAGGCTAACTATAGTCGCTATAGCGACTAAACAGTACTGTTCAGTTTACAGTAGGTTGGGCTAAATATGACAACCAGGGTAATTGTGACATGTCCTGTTATAATTCTTCTAAACTAGTTTAGATCCAATCCAACCCTGGCATTAGGTTTTTGAAAGTATTAAATATTGCGCGTAAAATTTCGATTGGATTTAAACTTGTTTAGACGAATTATAACAGGACATGTCACAATTACCCTGACGTCACAAATATGACCTAAAACTGACGTCGATAGTACGTCAGGGACGGCATCTGGTTTCCTGGTATGTCAATCAGTGCAATTTATTTCAATAATAAAAATTAAATATGACCAAAAATAGAAATCCCACGAGAACGGACACTCAACACAATTGCCGAAAACGTTTATACAAAAGCATCTACCGGCATGACGTGCTCCCCAATAAAAAAATCGCATGCTACAATCATTTAAAAATTTCTATCACGATATGTTAAGACTCTTCGCTTGAATGGAAACGAAAAGTATTAGTGAACCAAGTCTTCAAAAAACGGCTTTTCTGAATATGGGAGCTGAGTAAAGCACAAGAATTATCAGTAGTAATATCATAAGTGCATGCTGAATTATCGATAATTTTTTTATTGTTTTAAAAAAATATCTTGCTTGGCAATTGTTGTTGAGTGCATTTTTCGTGTTACAAAATTCCGAGACCGCAGGTCAATAGGTTAGGTTCATAATAGCCCAAGAAAACAAGAGTTTGTTTTAGTAAAAAATATTGTTGCAATTTGAACAGGCTGGACATAATCTGTATAAATTTTAACAAAAGCAAAAAAATATGTCCAGCTGTTAAAAATATCAAATTTTGGAAATACATTTAGTATGAAGAGTATACTACAAATTTGCAAAGCGCTACCACATTTTCACTTCAACCATTTAATAACATCAAATGAAGATGAAAAGGGCAGATCCTCCACGAAGTGTAAATAGTGGCCCATCGAAGCGTGGCGCCCGCATAGTTTGATTGAACATGGTGGAATCACTTTTGATACCACCATGGTAATTTCGACAGTCCAATGTTATTTTATTGTACCAATTAATTTATATAATTTTGTTCGCTTCTTTTGGCTGCGTCCATGACCTATTGTCCTATTTGTTTATATAGGTAAGTTCGGCAATATTTTCTGTTTCTACGAGGTAAAAAAAACAATAGATTGTACCCACAGTTATGTCAAAATGAATTTTTTTAGGTTAGCTTGACTGGCAGGCATCTTATCTCTCAACGCTCAGCTGAGCACCTTCAATTAATAATAATTATTATTATTATTATCAAGGACAGAAATTTTTAATTTTTAACAAAATTATAAAAATATTAATTTATTATACAATTCAAAGTCTCCAGACTAGGAGAGGTATGAGTAGTTGTCTACATCTAGCAATAGATGGCGCACAAGTCTACATCAATCTAATGGCTATATTCCTTTTGCGAATAAAGTCTAAAACCGTTTTCCTAATCAGCGTGCAGAGTTGACTCTTGGTACTGAAGAGGGCCAGCAGCCCGAAACTCTCAGTCTAGCAATATCACTCTGTACGATGATTATAAAATAGATTGATGGAATAATAAATTATTATTATTATTATTATTATTATTGTTTGAGGTTATGTGACATTTTGTAGATAGAGATTGTAAAAACAAGTGGTTTCTTCTAAGCTTATGTTAAGGAATGTGTCATATAACTGCTAATTGTTGTTATTGCTGGGTGTTTGAAAAATATAATTTCCAAACTGATAATAGCGAAAGCTTTAGGCTTCTCAGTTATTATATTATAATGGAAACTAACAACAGCTAAACTTCTGGTAAGGATTTCTTAATTTTTAGTCAAAACTAGATGAAACGTTGCAAGCACCCTGTCAAAACATCGGCACTATTGGGAAAACTAATAACATTAGAACAGGGTAGCATAACATAATTATAATTTTACTACTACTACTCACTGCACAAAGTAACTTGTATAATATTTATATTAAACTTTAGCTTTTCTTGTACACTTAATATATAATTAAAATTAATAATAAAAATATGTTTTTAGTTGAACGCAAGTTGAACTTATTAATTACAATTTTTGATTGATTTTAAAAACAAATGAATGGAAGCTTAAAATTTGTACACTAGAGCCATCTAGTTTGCAAATTTCAAACTAGGTGTTTTGATTGATTTTAAATTCTGTATCTTTAAAACATTATATTCTAGCAAAAAACTGTATATAACATTTTTTATAGGGCTTAAAAAGAGCTTTTATTTAAAAAATTATTTTTTAAAATCGGGTTATAAATATGTGAGATATGCTAAAAACACCTTTTACTGCTTTAAACGCCAATATCTCGAAAACTATGCGTTTTAGGAAAACGTTGTTTATAACATTTTTTGACCAATTTAAAATTATCTTTTATATAAGTGCTAAATTAACCAAACACAATAATAATTGCCTTAACTATAAACAAAAAAATAGGAGTTATACCCTATTTTTACCCCCTTACCCCCAATCGTTTACCCCCAAAATCTAATCAGCTCTTCGGAATACGATAAGAAACAATATGCAAAAAACCGCAAGTCGATATCTCATGTAGAAATGGAGTTAGAGAGTTTATACCCAGACAGACAGACAGACAGACAGACAGACGGACGCAAAAATTTTTTTACTGATTTCGACTCTAAAACGTCGAGAAATGTGAAAAAAAACGTGGTAAAAGATTTTGACTTTTCGGCGAAGATTTCAATACATCGGCACTCTTAGTAGCACTAAGTGCCGATGTAATTCCTTGAACAGTTTTTTCCTTACAGGTAATAATAAATACATCATAGGTAAAAAATATTCCACGTATTTTTAATTTAGTAAATAAAGGGTAACTCATATTTACATTCGTGTGAATAAATCCATTTTACTCAAAAAATATAAATATTTATATAGAACTTCCTTATCTTTGTGTTTAATCTCTCAGCTCTTCCTGTGCTTGCATAGTTCACCGTAGAATATAAAATTTCGATAGTGAAACATAAGTCCTCTATGATCAAATTATATCACTCTACTTTTTAACCATAGGCGAGGTAGACCAAAGCCGTCTGTCACTAAGCAAGTTTGATGCTATGCAAAAAAAACCGTAGAATATAAAATTTCGATAGTGAAACATGAGTTCTCTATGACCAAAGTATATCACTCTACTTTTTAACCATAGGTGAGGTAGACCAAAGCAGTCTTTCACTCAGCAAGTTTAATGCTATGCAAAAAAAAAAACTTTAACTAAACCTTTCCATTTTTTTTAATATTTTGGTTTAAACCTTTAAAGGATTAAAGAAATAAATCTGATAAACAGTTCTTTCGGAAAAAAGTGGGAGGCAAAAAGAAACCTGTAAGCCGTTTCTTATTTTTTTTCTTTGAAGTAAATTAAGTTTTTGAAAATTAGGTTAAAATAATTTGACAAATGAAAAGTCAATTTGACTTAGTAACATTAAATTATATTGTACATAATTTCATTAAAAAAAAAATAGGTAAATATCTGTACAATCATCCAAGCCCAGGTACTAACCGAAAAACAATTATGTAGCCCATTTAAGTATAATTTATACTTTATATATTTTTCGTTGTGTAAATAGCAGATATCTGCTATTTCTGTATCTGAAAACCCTTACTTTGGCATCCATGCATGCTTTTTCATCAGAAAAAAAAATATTTTTCTACGATCTAATAGAAAAGTTAACATTTCTACAAAAACAAATGAAGTTTTCAGCAGAAATATTTTGAGCGCAGTGTAGGCAACCGGCATGTCAATCGTAGAAGAGTTGTCAGTTATATGCGACGAGATGTTGGTCCGCTATTTTTTTTTATATGAAATTATAATTTATTTTGAATCAAATCTCAATTTCGTGTGCTAAGTATTTGTGTCTATATATTTGTATTTACGAAGGAATTATGGAGAGTTACTGTGATTAGGATTTTACTTTTACACCAACAGATTTGCAGAAAATTGTACTGAAGTGCTGCGACCTTGTAAGGTAACTTAATGTCTGAAATTTATTTATTTATTTTAGATCGTAGAAAAAACGTTGTTTGTATTACGAGCGCAAAATGTTATTTCTGCTTTCGCGTGAATGCTGATCTCGGCTATACGCCTCGATCAGCAAATTCCACACTCAAGCAGAAATCAGTTGTTTTTCGCTCTTAATACAAAAATTACTATTTTCTACAAATTAAATCCTGTTTTTTATCTTCAGTTCTGTAATCGGCATTTTTTTGGAAAGCAGTGGTTATCACTTAAATTTGCTATATTTATTTTATCCCTAACAGTACCAAAATGATTCTGTTTTAGAACATTAAAAAGCAGTGTTTTCTGTAGTTTTCTTTGGTCTACCGGAACATTCTTTTTCTACGACTGCTTTAGAATGTAAGCAAATACACACACTTTTCAAACACAGAATGAATCCATTCTAGCTCTAGATACGGTATGAATATTCCGTATCAAGTGTTAGAATGAGCACATGTAGTGCCATCCAGTGTTTATAAAAGTAAAGAAAACTGTAGCAAAATTAGAAAAAAATATATATATTTTACCATGAAATATTGAATAATTTAATCAAATTTAAAGTTTTGCGTGTAATTTACATAAAGTTTCTTAGTTTTTCTTGATATTTGACCAGTTTTTTATCAATTTAGTTAAAAAAATTAAAACTGCTCCATCTATTGTTAAATATTTAAACCTGATATCTGTCACAATTATCTGGCATAACCTTCAACTTTTGCATTATAATTTGTAAATATGTGCCTAAATTAAATGAAAATCTTTTAAGTACAGATTTGATAAAATTATTAAATAACATTAATTGCTTTATTTAAAAATATGTGTTTTATTGCATTTACAATGTCGAGTCACAAAAAACATTGTTTTTAACCTTGTCCGCAGTTTAAAGCCATACAGTGTTTCATATTTGCAGTCGAAGAAAAAGTATAGTCTACAACACGTATGGAATAGACAATATTCCGCGCGAGTGTAAAGTTGACGGTCCCCGATAGTTATAGAATATACTAACTTCGACGGAACTTTATTGAAAAATAAGATTTTATATTAATGTCAAATAAATAAACAAATAAAAGTCAAATTTTACAAACATCAAAATTGACAATTTTTAATTAAACAAGATAATTTTAAGTGTCCCACTTTTTTCCGAAAGAACCGTATGTTCTGCGAATTGAAATATAGTTTAGTTAGTTGAATAGGCATGGTAGCTAAAACCCAAAAAAAAACTTGTCTGATATAGTTTTAGTTTGTCTTTGGACGGGTTGAAAATTTCATTACAGTCTGACTGTAATCCGGAGATATGGACACTAAAAAAAGGAAAAGCACTGTCGAAGGATTATTCTTGTAAGATTCTTGTTAGATAATATTGTCACACACTAAACTTTCTCCCAAGCAAAGTCAGATTTAATTGAAATTTGGATAACGCTTCTCCCAGATGATCTAGATCAGATCACACTTGATTTTCCCTTTAATTCTCTATTAATCAGTTTTTACGAAGTAGGTCTACTATATTATGAAATTTTCCAAAAATGTTTCTTGGATTGAAATAAACAGATTTAAACTATCGATTCTAGATGCTTTTTTTTCAGTGTGAATGGGCAAAACTCGCAGCAAAAATTCAAGATCTCTGTTTTGAACCAAGAAGCTCCAAATAAAAATGTTGAAGGTTATAATTCAACAAATATTATGTTAAAAAAGGCCCTTTATAAATTTATGAGTTTGATTTAATTATCTTTTAAGTCCTTATCGGTTAAAAATCGAAATGTTAATTTTAATTTATTACCCGTATACTGTCCGTTTGCTCCCTTATAATATTGATTTTATGCTTGGTTTCCAGTGGGAACTTCTCAGTAAACTATATGAGATTTTAATGTGGGATCAATTTACGCATCTAACGATAAAAAGGTATTTTGCCATAAAAATGTGTTAATGATTTGAATAAATTATTGATAGATTTTTTTTAATATGCGTCGTAAAATAATCTACCATCTGGACCCCTTGAATCCTATTTATTGTTTTGTTTTTAACCATGTCGTATTATTCAAACTGAATTTTTGACCCAAATGCGTGGGAACTTTTTATAGTTTTCGATGTGGGTACCTATTTGCAATTTTTTCTTTTCTTATTCAGGACGTGTAATTATCTTTAATTAAGTGCATCTTTCCTAGCACTTTCCACAAGACATGTTTTTTCCCGATTCTTTATCTGACTATTTCATCTTTAACATTTTCCTATAGCACCACATTTTAGAGAACTTTATCTTTTTACTGTGTGCTCTTCCTATTTTTTATAAAAATCATTGTAGCTCAATTTTTCAGTTTATTTCTGGGACAGTTCTGAAAATGAGTAGGTAAAATCTGTGGTAAACCTTTTGTTTGATCATCGAGCTGTAAATAAACTTTTCTAACTAAATAAATATAGGTATCTATCTATTTGAAAATAATAGGCCTAGCTTAAACCGTCCGAGAACAGCTACTTTATAATTAGTTTATTATTTTGTTTGTGAAAACAAAAGTTGAATGAAGAGTAGGAATTTCAAAAGGGTTTTAACGCCATATTTGGCGATTTACGGTTTTTGAATTATTTTTTTCTTTTTCTTTAAATCAATGGCCTTTTTATAGAATTTGGCCAGCTCAATATAAATTTGTATTTATATTATTCTAGAAGATTGGGTCACTTGGTGGTCTGGATAATTCCATACTCAGCCTTCTTTTTCTTCTTAATGTATCCACAGATACGTTCTGTTGACAGGGCTGTTTTTTCTTATTTGTAATTATATTTGCTAGTATATAAAAAAATTCTGTATGTATAAAAACTTTTACACGTGTTAGTTGCTTCCAAATATATAATAAATTATTAAAAAACATAAAATTCACTTCTTAGTCCAATATCATCACATGTTCGTCATTTTACTGCACATCATCCATATATAAAATCGAATCCAGGGCATATCTAAGATAGCAAATAAATACATAACTATACTAAAACACTTGATGCTAAAGATTAAACTCGATGAACGGATTACCTAATTCTTGCCAAAAGTACATGTTGCTCGTTTCACGGGTGAAAAGCAACTGAAAATTTTTTTTTTAACACCAAAATCTTTGGCTTGCTATATTTTGCAAATTACTAGACCTATACAAAACTTCTGACGATTGTGTTTTTCGCCATCGAATATACCCATTCAAATATATGAAATGGAAAATAGGACTTCTCAAGATTTTTGAAATCATAACAGCTTAATAATGTAATGCTAAACAAAATATTAACTAAAAGATATATCGAAAATATACCTCTCTGTCGGTATATTACATACGACAATGCCAAACTATTATTTCATGAAATTTTTATTTGGTAATTTTAACCAGGGACGTTCGAATAGGGGGGCGATGTCACTTTTTTGCCCTAAACTTTTTTATCCGTAAATTTTTCTACATTTTCTCAATTAAGTATTGATCTTTAATTAAAAATACGTAAAAAAGGTACTCCTTATGTAACACTGTAGGGAAAAACATTTTCGAGAAAATTGCAATTAAAGAGACAATTTCACGTTCTGATCACCAAAAATAGGAACTAAAAAATGCACCAATAAATGTTTCAATACTGCAGAGAGATTCTACATTAAACTCTACGAAAAGAAACTTCGCATACCCCAATACTTACCTACAAATCTTTAAAAGGCATTAGTACTCTTAAAACCTATTGGTATACGAGCTTTTTTCACAGTTTTTAATGTAGAATCACCCCGCAGTATTTAAATGTTTATTGGTGCATTTTTCAGTTCCTATTTTTGATGCTCAGAACGTGAAATTGAAATATTCTCGAAAACGGTTGGCTCTACGGTGTTTCATAAACTACCTTTTTTATATATTTTTAATTAAAGACTAATATTTTAATAAGAAAATGTCAAAAAATCCATGGATAAAAAAGTTTGGGGCAAAAGAGTGACATTTCCCCCCCCCCATTTTGCACGTCCCTGGTTAAAATTACTAAATAAAAATTACATGAAATGATAGCCTTTATTAATGTTAAGGCATGTGCAAAAATTTGTTACTGTGGTTTATAGGGTTCCAGAAATATTAAATAAAAACTACTTTTTATATGTACCATTCGGAGGGTCGTGGCTCCCTTAGGGCTCATTTCCGGACCAACCTTTATAGGAACTTTTTTTCATTTTTTTTAACTTAGAATCACCTCTTAAATTTCTCGAACTTATTTCTGAATAACCCTGTATATATTTAACATCCTATGAAAGTTGTAATCTTCAAATGATATTGTATTTTAAGTAGTTTTAAACTAATATAACTTCTTATCCATTAAGCATTCTCATTATATCATTACTTAGACAATAATATTTACATAAAGCCAATTTATGATTCGAAATTATGGGGGTTGTCTTTATTAAACTGCAGTTAAAGAAAGTTAAAACTCATTAGACCATGTCTGTGAACTATGTTATTACTGTTGTTAGTAATTTCAACCATTACCTAATTTTTCCCTTTGATCAGTGTGTGTCCACGCACATACAGTGCGGTCCAAAAGTTACCCCCCCCCTTTTAACTTTTGAACAAGTTGAGATATCGACTTCAAATTTAGAACTCTTAAATAAGACAACTTAAACTATCCTTTAGCATATATTTGATATTTTCAGCTCTTAAAATGTGGGCAGGGGGGCATGGGGGGACATTTTTTTAAATGGAAAGGGGGGTTCGTGTAATACATCATTTTAAAGCTTATAAAATTCTCTATTTAAACTAACATTTTTAATTTTTTTTTAAATGTTTTTTAAGGTTTTGATTTTTCAATTTTTTGTGCTAAAACATTCGATTTTTTAAGTTTTTTTTTATAAATTTTTATTTATGTCAACTAAAATTAGTTTAAAAGTATAATTAACATTTTTTTATGATGAAATTAGGCATTTTTAAAAAATTATTTGTTTTTTTGACATTAATACCCATTTTCAACCCCATTTTAAAGCCAAAATTTTTTTTTTCAATTTAAAAATATGGAGTTAAATGGAGAATTTTATAAGCTTTAAAATGATGTATTACACGAACCCCTTTCCATTTAAAAAAATGTGCCCCCATGCCCCCCTGCCCACATTTTAAGAGCTGAAAGTATTAAATATATGCTAAAAGATAGTTTGAGTTGTCTTATTTAAAAGTTCCAAATTTGAAGTCGATATCCCAACTGGTTCAAAAGTTAAGAGGGGGGGTGACTTTTGGACCTCTCTGTATAGTCCAGTCAAATAACGAAATATTCGTGTGTTATATTTCAATAAATGTACACGGGCTGATATTTTAAGGGTAGTAGTTGATAGTAACAGAATACTCCTGTTAGTTTTTCACCGGGTGATTTGCGTAAGGGATGTCCACTATCTTAAATTTTAGGGATGAGTGCGGTTATCTCGCTAAATATGCATCTTACGATAAAAATGTACATAGCAATTTTGTTAAGGAAAAACATTCCAACAAGTTTTGTTTGGATCACTTTTTTTATTATATTAACAACAATGGAGTTATAAATTTTAAAATGTGGCCATGTTGGGGGTAAAATTGTTTTTTTTTAAATTTTTCGGCCAAATTATTCAACGGGGGATAAAAGTTGTTATGAGCAAATTTTAGCTCTTGAAATTCTCGTTATATTTTGTCACGGTTTGTTGCGCCTTCTGTAACCGTACCAATGTACCTATGAAAATTTATAACATATAAAACTTATAGAGAATTTCAAGAGCTACAAGTTTGCTTCTAACCGCTTTTATCGTCCGATGAATAATTTGGCTGAAAAATGAAAAAAAAACAATTTCACCTCCAACATGGCTATTTTTAAATTAACTCGATTGTTATTAATATGTTAAAGAAATCATCCCAACAAAAATTGTTGGAAATTTTCTCATTAACAAAATTGGTTATATGCATTTTTATCGTAAGATACATATTAAGCAACCCAGCCCTAAAATTCAAGATAGCGGACACCCCTTAGACAAATCAGCCTGTAAAAACTAACAGGAGTGTTCTGTAACCATCCACTACTACCCTTTAAAATATCAGCCCGTGTACATTTATTGCAATTTACATTTATTATTTGACTGGACTAATTTTTTAAATGGAAAAATCATTCATTTATTTATTTTTAATTATTCAAAACTAGATTTTTTTATCTCCGAGGTCGCTAGAAAGTAAAAATAGCAACTGGTTTTCATAGACCGATACGTAAAATTTTTAGGTACAGAAGCAATATGTAACCGACATGTAATTTTTTGTAACATTACATAGTCCATAATTGATAATGGGTGTAAATCAATGTAAATTAAAGTAGATTTAAATTATTTTACATGTTGTAACTTGTTGTTTAATTTTAAATAATTTTACAGCGCTTTACAAAATTTCACAGTTCTCTTATTTTACAATAAATTGAATTTATTTACACACATTTAAAAAAATTCATGAATTAAACATATTCAAGTGTAGTAAAATTACTTAGTAAACTATGGTATTTTTATAATATTTTACATTCAATTTTTACCGTGTAGTCGATAGATGTGATTGGTCCAGAAATAACGAAGATATAAAGGATTATTCTTCTAAGATAATAACGTCAATCACTAAAATATATTTTCTTTTTTACAGGTCGATTAATTTGGGTAGTATAAGGCTTTTTTCAGATAACATAGTTTAGTTTACAATTCCACGATTTTCGGTTTAAAAATTATGAGGCTATACGGTAAAAAGTAAATGTAAAATAATGTAAAAATACCTAAGCAATTTTACTATACTTTACTATGTTTAATTCATGGATTTCTGTAAATGTTTATAAATAAATTTAATTTATAAAAGTACACAAATCACAAAATTTATGTAAAATTATTTAAAATTACATTGATTTACATTGATTTAAACATATTATCAATTACGGACTGTACTTTTACAGAAAATTACATATCGGTTGGTGGTATCTTACAAATACGAATATCTCGCTTAATATTGGGCGAAAACCTTAAAGAAAAAGAATTGTAGCTTTCTAAATTTTCAGACTAGTGTCAATTATCATTATTAGTAATAAGCCTATATAAACAAAATCAAATGGCTTTTGGTTTTGTTAGTAATCATAGTTATTTAAATTAAAAATCTTCAGATAATTAAAATTGAATAAATAAAAGCATATCGTCTTGTAAATTTCAGGACTTCGTATCTCAATTTTTTTCGATTTAGAAATTTTGGACTTAAACGCTTTATATTATCAATATACATCTAAAAAAAAAGTTTCACTTGCTATTTTTTTTTTTAAATAACAAAAATATAAGCAAAATAGTAACGCCGTTTCTTAGATAATTATAAATTAATAAATTTTTAAACCTCGTATCTCTTAATTCTAGTTAACTGACTATTTTGAAACGCACTTTTTGCATTTGGCTACGCTTTTTTGTCATCTTATTCGCATGTTATAAAACTTTTTGAAGTTTAAATGTTTCAATAATTAATAATATTATTATAATAATTAATAATAATTTGTTAAAACATTAATATAATAATGTTTCAAAGCTCGTATCTGAAAAAAATTTATTAAATTTGGGCATCATAATGTCGTATCTGTAAACATTAAGTTTTTATTTGTATTTATTTATTTTATAAACAATAAAATTATTTAAGGTAAGTTAATCATTAAAAATGTATTAAGTTTATATTAAAGAAGTACATTTTCAACCTATGAATAATGCGAGAAAGTTATTTCTCATTCCTGTAAAGTTGTCTTTTTTGAGATACGATGTTCTGAAATTTACAAGACGATATTTGAATATTAGAAGTTAAAAAGCATGAATCGCAAAATTTGACCATCGGTTTCATGCAAATGAAAAGAACCGTAAAAAATGGGACCAACTGCTGTTTTTTTCAACCTATTCTTTTGACCTGTCTTGTTCTTACCTTCTTTCATGGGACGATTTTTCAAGAAAGGGAGAGTGATGTATTCCAGTTAGGGGTCCCATTATACCATTATACCATTGTAAAGTCTACTCCTGTTTAAATGGGAACCAGTGGGGGTAATTCCTTACGCAAAAGGGTCGTACTGGTATATAAACACATCGGATTTTTCAAAATTTTATCATTCGACCAACTGCTACCGCCTAGCACGCTAGATAACAGTTTAGTTGACTTGGGGCAGCCCATATGGGCATGCTCTAGGTACCCTAGAGTTATATACTTTATGTTGTTGTTGATATTAAGTTCATCGGGTGTTTATTTTGAAATTATCAAATTAAAATCAGTGTTTTGTGTTCTACATTTTTGAGGTAAGAATATTTTTATCATCAGAAGAAGGATTATACCATGTTATAAGATTGAATGTTCTATCCAGAATTAAGGCTTAAAAAATGAAGAACTCCATATTGATATTTAAGATTTTTCCAATTTAATAATTAAATCAAATTATATACTTATATACTTAAGTATTTTTTTTTGTGAATTTAACAGCTAAAATTTTCTTTTGTCTTATTTATTTTTTTTTATTTTATTTTAATTTCTTAAAGATAAAATAAGCTAGTACACTACTAGTAGTAAGAGTCGAAACGTGGAATAATAATAATATCAGTATCAATATTGTAACATGGTCTAGCCAAAAAAATTATAATTTATGCTATTTTTATTTTAAACGTTTTTTTTTAAGATTATTTTATTGTGGTGGTTTTAAATCTTTTACTATTTTGCTCAAACTTTGCCCCTCAAATATGTTTTGTTAATTTTTAAAAATTATTTCACGTTCAAATAAAATACTATAGTATTTAGTAGTACTCTATCTGATCAGTATGGTGTAGTATTTTAATACTACATACAACATACTATACAATTATACTATACCATATGAACATGGTTCCATTGGTCATAAAACATTACTAAGTAGTATATTATTTTACTTGGAGTAAAAGTTATGCATTTCGTGGCAAGCCGGTAGGGTTTAGGGTGCCAGAAAACCACAAACCAGTAACAAATTGTCATTTCCCTCTGAATAAAATATGCTACTTTTTCTTTAAATGCAAAAATAAACCAGATTAAATGTATTTTTTTTAACGTTAAAAGCACGATATTCGCTAAGCCAAATAAAAATTTATTTTACATTGTTAATAGTGCCCAGAAGGTCGAGTAATTTACACTACTTTTTCTACTGTTATTAATACCAGTTTTCTCTTCAAAAATTTTAGCTTAAAGTAATGAATCAAGACTCGAGATTATTAAGCGTTTAAATAAAAAAATATTTTATGGAAACAATAATTATTTAGATTTCTTAAATCCGAATTTTCCGCCGATAAACGTTAATTAAACAACGCTTTAAACTTATTATCTTGTGTAAAATTTATTAAAATTTAGTTAATACAATAAATTTATGTTTTTTATTTTTCTCTCGTTCTTAATATATAAATTATATGTGAAATCTTCTTAATAAAACAGTATATAGCAAAAATTTAAATTTAAAAAACTATTTTTCTTCCAACGTTTCGAGTATTATTGTGTACTCTTCTTCAGGGAGATTAAAAATTACAAAATTATAAATTAAAAATTATAGACATTTGATAAAATATTATGACAATGTCAAAAAAAAAGGTATAAAGGTAAAGGTGTGAAAATGTAAAAGATAGTAAGATTTGTATATGTGTATTAAAGAGTGAATTAAAAAACAAATAAATATAACAAAAAATGCAATAATTATAAATAAACACTAAAAATACATATGTGCACAAATACATACAATCACATATAACCACATACAATTACATACAACTACATGTACATATATACATACATACAAAAAAAATCATTCACTAATGTCAACATATACAGAAAATTGTACACATATATACTCACAGTATCATTCAATTATGCTATTGTACACTGAATTAAAATTTTGAGTATCTGTTCGAAAGTTCAAAGCATTTGGAGTAATTTTTATGTGGATCATTTCCAAAATATTTCGTTTTGTCCTAATAATCTCTGTATCCAAAATTTTAATGTTTTTGAAATCGAATGTATGACCTGTATCAAAACGATGTTTCGACAAAGCTGTTTTATTTAAATTTGAAAAATCTTTACAATTGGACTTATGCTGAGATACTCTCGATTTGAGCCATTGTGATGTTTGCCCGACATATACACCATTACAAGTATTACAAGATATTTTATATATTATATTTGATTTTAACTCATGTTTAGTTTTATCTTTCATTTTATCAAATAAACTCTTATTGCTAAAGATACCACTGGAAACAATTTTACAATTATCCTGCCTTAAACAGTTTATAATTTTATTGGTTAAAACTGGTATATGGGAAATTTTAAAATATTTATCACCAACTAGACCATTATTTAAATTATTATTATTAATATTGTTATTATAATTGAATTGAATTAATTAACAAAATTGGATAATTATTTTTTATAAGTATATCTTTAACTATATCTAAATTTTTCTTATGAAATTTAGGATGACTTAATTTTAAAGCTCTATGTTTTAACATTTTAAGTGTATTAAGTTTGTAAGATTTATTTCCAAATGAAAAAAAGTTTAAATATCTTTTAGAAAATTTAGAAAATGATTTTTGATACCAGTCAGTTATTAATGAACCATCAAATAATTTAATTATTGTTAAATCTAAAAAGTTTATTTTTTTTTTGTTTCTTTTTTTAAAGTGAATTTTAAATTATTATCAAAAGCATTAAAATAATTTAATATATTGTCAAGTTCATTTAAAGGAATAGCAGTTAAAATATCATCAACATAAATTCTTAAAAAAGGTAAAATGAAAGGTAATTTAGAAATAACGTCACGTAATAATAAATCCATAACCATAGCAGAAAACACAGGTGATGCAGGGTTACCCATAGCTGTACCAATTATTTGCTTAAAAAAATTATTATTATATGAAAAATACCCACTATCAAAACAAAATTCAACCAGTTGAATAAATTTATTTTTTGGGATATCTGTAAAGAAGAGTACACAATAATACTCGAAACGTTGGAAGAAATACAGTTTTTTAAATTTAAATTTTTGCTATATACTGTTCTATTAAGAAGATTTCACATATAATAAATTTATGACCAAAAGCAAGGAATTTTATATTTATATTTATTTATTTAATTAATTACAGTCATGGAGAGTCCCAAATAAGCTTTTGACTTGTGCTAGGGGCTCCATTAATTTTGCTACAAATAATCCAAATCCTGTGTAAACAATAATTTCATTTTCAAATTCAACATTTTTAAGCATATACACAATAACAATAAGATCGTTTTTTCAGTGTAGCATTTTTTACAAAAAAAAAGTGTATTATTACTTAGCAACACGTGCAATTTAATAAATGCACTTGTAGCTTCCGTTACAAAACCAGTTTCATGATTTTTACCTGTTAATTCAAAGCCCACCCCTAACCAAACTTATTTAAATGGTCCTAATCACGTGAACTCAATTGTTAAAGGTTTCTTTTGTACTTTTTTGTCCCTTTGTACTTTTTTTGCATTGAATTGCAGTTTTAACAATAGGCGAAATGCATTGTGGAATAACTAACGTGTGAAAGAAATATGAATACCCTGTTTTTCTTAGAAAAAAAAAACTTTTTACTTATTAAATTTAATTACTTTCGTTAAAATAAAACCATAGGTTATACCTCGAGAGCTTGAATTTTATAGGGTAAATATCAAGTAGCTTTTTTTGGTGTTGAGATCCGGCTTGAAGGACCAAAAAATATAAATAAACTAATGCTTTTTTTATTTTTAAATATGAAATTTTACTATATTTTTTAGACAATTTGAACTTCAAACATTTTAACAATATAATAACAATAATAAAAATATTGTTTACAAATATGCTAAAAAAATCTTTTACACTTATTTAGGGGTCGTCTATTAAATATGTCACGTAAATTACCAAAATTCATACACTTCATACCCTGTTTCTCGCGCTATTAAAGGCTGTAGAGATTTTATATTTTGGCTACCCCCCTAACATCCCCCCCTATTGGGATGGTGTTGAGTACACGTAAGTGTACTCATACCCCGTTTCTCGCGTTATTAAAGGATGTCGAGATTTCATATTTTGGCTACCCCCTCAATGGGGGGGGGGTGTTAGGGGGAATAGCCAAAATATAAAACCTCTACAGCCTTTAAAAACGCGAGAAACGGAGTATGAAGTGTATGAATTTTGGTAAATTTGGGTGACGTATTTTATGTACGACCCCTTATACACATTCAACAAAAGAAAATATTGGGTAAAAAAATGATATATAATTATCCAAGGGCGAGAAATAATGTTTCTCGGTCGCATGCGGAGATTGTGAATCGAGGTGTGAGCCGAGATTCACAACCGCGTAAGAGTGCTCTGCTACTAAAAGTCCTATCAAAAAAAGTTTTTTACAAAAAATTTATTTTTTTTAAGTAGAATTAAATAGCATTAAAAAAATATATGTTTCTATTTAAAAAAAAAAAAACAAAGTTAACCTTGAATTTCCTTGAAAACGTAAATATCCGTAAAAAAAAATACCCTATTTTGTTTCCTCCATTAATATAAATATCTTTTGTCTTACATTTTTTTTTTCTAAAATGCATAGTATTCGAGATATTTGAAAGTTTCAGGTTAAAAAAACACCCTGTATAGTTTGCATGTGTGTTAAGAATCTAAAAGCTTTGTTCTGTGCAATAGGATCAAGTGAGCTTTGTACATCGGGCTGAAGGTCTGTAAAATGGGATAAAAAGATTTTAAACCATATATCCGGACAAAGTGGAAAAATATGCAACTTAAAACATCATTTTACCACCACTTTATGACTTTTATTTAGTGTAATATACCAAAAAATACATTTTGATTATCATGCAAAGTCATACTTCCTTCATTGCTTGAAAATAACTTAATTGCAATATTTCATGTTAACCATGGTTAATATGAAAGTTAATTATTGAGCTTTTAACTTTTATTAAACAAAAACATCTAGTTAAAATTTATTTTTCTTTTTCAGATATTCCTGTAAGTAAAAAGCGTTAGAACATAGAAACGAAGGGAATATTAACAACACATCTGTTACACCCACTTGGCGATAATACATTAAAAATTACAAACTAATTGCTTGCAAATTATTATGGGCCAAATTGTTACGTTTCAACCTAGGTACCATATATTTTATGAAGACGTTAATTGTTAATACTGGTTATTGTTAAACCACAACTCCATCTAGAAGCTGAAAATTACAACTTCCACTACCCCTGGCACAGCGAAATTAAACAGTAAGAATATTAAATTTTCTTTAATTGTTACTTTAGAAATACTCGTTATGTTTCTGTTATATTACTATTTGTTCATCGTTAATTAACTCCATCAATCAGCCAAAAAAAACTCCACACCGATCACCCTTGGCACAGTGAAATAACAGTAAAAATTTAATTTTTTTAATTGTTATAAAAAAATCTTGTTATGTTTCTGTTATGACTGTTAAAATGTTAACTGTTACTACTGGTTCTTTTCTAAAATAACTTAATAGCCAAAAAGTACATCTTTAACCATCTTTGGCATAAAATTGAACAGTAAGAATATTATTGTTAAAAAAATAATCGTTATGTTTCTGTTTTGAATGTTAAAATGTTAACTGTTAATACTGGTTTGGACTTTTTATATATCAATCATCAATCGGCCAAAAATTACAACATTCACCATCTTTGGCACAATAACATTGAACAGTAAGAATATTATTGTTACCATAAAATTTTTCGTTAAGTTTCTGTTATGACTGTTAAAATAATAATTGTTACTACTTTATTAAAAATCATTTCCAACTAGTAACCAAAAACACCAACCACCTGGTATATTAAAATTAAACAGTATGAATGTTCTTTTTTAGATATGACTAAGGATTCTTGTTATTTTTTTTTGTCATGACTGTTAAAATGTTTCTGTTATGACTGTCAAATTGTTACTACTAAATTTCTGAATGTTAAGTATGAATTGTTATGATACGACAAGTTGTTAACTGTTACTGAAGTATAATAACGGTTTATTATTAAACAGTTCTAGCAGCCAAATAACAACATTCATCAATAAAATTACAAAAAAAAAAAAAACGTTAAAAAAATTGTTACTGTTCTGTTATAACTGTTAGATTTTTTAATCGTAATTTCTTTTACATAATTTCAACACACCAATCGAAATTTTAATTGTTTTTAACTTTTCAACATCAAATTGCTTTTAAATTTTAAAATAAAAACTTTGCTTTAGTTATAACTCAAATACGTTGTTTCCTGTTAAAGTTTTTGTTAAAAGCTATAAAGTTTTTATTTTTAAATTGTTTACCGTTACATTTTTTGATATAATTATTGACTGGGCAAAAAAAAATAAAAAGGTTTAAAGTATAAATTGTTACGATACGACAAGATGTTAATTGTTACTGAAGTGTAATAACAGTTTATTATTAAACATTAACAGATATAATGGCCAAATAACAACATTCATCGATAAAATTACAGAAAAAATGTTTTCGTTGTTAAAAAATTCATGACTGTTCTGTTAGAACTCTTAAGTTGTTTTGTTCTTATTTCTTTTTCATAATTTCGACACACCAATCAAAATTTAAATCTTTGTCTTTAACTTTTTACGCCAAATTGTTTTTGAAATTTAAAATAAAAAACTTTGCTTTATAACTCAAAACCGTTGTTTCCTGTTAAAGTTTTTGTTAAAAGTTGTTAAGTTTTTGTTTTTAAATTGTTAATCGTTCATTTTTTTTTTACATAATTATCGACTGAACAAAAAGAATTAAAAGATTTAAAATTTAAATTGTTACTATACGACAAGACGTTAATTGTTACTGAAGTATAATAACAATTTATTATTAAACATTAACAGATAACAACATTCATCTGTAAAATTACAGAAAAAAAATTTTCGTTGTTACGATACAAAATTCATTACTGTTCTGTAAGAACTCTTAAGTTGTTTAATTGTTATTTCTTTTTCATAACTTTGCCACACCAATCAAAATTTCAATTTTTTTTTAACTTTTTACGCCGAATTGCTTTTAAAATTTAAATTAAAAACTTCTGCTTTATAACTCAAAAACGTTGTTTCCTGTTAAAGTTTTTGTTAAAAGTTATTAAGTTTTTGTTTTTAAATTGTTAACCGTTAAGTTTTTTGACATAACTATCACCTGAACAAAACGAATAAAAGGTCTAAAATATAAATTGTTAAATTGTTAAATACGACAAAATGTTAATTGTTACTGAAGTATAATAACGGTTTATTATTAAACATTAACAGATAACAACATTCATCTATAAAATTACAGAAAAAATTTTTTCGTTGTTACGATAAAAAATTCATTACTTTTAAGTTGTTTAATTGTTATTTCTTTTTCATAATTTTGACACACCAATCAAAATTTAAATCTTTGTTTTAAACTTTTGACTCCGAATTGGTTTTAAAATTTAAAATTAAAAACTTTGCTTTAGTTATAACTCAAAAACGTTGTTTCCTGTTAAAGTTTTTGTTAAAAGCTATTAAGTTTTTTGTTTTTAAATTGTTAACCATTAAGTTTTTTGACATAATTATCGCCTGAACAAAAATATTAAAAAGGTTTAAAATATAAATCGTAATGATAGGACAAGACGTTAATTGTTAATGAAGTATAATAACGGTTTATTATTAAACATTAACAGATAACAACATTCATCTATAAAATTACCGAAAAAATGTTTTCGTTGTTACGATAAAAAATTCGTTACTGTTCTGTTATAACTGTTAAGTTTTTAATTGTTATTTCTTTTAAATAATTTCGACACACCAATCAAAATTTAAATCTTTAATTGTTTTTAACTTTTCAACGCCAAATTGCTTTTAAATTTTAAAACAAACACTTTGCTTTAGTTATAACTCAAAATCGTTGTTACCTGTTAAAGCTTTTGTTAAAAGCATTAAGTTTTTGTTTTTAAATTGTTTACCGTTAAGTTTTTTTGACATCAAAATCACCTGAACAAAAACAATAAGAATTTTTAAATTTTTATAATGAAATATTCTTAAAAATATTTTTTTACAGTTGAGATTTCTTGTACTCTATTGTTATTATTTTTTAATTGTTAATCGTTTATTTTTTTGAGATAAAAATTCCTTAACAAAAATAATATTACAATTTTTTTATTTATCAATACAAAAAAAGTTAAAGTTACACACCATTAAGTTTTTGTTTTTTCACTGTTAACCGTTAAGTTTAAAGAAGAAACTCATAAACCATCATCAAAAACTTTTTATTGTTAATGTTTTTTGTTTACTGTTATTAAGTTTTTGTTTTTATTTTTATAACCGTTAATTTTTTTAAGTAAAAAATCCATAAACAAAAATAATATCACATTTTGAATTTCTCAATATTATAAAAAAAAGTTTTTGTTTTCTAACTGTTAACCGTTAAGTTTAAAGAAAAAACTCATGAATAATCATCAAAATCTTTTTAATTTTAAAGTTTTTTGTTAACTGTTATTAAGTTTTTGTTTTTAATTTGTTAACCTTATAACCCGTTATAGTTCTAAACCAAAAAACCCTAAACAAAGAAAAAATTAATATATTTTTACTTTCCATAAAAAATGTTATTTTTGTTGTTTTGTTTTTAATTTGTTAACCGTTTTTTTTTTCACAAATATTAAAAAAGCCTACCATTTTAAAATAATTTTTAGCGAAAGTTAACTGTTACTATTTTTGTTCGCTATCAACCTATCAACGTTACCAACTTAAATAAAATGTTATTTGTTAAATTAATACTGAACTTTACTAACAATACATAATCACATAATTAAAACCAACATCAAGTAAAGTTATTTAGATAACCTTTATGTTCATCAAAAAAACTTATACAATAATATCAAAAAAAAAAAACTTTCAAAAAATAACTGTTAAGTTTTGTTACAAAAAAATACCATGTTAAGTTTTCTGTTATTACTTACAATTCATTAGCTATAAAACCAAATTAAATACTGTTTTTGTTACCCATTTTTTTTATAGTTCTTTTGTTTCTTGTTTCCAACTAAATAATAACCAGATTTATAAGTAAATTTGTTTCTTATTTAGTTCTTGTTATGTTTTTGTTTTGTCGTTAACCGTTATCAAATAACCATAAAACTGATTTATTATTAAATAGTAAATTCGTTAGTTAACCGTTACAAAAAATCAATATCCTGTTACATAACTTGTTAAATCGGTTACTTTATTTCGAATGTAACAATACAGGTTTTGTACATTGTTAAGCAAATTGCTTAATAACTAGGAAACTCTTTCTTTATTCACTGTTACGTTTTTTTCTTTTTACATTCATTTTCATTTGTTTCTGTTAACCCGTAAGATTTTAATGTTAGTTACAATCTTTTACATTCGTTACTTTAATCCACCATACTGTGTTCAGCTGTACCATTTAATATTATAATAAAAACAAATTATTTGCTACATAAATTTAACCGTTAATTAACATAAAAAATACAATAGTTTTATATTTCCATTAAAGATTGGTTTGGACTTTCAATCAAAAAAATTGTCTTCAATAAACCCATACAATTTTTGTAGTTTATCGTGTTTGTCTATTAATTTTGGTTTGGTTTCTCTTTATTTTAATATTCTATGAATAAATTATAATTAATTTAAACAGTAATTAAATTGCATGAATTTTTACATTTTATTTATGTTTTTACATTTTTATTTTAAATTCTATATTTTTTTTATTTTTTTTTGCAGTTTTAAATATTTTTTTTATGTTTTTAATTTAAAATTTTACTGGCATGATTTTGCATGAAACATTTTACAATTTCTTAGGGCTTTCACATTTTTATTTTGTATATTAAATATGTATTTTTTTTTAAATTTGAATTAATTTCATATTTTCAATTATTTTCTCCAAACTATTTTTTTTTATTTTTGCATGTGATGTTTTGCTTTTTTAAGATAATTGCAATAAAAGATTTTTTTAATTTAACAGTTTATTAATAATTTCAGTTTTTTATATTGCATGTTTCACGATAAAGAAAACCAAACCATACTTAATAAGACTGTTTATTTTTAAGTTATCTTTCATTTTTCTTTTTTTTTTACTTTCCATTTTCATTTTTTTTTTATTTTTTTATTATTTACTTTTTTTATTTTGTGTTTGTTTTTATTTTTATTTTGCGTTTGTTTTTATTTTTATTTTTGTGTGTTTATCAAAAGAACCCCCCAGAGAAAAAAAAAACAAAAAAAAAAATAAGTCGAATTAAAAATTAATTCGACAACTTAGCTTTAGTATTATTTTTTTATTATTTTAGTTGGTTATGTCCTAAAACATTTTTTTGTTTTTTATTTTAATTTTTTTATGTTTTAATTTTTTGTTCATTTTATTTTAATTTTTTAATATTTCTTCCTCCTTTTATTTTATTAGTATTATTATTATTTTTATTTTATTTCTATTATTTTTTATTATTTTCATTTAGTTTTTTAATTTTGTTTGATTTTGACATAACCAACATTTATTTTTTTATTAAAAAAAAAATCTAAAAACAAAAAAAAAATATTTTTTTATTAGCTTTATAAAAAAAAACTTGTAATTTTTCTATTTCATTTGACTAATAATTAATTTTAATTAAAATTAAAATTTACAAAAAAAAAATATTTCAAGATTTTCATAATTTTAGTACTTTTTATAATTTGATTTAAAAGTATAAAAACAAAAAAAAACATAAAATAGGTTGTAATAATTACCTTAAAAAAATAAAACTGCGTGTATTCTTAAGTAATAATTAATTTTTAATTTTCGTGTTTCGTGTTCGTGTTTTTTTAATTAAAAATAATCGTGTGTCGTGTGTTTTTAAAAATATTATTTTTCTTTTATACTGCTGTCTAGATTATAATAATTTTAAATCTTGATATATAATAATTTTAATTCAGTAAGGTCCATAATATAAGTAATGTGTGAAAAAAACAGTAAGTTTAATGAATATTTCAAAAAGAAAATTTAATTATTTTGCTTCAAAATTTAAACCATTAAACGTAAAAATTTTAATTTTATTTTAAATTATATCAAAAATATTTAATTTGATTATTAAAAATTGTTTTATAAAGGGGAAATTGATTAAACAGACTGTTTTTTAATAACTTTTAGAATAATAAAACAAAAGATTTATTAGATTTAAAATACATAATGTTAATAAATCTTTTGTTTATTTAATTCAAAATTTTAGTTTGTAAGTTTTAATGTTTGGTTTCCAAGTGCCTTATTTGTGTATTTTGTATTATTTTTGTATTATTCCTTTTAATACTTTTTGTATTTTTCTTTGTATATTATGCTTTTTGCTCTGTATTTTTATGTTTTCTTGTAAAGAAATTTATTTATTTGGAGCTTTGTTTACCTAGAAAGGCAGAAAAACTGTTTTACTATTGTTCTCTGTTAATGTTAAACAATATTTGCTTTTCTTGGTAAATCCTCCAATTAAATGAATTTTTGACTATTTCCCGGAAAAAAATCATTCATATAATGACTTATTTCTGGTGTTTTTATTTTTGTTAAGTTTTTCCACGGATGTTTGGATACAGTTCACTTGATACCAGTACAATGACAAAATTAACAGCAATAGCTTCTTGTTTTTATCACAAACATGTTAACACTATTAAAAAATGACTAGGCAAAATTCAAAAAATATATATAAAAAAATTAAATTTATTTTATAAAAATTGACGAAAAAATATTAAAATCATACGAATTTTACCTAAGATTTTTTACAGTTTGACAAAAATTCTCTTAAAGCTTAGATTCTTCGAAAAAAAAATGTACAACGTACATTGTACATCTCTATCCTGCATTTGTATTTTTTTTTTGTTTTCTGTTATGTTTTTGTTTTCGTTTTCATTTAAAAAAATTTATTTTTCTGTTACGTTTTATTTTCATTTTTATTCACATTGTAAATAAATGTATATAATAAAGAGCTTAAATGCATTATAATAATTAAAATATTGCTTTTTATTTTCTTTTCCGTTTCTTTCAGGGCATTTTAAAAAGGTTTTTAACAAAAAAATAAATATACCTATAAATCTCCATTAAACTATATTTGAGGAGTGATTCATCAAAATCCCTCATAGCTCGCAAAGGCCGAACATCTGCAATTAAAAAAGTTACTTTTAAAGTATAGGCTCATTTTATTTGAAAGTTCTTTTAAAAAAATTAAATATATATATATATATATATATATATATATATATATTTATTTAATTTTTAGTATATATACTAAATTTATTTTTAAACGAGCTCCAGTTTTTTTTTTCAAACAAGATGTAACTGTTTATTATCCTGAATAACAAAAATGACCAAATTTCACGTTACGTAATACTTGAACGTTCCCATACTGTTGATGTTATGGCTAAAACGCTATATTTTAAAAAGGTTTTTAACAAAACAATAAATATACCTATAAATCTCCATTAAACTGTATTTGAGGAGTGCTCCATCAAAATCCCGCATAGCTAGCAAAAGCCGAACATATGCAATTTTAAAAAGTTTCTTTTAAAATATATTCTTATTTTATTTAAAAATCTTTTAAAAAAATCAAAATATATACTAAATTTATTTTTAAACGAGCTCCAGTTTTTTTTTTTCAAACAAGATGTAACTGTTTATTATCCTGAATAACAAAAATGACCAAATTTCACGTTACGTAATACTTGAACGTTCCCATACTGTTGATGTTATGGCTAAAACGCTATATTTTAAAAAGGTTTTTAACAAAACAATAAATATACCTATAAATCTCCATTAAACTGTATTTGAGGAGTGCTCCATCAAAATCCCGCATAACTAGCAAAAGCCGAACATATGCAATTTTAAAAAGTTACTTTTAAAATATATTCTTATTTTATTTAAAAATCTTTTAAAAAAATCAAAATATATACTAAATTTATTTTTAAACGAGCTCCAGTTTTTTTTTTCAAGCAAGATGTAAATGTTTATAATTCTGAATAAAATACACTGCCCAGTAAAAGACCTTTCCCATATTTCACCTCCGCGCGTAAAACGAATTTTTTTATCAGATTCACTTTCAGCAACCATAAAAACCTTAGTATAACAATTTTCACGAAAACTATCCTCTATCCCTCAGGGGTGAAATTAGGAAAAAAATATTATCAGATTTATATTCGTCGACAACAAAAAAACCCTATATACCAATCTTCACGAAAATATTGAAAATATTTAAAAATATTTACCCCGCGATCCCCGTGGGGGTGGAGTAAAAAAAAAGTCCAAACTACACAGGCTTGCAAAAAAAAACAAGCTGTGAAGATATGTAATGCTACGCATTCTATTATATACATTTTTGTGAAAAAATTTATTCAATATGTCATCTTCGAAGGGCCGTAGCTCCCTTAGGGCTCATTTCAGGTCCACCCTTTATAAAAACGTTTTTTCATATTTTTGGATGTAGAATCACGTCTTAAATTTTGGCATGGCAGTTACTGATCACCCTGTATCTATTATATCAAAAAGATGTCTATTAATGTGATGTATCTATATCCAGTTAGTTATGGCCAGTAAACCAGAAACATAGGCTTACGGAATAATTTTGCCGAATTATGAGGGTAATTTTTATAAATCGAAACATTTGACGACTAATTTGTTACCCACAACAATATTAACTATACATATTAACTATACATACGTATATATATCATTGTTTTTCAAAGAAAAAAACGACATTCTATTTTCATGTTTTAAGAATACGAAAGTTTTTAGTTTTTATTTGTTAATAACTTTTTCCCACCTTACTCGTTTAAATGGAATCATTAAAAAAAATCAAGATAAAAAGAAATAAAAATGTAAATATTTAAAACCTCACCTCAACGCTAGAGTCGACGCGGCGCCTATGCAAGAACTGGAAATTCGCCGACTACTGGTTATGGCGTACTCAAAAATGCAGTTTGTATTTCGTGCTCTTTCACTATAAAAATTTGTGAAATTGTGCTGACTGTCGCAAGCTATGTAGCATCGATTATTGCAGGGCAAGAACGTAATCAGGTAGGCACAAACATGCACTTTCTTGACCCATATTGTGTTTTACTCGATAAAGAAGCAAAAAGTTATTTTTTTGAGATTGTTGTCTAAGTTAGAGCATGTAGCTCCTGAGGTTTGTTTATTTTTTACCCATTATAATAAAGATATATTTATTGTTAATATAGTGAAGTTTCAAGTGATTACAAATAAATTTAACTGCAGTAAAAAATAAAAAAAAAAAATAACATGGCATATCTATTTAGATTCTAAAGGAAATTTAATTAAAATCTTGAAAATATTGTCTTTGTAAAGACACGCACTGTATATTAGCAGATAAAATATATTTCACTACATACTGCGACATCTACATTAGAGAGACTGAAATTCTTGCAGTGTTGCGAGATTGTTTAAATTGTAGTAAAGACTAATAAGAAAATAAAACAGAACTTTGCCTGTCAAAAAAAAAAAAATCACATTAAAATTTTTGAGTTGAGTTTGAGATTCCACTATAAACTGATTTCCAGTTATAAAACCACAATTTATGGATAGATTTTGTAATAAACTGCCAATCGGGTAATGTTTAATCAGGTATCTCCTAAAGTTCAAAAAATCAATTTAGGCCCTATCATTCTGAATTTTGGCAATATATCCAAAAAATACCTAATGTTTTAAAAAAATAAATTATCTTTTTTCTCTAGATTTTGTATTTCTAAAAGTATAACTGTCATATTTGGATCTAATAAACAAAATTTAATAAGAATAATATTATATGTTTAGCCAGGTACGAGCCAAGTGGGGGTATTATACCCCCCATGAAAAGAGGTAGTCAGCAAAATCAATCAGAAGTCGGCAAAATATTACTCCAGTCGGCAATTTAGTTGTGGTAATTACCACAAATTTTCTTAAGAAAATTTGTCTTGTCAAAACAAAAAAAATTGGGTAGTAATTTTCAAGGACAAAGCTTTTCCTTTTTTTAGTCATCAAAATTTTGGCGAGGAGTGTAAAAATTTTTCCCGGTAGTAACTTTCAGGGTCTCGGGGACAAAGCAAATATAAAAACTATTATCTTTTGACGGTATTCATGAGGTTAATTTAAAAAGCTTCCGTATTGTTTGTAAAAAATAAGAAATAAATATTAAGTTTTCTAAAATGAGTAAAAAACAATTGTAGGTATTTATTTTTTAAATATTTATTACACTATATAAAATAAGTGTGAAGGTTCTATCCAGAAATACTTGAAATATATTTGGCAACACTGTAAAGCTTTAAATATAGGAATCTGCAGCTTTTTACTGCAGTAATCTTTATTTCCTTTTCTTTGATTTTATTCAGCGTTAGTAAATTCCTGTAAAATCATATAGTTCAACAAATACGAATACTTTAGTTTTTTTTTTTAAATATATCAAGAAAATCTAAAATATACAAATATAAAATATTTGTCGATATACCAAACCATGTTTCAACATAATCAAGTAAAAATATAACAAACACGTAGAAAATGTCAGCATTTGGAAGATTCACAAATGTGTTAATATGTATTAGAACCACATGTAAGAAATGTTAATAAAGACTTTTATAATATAAATTATATTATAATATTTATCATGCCTGATATTTAATTAATAGACTATAACAAACTTAAAACGATTAATTAAGTCAATATTATTAAAAAATAACCTTAATATACGTCAAAAAAACTGTCGTAAAATTAGATTTTTAAAAGTGTTTTTCTCCGAAACTGCTCGTTTAATTTGGCTGCAGTTTTCTTTATTTCATTTTTACCCCCGAAATTACACTATATCAAAATTTGAGGCAGTGTTATCATTGAAAAAGTACGATGGCAAT